>VXAU01006002.1:1881288-2026337 GCA_013399695.1 Formicarius rufipectus
ACGATGCGGGCCCCCCCTTTGGATTTTGAGGCCCCCCCGCCGCAGCAAGTCGTCGGCGGAGAAATTGAAACGGGGCACGAAACGCGCCGGCGTCTCGTCCTCCGCCCGGTACGGGTCGGCGGCGGCGGCGGCGGGGCTGAGGGCGCGGAGCCGCAGGAGCTGGCACTCGGTGCCCGGGCAGACGTATTGCAGCACGATCACGGCGAAGAGGAAGAGCATCACCAGCGCCAGCAGCACCTTGTGGGACCGGTCCTCCATCGCCGNACCGCCCCCGCCGGCACCGCACCCGACTGGAACGGGAGCGGGGCAGGGAATGAGACAGGGAACAGGACAGGGACCGGCACCGCACCCGCCGGCACCGCACCCGACTGGAACCGGAGCGGGGCAGGGAATGAGACAGGGAACAGGACAGGGCCCGGCACCGCCGGGGACAGGAGCGGGGACGGGANNNNACATGGAACGAGACAGCGCCCGCCCTCCTCCGGCACCGCCCCCGCCGGGAATGGGAGCGGGAACGGGACACGGGCCGGCACTGGGAACGGCACTCGCCCCGACACGGGGACTGGGACTGACATTACCATTACACCGGGACCGCCCCTCGCCGGCACCGGGAATAGAACAGGGACTGACACTGCAGCGGGACTGGAACCGGCACCGCACCCTACGCACGGACCGGGACCGGGACTGGCATTGGGACCGGGCTGTGATGGGGACCGGGACTACGGCTGGCACCGCGCTCCACACACGGACCAGGACTGCGACCGGCACCGGCATATCGATGGAACTGGCACCGGGACCCGCACGGAGCTCCACGCACGGACCGCGACCAGCGCTCCGGCCACTAGCAGCCGCCGGGCACACCGTGCTCTGAGGGTGCCCGGTACTGGGGGGCACCGGGATGCTCCATCCTCCCACCCCGGTGCCGGATCGGCGGTCCTGCATCCCCGGCAGTGCGTGCGCGGCCCTGTGGCCATCCCGCCCGCCCGAGTGCCCGCTGGCAGCAGGCGGCACAGGGCGGAGGGTGCTGTTCCAGCAGGGAACATCCCGTTCCGTGGCAGTGGCACAGCTGCGGTGCCACTGTCCATCCCGTCCATCACACCCTCGCTGGACCCGCCGGGCACCGGGCTGTGCTGTCTCCAGCTGACACCAGCGCCCCGGGTTTCCATGGGGAGGTGTTCAGTGCATCGGCTGTTTCTCTTGACGCCCCGAGCGGTTTCGGTTAATTCAAGTAGCAAATACCTGCGCTATCTCTATCAGCACATTTCGAGACCCCTCTGCACAACGAGAGTGTTCTGTAAATAAAATAATAACAACAAGGGCTCTGGGGGTTTACCAGTGATTCAAGTCCTTTGTATATTTATATGCAAATAATGTTTAGCCCTCCAGCTGCTGGCGGCTGTTCAATGAGGCCCGTGGGTGGGAGAACACTGGTCCTCATCCCTTTTTTGAGGGATCTGCGGCTGCAAAGCCGTTCATCCCGTGGCATTCCACAGGCAGGGACACCCACCTGCCACATGCCAGTACCGGGCAGGGCCAGGGAGCATGGCACATCCACTGAGCTTGAGGCTGCCCTTTCCCTCTTGGTGCAGCTGATGTGGTAGTTAATGTCTGTGAGACCTTGACCCTTTTAAAAAAAAAAGCAAATTAAAAAAACCTGAGGCTTCTGGCTAAAGGAGGTTTTTGCCCCATTCCCAGTGTCCTGTCCTTTCAAGGAAAAGCAGGCAGGGCAGGACTAAGCATTTGGCCACCCCCAGTGTAACTGATGTGCTCCAATATTTAACTGATGGGCTCAGCTGCAGATGTTACAGAGGTGCTGCATCTCACTAATCCCTGATCTGAGGTGGGGCTGGAAATGTCTGAGCTTCTCCTTTCCCTTTGCACTGCAGCACCTCAGCCTTCGTTCCCCTGCCACCTGTGACACTTCTGTTTCTCTGCCTGGCCAATCAGTCAAGAGCTGAATTTTCTAATATGCACAGCAGGCAGCAAAGAAAATAATTTGTAAACACTCTCCCAGACCTTTATTCATCATAAAAAGAAAAAAAAATGGCCTGCCTCCTTTCTCCTCCTCTCACAGCAATTGTCTTTAAATAATTTCAGCAGGTACATGTAGTGTTTGGAGGGGATGTTTTTATGGTTTTCATCCTTGAGCAACCTATGCTGTCTTTCCTATTTTTTCCAGTTGTCTCTAATATTTTGAAAACATTTGCATTCACAATAATAGGCGATTTTTTCACAAAGATTCTAGGCATGAGAACTACCGAGTTAATTTTCCTCTGTTTGTATCTCCAAAAGGAATGGATTGCACAATTTAGTGAAAATGTCGTGTTCTGAAATTCAAGCCTTAAAATTATAAAGATGTGTCTGTGTCTTATATCCATCACTCTCTTCCAGTCGTTAATACAGAAAAAATATGTTTTCCTCCTGTTTTATTTATTTTATATTATGAAATAAAGAAGACATATTCCAGGTTAAAACTGATCCTGAATGCTAATACAAGAGAATTAAATAGAATAGCAGTGGTCTAATGTGTAAGCTAAATTAATATGTACTATAAAAGATATGATGCATACTGGGTTGGTGTTCCCAGCTGAGCCATTATTTCAGAATGGGCTAAACAAACAATGATCATCCTTTCACTGATGAGTGATGGTCTCCAGTCTGCTGCCTTCTCACTCTCAGTATGTAAATGATGTTCCCAAGCTTTGATCCAGGGACACAAAACATTTGTTTAGTCATTAAAGAATTGAAAATCACCCCAAACTAGATAAAAGTAGGATAGAACAGAGCTGTTAAGGTTTCACAGCACAAGCGAGTTTTGATGGCTGGGGAGGCAGCTGCTTTAAGTTAAGAGGTCAAGCAAAAACACTGAGCGCCTTCACCTCCTTCTTGGCACGTGGTATCTCCACAGAATCCATATACAAAGTCCCTATTCCCACTCCCTCCCCATGACCCTTCTCCTCTGCTCGTACAGGGAATCCCATTGCCCCCCAGTTTATGTGCATGGCTGTGCCCAGATGAGCACATGGGTATGGCTGCTGCCCCTCTCTTCTCCCACCTAGGAGCATCTTCTCCTGCCGGCTGGTCCCTCCTGCCCCTCCACCCTGCCAGCAGCTGCCCCAGCACAGCCTCCCCCAGCGCCTCCAGTTGCAGCCCCTTCCTGTTGAGGATGCAACAGCAGGGTCAAGCTGAGCTGGTGCAGGATCTTGGACTGACCCCCTGCATCTACCCATGAAAATGTTCAGCAGAGGTTTGTGTGCAAAGGCACCAGGTGTTTGTCCAGAGTCAGATCAATACAACACCTTGTACCTCAAGCCCTAAACTGATCTTTGCTGTTCTAGGAAACTGTTGGTAGCTATTTGTTTGGGTCTGATCATTACATTCCTGCGTATTTCCTGAACCCCCTTTGTTTCGACAGCATCTGATTTTTCACCTCTGCATTTGGCTGGCAAATGGTGACTGCTTGGCCCCAGCAAAAAGAAGACACACATCAGCTTTGAGATAAGCAAGCTGTTGGTGTGTAAAACTGAGTTTTATTAGATATTAACACCTCCAGCTTTTTGAAAGGATAGAGGTTTCATGTCAGTTCAGCCAGAATAGGTCTCAGCATCCACTGTTCAAGAAAGGTATGAGCAGGATTGCAGATAGCTGTGAAGCCCCTGGGCAGTGGGGCAGGACTGGGCTGTGGCATCTCTGGACAGGGCTAACCCCAACTGCTGAGGCACCTACAACTGCTGGGAGGATGAGCTCTTTTTAAAATGAGAGGGGAAACCATATTTGCACAATAATACAATTAGAATAACTTGATTAAAAGAAATGCAAACGAGCCATTAACTTTGCCTTATCTCCTTGTAATGTGATTCATCTTATAGTACCTGTGCAGAAGGGGGGAGAAGATAAATGAAATAAGTATAGAAAAGCCTCCTATGTCATGAAAGTAGTATATTTGTTGAAATAACAAACACAACCATCGCCAGCCCAACTGCTGCAGCTTTCTTTTATGGAATTGTCTCTCATTTGGAATGGCTGCTGGCTGAACAGGTTTGTTGCCAGGGCATTCAAAACCACTTTTCCCATCATGGGTCTTCAAAGTGATGGAGCGAGTGCTCAAGCCTTGTCCACCACTGCCCCAAAAAGGGCCTCTTCCCTCACCGTTCCCATAAGACCTGGTAACTTTGATAGTTTTATTCTCCATTGAGACTGGGTAAAACTGGATTATTGAGCCAAAAGTTATCACCCAGAGACAGAGAGTGTGAAGACACCACCCTGTTCCCTTTGGAAACGGGGCTTAAAAAGAGTGGAAAAGCATAGATCAGTGAGACATCAATGCACGGGAGAAGCAAGGCTGAGGGCAAGGAAAGGACCAAAGAAATGCTGGGGTTGCAGAGCAATGGAAGTCCTGCTAACACCTCACAGAATAAGGCTTTTATCTAGAAAAAGGCTATGCAAATGAGCAAAGGCATGGAGCAGTAGGGTGATGAGTAAAACTAATTAGAAAATGAAGCTTGATTATTCATGGACTTGACATATCAGAGAGCAGCTAATCAAAGGAATAATACGAGTTTGCATATTCTTTGTGATGTGGGCATCAAAGCATTACTTCTTGTCACCACAGCATCACTGCTGCTCATTCCTAAAACCAAGCACACTTGATGCAAGTGTAACGTCTTGCTCCAGATCATGCCTGAGAGCCTGAGTTGTTCAAAACAGCAGCTTTTTTCAGCTGTTGAAGTAATCTTGCATTTATCTCCACTTGTAGATCTTGCCTTCCTGACTACAAACTTTGCCCAAAACTCTGGGTGTGTGGGAAACTGGGCAGCCTTTCAAAGCTTGAGACAAAGACCTGGAAACTCAAGCGACTCACCTTGCAAGATAATTGCAAGATAATCCCTTATGGTTTCATTTTGCTGCTGAGTAATCCCTAAATGAACTTTGTAGAAATCCACCATGGGAAGAGGTGGACTTGGAGGGAGGTATTTGCACAGAACTTACTGGGTGCAAGGAAGCTTTCAGAAGTACCTCCTTCCCAACACATGGCTTCAGAAACCTTCCATCCAGGCTGTTCATTGCAGCAAATCTTGGATTTTCACCATCACTTGGAGCCAGACAAAAGGCAGGCCAGCTTTCAAGTCACAAGGTATCAGCAATATTTCCATTTCACACATAGACCTCAGTCCTGTGAAAGGTTTTAAAGGAAGACTTGATGTAGGACTGGCATCTGGCCATGTACCAAGTGTCTGGGCAACAGTTGGAGAGTGAATAAATGATACTACCCCATCACCACTGATTCTTTCCCAGCATGAAACTGGCTGAGAAACTGCTGAAACACCAAATTCCCTTTTGATGAGGACAGCCTGGGACAACTCCAGGGAACAGGATCCATGGGGATGAAAGGGCTCTTTCAAGTATGCCTCTGAATCAGTGGGAAAAGTGAGAAGTTGGGATCGCTCCTGTCACCGTTTGCTTGTCTGGATAAGTACAGTGATGGGTATATTAATACTATCTGGCATTAGATCCAAAGAGCAGCCAGGCATTGAAAGAGATTACTGGTGAGGTGAGTGAAGCACCCTTTTGGAGGTGCTTATGAGCAGATTAGGAGGAATTAGAAAGGGTATGAGCCAACAAAGCCCAGGGCTGCAGGCCATATGGTCCAAGAGACATTTTTGTGCCCACTTCCAAGATATATAGTGCAAAACCAGTGTGTCTGACCTAGTTTAGGACAAAATCTGCAGCATTTCCTTGATTAAGGTAGATAAGAGACTAAGATAATGTGGAGTGGTCTTCATCAGTGGTTTCACATTGAAGAGAAAGGCTGTTAGAGGACTCATACAAATATGTTTGTTGAATCTTCCTGAAACCAAGGGGGAATAATTCCACATGTCCCTGAAAGGAACAGTAGGAAAAGACATATTACCTAATGCTATCTCAATAGGTAGTCCTGTGTGTAGTGAATACCATGGGATTTGGTCCAAAGGCATTCAAGACATCTGAAAGGTGAAATTTGCCCTTCACAGTGACATTGTTCCATTTTAACTACACTGGTTTTGAAACAGATTTAGTTAAACTGGTACCACCTTTTGCCTGGACAGTCTTCAATCCTAGTTAGTATCAATTTAACTTAATTTGGTGTCATTCTGTGTACAGACTGCATCTTGGATGTTGTATTAATATTTGCTTATTGAAATTGATGCTGAATTTGGGCAACACAATCTTGTGGAATTAGCCTGTGTGAGAGGAGATCAGATGCAAGAGCAAAAAGGCATCTCAGGAAGAGGTCTTAGATTTCCACAGATGAGTTCATGCAATTGCCTAGTTTTTAAAATGAATGGAAGAATAAATGAAGGTGAAGAAAAAGAACCTCAAGCATTACCAGATAATAATAAAAAGGAAGCTTTGAGGACATTTTCTTCCAGCAGCAGGGCTGATGAATCTTCAGGGAGTGATCCCATAGTCCAGTGAAACAAAGAAACACTCATTTCACAGTGAGGCTTTGCAACAGTAGATTTACCAGGAATAGCAAATAAATAATTCACAGTATCTGAAAAAGTGAAGAAAAATTTTCTTTCCTGCATTTCAAATCTAGCTCTCGCAGCTGCAAAAGGCCTACAGCAAATACCCCCCTACAAAATAGAAAATAAGGGACAAAGCAGGAGTTTCACTTTCCAGTTATGTTTAAAAAGATTCCAAAAAAAAGGAAAAGCTCACCTTCCCCTGCAGCCCCTTCCACCACTGCCGTGAGTCCACAGGGAAATTGAATATTTGTGTCCTATTACACTGAAACTTCTGGAATCAGAAAGCAAAAAGAAAATCAACATTTAATATCAACACAACAGAATTTCATAGACAATCCCCAGCTGGGCTGCATGCAAATAACAAATATTGAGTACAGAAGTTTCTTGTGGTTTCCCGAAAATACTCAGGGTTCATAGCATTGCAGCACTTTGCAATAACTCAGAGAAAACCAGGGCTGTGCAAATTTGTACCTCCTGATCCGAAATTCTAGTCACTGGTCCTTTGGCTTGGGCCAGTTTTCCCCAGGTACTCCAGGCCAGCCCTGCATTTGCTTTACAGCAGGCACAGGCTGCTCTTGGAATCCCTCCTTGCAGAGATGCTGCCAGTCCTGCATGTGCCTTAGTTGCCACTTTGCAGGATTAAAATAGTAGCAGCTATTTTAATCCACTACTGGAATACATCTGAAGAAATTCCTTGCAATCCCTTCTCTTCCCAGCTGACACAGAGCCACGTGCCTGAGAGTGCACATGCAGGTCGTGCCCCCTGCCCAGAGCCTTCCCTCCTTTCCAGGAGGGGTAGGTGTGGGGTACCCACTCCATGCTGCCAGCACCCTTCACCCAGTGAGGGGTCTGAGCCTCCCACGCAGCACTTTGGGAGTGCTACAGGCTTGTGGAAGGGGTAGCTCAGGACCAGCAGCCGTCCCACCACAGCCTTGGCATCCCCTCACACATCTCATACCAGTGCGACTGCAGCTCCCAGGCTGGGGGCTGCATAGTCAAACATTTGTTGTGTGCATTATAACATCCACTGTCCAACACTGCTTAAAGCAGAAAAGCCAGTATACCTCTTTTTTGCCATGAACCTTTGCTAACTGCTCATTGATCTAATCAGAAATTAAGTGGGTAGAGGAGACAGGAGTCAATGCTTTTGTTCCTGCCCTGTGACAGTGGCAGGGTTCAGTGCCACGTGTGTACATTATTACACCCAGATGTTGTGCCTGCACCAGTTACTGTGCAAAACTTACCTGTGCAAAGACATAATGAAGATGGATATTATCATAATGCACAGGGCTGGTTCCACTCATTTTCCTGCTCGTCTTTCCCTGTGAAAGATAAACAATGCATAACAACGTGGTCTTACACACAAAGAGGTGTAGGGCAGTACCTCCCTGCATTAAAATTCAGCAAATTCCCCACAAAGATACACATCCTCCAACTGCACAGAGCTTTTATGGACCTGCCTAGGTCCAGGTGATCTAGTAGTGGTAAATTCTTGTAGTTGTTTGTGTCTGAAAATACCCAATTGGTACCTTTCTACACACTTTTCTAACCTGCCCCATTGATGCCTGCTTGTATTTTTAGGTGGCTGATCCAGGACAGCTTCAGACTTGGTGTTCAACCTCAGAGGCAGAACTCCCATAGCAGAGCCTGCTGCAGCAATTCCTGCATTTTGTCATATTATGGTTAAAATTTTAACTCTGCTGCGGCACAGTTTTCCTTGAGGCTGTCCAACCCAGGACTACTCACAGTGCCCTACAGGACTTTCACCACAATACATTTCACCAATAGTTCTGTGCCTTTACATGTTTTGCAGAACAATCCATCATTGCCCTCCATTAACTAAAAAATTATAGAATACACTGCGTTATAAACTCTGTCATGTCTTTGCTTGCATTCCCTCCCTGGCAAAAATCTCTTGGCCAAGGAGACTACCTCCACTTGCCATCAGCTCTTGGACCAGCTCCGTGGGTTTGTGTGAGATAAGAAGTGCCAGGAGTTCCCTCTAACTCTAAATTTTCCCAGATACTGTGGATAAATTAATCTGCCTGAAACCTGGGGCTGCCAATGAGAGGCTGTGTCACTATGCAGAACACTGTAACAATCAGAAGAAAAATAACTTACAAAAAATTATTTTCTTTCATGCAAAAAAAGTCAAACTTTAAATGATCCCATCTGTCACTTTCATCTGCACCCTGTTCCATTGGCTGGATTTTGCTCATTAAGATAAATTTCAAGCCAACAGATCATTTTTACCTTCAGGGCTTTGAAGAAATGTGGTGTTTGGAACTTCCTCCCGTCCTCCATTTTTGACAGCCATGGCAGAGGAATAAGTGTATCTCTCTTTTGCTCCTTTGCAATGGTATGGAGTGGTTTTGACCTTCTAAAAGGCAAACACACTGTATTCAAATTTCTCCTCCTTTCCCCCATGGGACTAGGAGCTGGCCAAACCCCTCCAATAGAAGTTTCCCATTCGACCTTGCATCATAAAGCCCTCTTTATTACTCTCCTCAAAGCTTGCCCAGAAAACATCTAGCCCTTTCAACACTTGGGCTGGAGAGCTTCTGTGTTGTGCAAATGGTTCAAATGCCTTTGTTTCTTCCCTGAAAAGACATAAAAACGATTTGTTGGATTCCTTACCTCATAACCAAACACGACTGTACACTGTGCATGTTACTGCTCCCCATGATTTCAGCCCCAATGACTTATTTTACTGTAAGTGTAATTATGCATTCGTGTGGTTTCATGAGAGATGTGATAAATCATCTGCCACTTAAGGGCTTTAAATCAAGGCTGGGTGTTTTCAGTGGGGTCCTGCTCCATGCCTGGAGCACAGAGGTTCCCAGTGCATTTACAGGAGGGTATGTAATCACATGGTCATGGTCAGCCATGGTACTGAGGAATTAGCAGATGGGTGGGATGGCCTTTGTCATGCAGGGTGTAGGATTAGTTGGACTTAATGGTCTGTTTTGGCCTTTAAATCTATGAATAGGGAAAAGGAAAGAGGGAAAAGACAATAAAAAAGAACAAAAGTCCCTATTATAACCAGCATGTTTCTGCCTTCTGAAAGCAGGGCAAGAGTGACTGAAGGCAGCTGGCTGGAAATGAGTGCAGGGGAAAACCAAGGGCCCTGCTGTGCGCTGCCCCTGCTGATCCAGGAGCCCCCCCAAGCCCCACAAACAGGGTCTTGCAAGCAAACCATAAGCCCAAACCCACTGGGATTTGCCCACATCTTTCAGAAAACAACAGATGTGAGAATATGCACAGTGCTCAGATGATTTTCCTTCCCACCTTCATTGAGGCCATTTTAGGTGTACCAGAACTAGAAATCTAAATTTTTTTTTTCTATTTCCAAGTTAAGCTAATTAAAATTTTAATCCAGTGGACATGATCTTATTGCATAATTAGAAGAGCTTATAATGCAGTGGTTTGGTTGGTACCAATCCTTTTTGCTTTAAATCGTGTTTCATTAATTGAACAGAGCTTAGATAGGTGCTTATAAGGTACTAAGCCAACTATCTGTTCTTAACAAAATACTCAATTCTCCCTTGCACCTGTACCTGCCCTGAGCCCACGTGCTTTATGCTATTATAGTTTGCCTCTAGTAAAGGTTGGGCTATTACACCCATGATCCACATGGGAATTTTGGGGACTATAGATATCCCTCAGAGACACCATTGCAGATCAACTCCATGGAGCAAACACAAAGAATCCTCATTGGAAAATGACAAATCCAAACTCTACCCACTGATTTGCTGATATCATCAGCTTAACTGTGGGTTATTGAATAATTAATTACTCACAGGTCTCTATTAAGTCCCAAAGAATCTTTCTATGGACTAGACTGGTATTACTCTACCATACATTTTAAAGGGATTACTGTTAATTAATTTTACTTGCCTGCATACCTAAAACTCAGCTAAATCCTCTATTGTGTTACCTGCTGTCGTTTCAGATGTGTGGTGCTTCCAAACTCCCACAGAAATAGAAATGGATTAAACTCATCTTCTCAGATACGAAACAATTTAAGAAATAAGTTGTTTTTCAACACCTCCCACAGTGCCCTGTGCAGAGCACGACCTGGGAGTTGCCCAGGGCACTGGTAGAGCTCTTCCTGCAGGTTATCCATCCCATGAGAAGTCAACTTCCCTCCAGGACTTTTGACCCAGCGTTTCCAAAGACACTAAATTTCCTGAAAGCGTAAATAAAACGTTAGACCACAATTTATCTACTCCTGGGGCTAAGGCACCTGAACCTCTAAACGTAAATCAGTCAGAACATTTATGATCTACTGACACATTTCCTTTCTGAAATAGGAGCCCAACACACATAAATCCTCAGAAACACTTCTCTGGAGCCATCCCCATCCCATTCACCCCAGACACGGTCACCAGACCTGCAAGGAACCTCCACAGTGCCGAGACTGACTGATGGCCCTGTGGATGGGCTGAGGGCTCTTGCTGCTCCCACAACCAAACAATAAATAATTACATTAATAATGAGCCAGACCTTCCAGCTGGCCAAGTCACTGGAGCTGGGGGATTTTTTTTTCCACTAAACAATTTCAGATTAAAACAAAAGAAAGCAAACTTTTGTCAAAGCCAAACAGCTTCATACAGCAGAAATCCCTTGGACAAAAATAGCCGTTTTTTTCCATTAGGAAAGCAGAAAATAATTCAGGTATAAAATGTCTTGGGAGTTGTGTTTTTTGTTTTGTTTTGGGTTTTTTTGTTTGTTTGGTTGTTTTTTTGTCGTTGTTGGTTTTTTGTTTTGTTTGTTTTTCTGTGTTTTAGTAAAAGTTAGCAATGGAGGTGGTTTTTTTAAAAAAAGAGTAATTTCAGCCAGATCTATAGTCATACCACCTTCACAAGATGCTTTGGGATTAACAGATTGACAGCAGCCCGGTTAGCCAGCCACAAATCCTGTAGATCCGTGGGTACCTGGAGCTCACAGCATGGGAGTGAGCCATAAGGCACAACATTCCCGGAGCAAACCTGCAGCTCCCAGTGCTGGATTAGGCAGGGAGCGCTGCTGGAAGCTGGAGAAGACCCATGGAGATGCCATCTCACAAAACTGAGCTCAAGCACTTGTCTGGTCTTTCAGATCTTGTTTGGAAATCAACACAAAGTTGCTCCACAGCTACAAAACAGACAGTGCTTAAGCTGAATCTGTTTCCTAACCCATTGCCAGGGTAGTCAGTGACACTGCCCAAGCCTTGCAGGGAAGGCACCCCAAGCCCCTGAAATCTCTATAAGCCTCCTCTCCAGTCAAACTGGGATATCAGCCAGATCTGGTGGCACAGGTATAGGTCTTGGTCTGTGCTTCACAGAGTACATCTCAGTCCCTTGGAAACAGCCAAGCAAATCCTGCCCAGGCCACCACTTTGTCCTGTTCACTGAGTTGTGTGAAAACTGCAGCTTGGGTAAGCATTAAAGCAGCAAGAGTCTCAGATTTCAGTGTGATTGGTAATCAGTGCACCAGGCATCAGAACTGGGTTTTAAAAATATTTGTCATGATGAACAATGTAAAATAAATGCTGATAAATTGTATTACTCTGGGTCATTTAGTTTTAAGTGCAGCAGCCTCTGTGATTTTTGCCACTTAAGCGATATGCAGCATGAAATAGCACAAATAAATACAGATGTAGAGAACATTAGATACACTTTGTAAGAGCAAATTATGCACGTTCACATTTCATTCTAGTTAGATCAAAATTAGATGGTTTTCCTCCATTATCACAGTGGCTACACTAAAAGTCAATGATTTATGAAAGAAACCAGTGTGAATGCCATTATAATTGATTAACCTAAGAGACTGGTGACCTACTTATAGGTATACAAATATGATTATAATTGTGCAGTAAGTAATTGAATGTTCTGCAGCATTTCTTTATAATGTGACTGCAATGCATAAAAATAAGAGGTAGACAAAAGGCTTCATTGCTGTACAGGCTCTGAGATCCTAGGACAGGTGCTGAGTGGTCCCTACTCCCTCCTGACAAGGTGAATAGGTGTTGAGCCCCTGCAGAATCAACCCCCTCCTGAACAGCAGCATTGCCCATAAATAGACTGTCATTTGGACAAAGGGCTCCAGTGTACTTTGTGGATAAGATAACTTTTGCCACCCTGAGCTGGTCATCATCTGGGAGGTGCTGCACACAGACCCCTCCCAAGTCATCTCTACTGAAGCCACTTTTCAAAAGTTTCCTTTGGGTCCAGAAAAGGGGACAGGCAGATCCAGACCAGAAGCCATATGGACATAAAATGAAGCTGTGGGTCCCTATTTCTAAACCAGTCATTTGCAGCAGGACTCAGCACCTCTGTAGGAGGTTGTGCCAGTTGTGACTCTGACTCTGGCACTGCTGCCGTGTCTGCTAACGGGTACAAGCACCCACTTGCTTGTGCTACAGTCCCAGGACACAGCAAAGAGGAACAGCCTCTCCCTGCCTCCAGTGCTTTGCAATCCACATCCAGAACAGGGAACAACAGGAGACAGTCTCCCGGTGCTGGCAGCTCACGGGTTGCAGCCTAAACCATGCAAATGGCTCTACCCTGCAATCCCAGGCAATGCTCCTTGGTAATTATGTGCCCCCACACCTCGGCAGTGTGCATCCTGCTGGACCCTGGGCTGATGTCACCCAGCCCACAGCTGCCTGGAGGCTCTCATGGCATTGTTATGCGTCACAGATTTTCCTGTATCTTTTGCTGCCAGTCACTTCTCCTGACTTAATTTTTCTGAGCTCCTCTGCATGGACACGGCTGGCAGAGTTAACCTCTGACAATGACACACACCAGCTCTCTGCAGAACAAAATTCTGGATTCCTAATTTGAATGACTAAATATACTAAAACCCAGTGATGAATTATTTAAAATCTATACAAATTTTGATGCTGCATACTGAATTAGAGACTCGGATGCACCTCTGCAATTACGAGTCCCTCTGCCTACAGCTCCATCATGGAAAAGCATCCATTTATACCCCCTGGGATAAATGATCTGTTACAATTCCCTGGACTGGAAACCCTGGAGATGATGTGAGAGCCAGGAGTTGCTAGGATGGGATTGAGTTAATTAGCACTGTGTCTGAGGAGAGCTGTAACAGCATAATGAAACAAATAGAATAAAAGCAGTCTAAAGTGACTCGAGTGGATTGATGGGTGCTTGCTGCTGACTGTGGAATAGTCAAGATTGGACCCATGCGTGCATGTCTATGCATTTGTCATACATTGTCCTCGTAGGGGGAGATGCATGGGGAAGGGGGTGGGTCATTGTAGCTTGGCAAGAACTTCCTGGTGTGACGTGGGGTAGGGGCAGAAAGGTGGAAACCATTGCCAGCAGCCCATGCCTGCCACAGCACACCTGGCTCAATGTCTACCTTGCATGGGAAGAGTGAAAGCCACAACCCCTTAAATCCTCACACAGGGTGAGATCAGGTCCAGCACACACAGCTCTGCAGAAGCCACAGTCAGGAATGCACTGCAGAACCAGAAATGCCTGGTTCCTCAAGAATAACCCTGCACCCGAGCTCATGCATCGGCTGAAGGTGTTTCACTGCCAGTGAGGGGCCCTGGGAGGGCTGGCAGAACTCCTGTCCCTTGCACCCTGCCCCAGACCCTTGTCAAGCACATGCTGGTGCTGGCCTTGCTATGCCCTGCAGAAGAGCAGTATGTCCATTCAACTGCAAAGCCACAGACCTGTAGAGCATGTTCCAGTGAAAAGTTTGCTTCCCACCTCCCAAGGAGTTACCTCTAAACCCAGCATGCAAGTGCTTCTTTATTCATCCTTTCCAGTGCTGACAGCCACCAAAGGATGAGTGACAGGTTCTGCTTTTTCAGCTTGTTTTGCATTCTCTTAAGTATTCCGTTGTCTAGAAGAGGAATATGTTGGCCCCAGCAACACTGTATTTGAGGGAGCTGCTGGCTTTTTCAGAGTAAATTGTTTGGAGTATTTTTACAGTCGGCATAAAAGTACTGACACTGCCTGTATGGATAGCTCTGTTATCGTGCCTGGGGCCAATAAAAAAAGTGCAAGGCAAAAAAAAGAAAGCCACAAGTTAAACCCATACTTTACAGCAATGAGACTCTTCCTTTAAATTTTTAAACTTCTCAAATCCTAACTTCCACCAGAATGAGTCAGGAAAAGAAAAACAGAACTGCCAAGCTGCACTGTTTTGAAGCAGAGGGATGACTCCCAGCTTGGCAAACTATTCTGACTGCCCAATGTAATATACTCTAAAATGACAAAGCATAACAATACAAAAGATCACGTTCTATCTTCAGTCCATATACAGTTCTATCTCTATCTCTACCAGAGGCAGCTGGAGCTGTGCCCAGCAGTTGTATCTAGTCCTGAGCATTGCCTATCTCCCAAAGACTAGAAAGAACTGCTGGGCACAGATAGCAGCTATTAGCTGAGCTACTGAAGTGCTATCTGCAGCTTTGCTTAAACAAGAGGAACATAAATAAACCCAGCCTGATTTTCTCCATAGCCAAACTCCTCACTGCTGCAGAGGCATTTATATTGTGGTGTTGCCCAGCCCACTATTGCCAAAGAGGCAGGAAAAACCTGACCCACACAAGCCCCACAGAAATTTCATTGCTCCATCACAGTGACATATCTCTTTCTACACAGCTTTCCTTCATCCCTACCAGCAGCATCCAGGCCAAACACTCAGCTTCTGTTTGCCTCCTTCACTTCAGACCTCTCCTTCTTTCAGCTGCACCCTACAAATCCAAGGGCAGGCATGAGCCAGCTAATATGAACTTTAGGGCCAAACAAACCCCTATGGGTAGCACCTGTGCCCCTCTCGTCCCTCTGCATGCATCAGCTGCTCTTCCTTCCTGATAATTGCTTGAAGTGAGGACAGCCCTGCAGTGAAATAATCCCAGCTTCAAGCCCATCGCAGAAATTAAAAATTACTTACTTCCAGTTGGATGCAAGGCTTACTAATTTCCCACTAGCATTCAGGTGGCAAGTTTGTCACATGAATAATTGTGTCCAGAAAAGTGTTCCACTGCTAGGGTTATTAGCAGGAAAACAGGAATTCAGTTGGAAAGCATTAATAAACCTTGAAGACAACAGCTGTTATGGTGATTGATCCACCAGCCAAGTGTACACAATTCATGCATGATGGAGTAGCAGAGGTTATTGCACAGGGAGGGTATACTGAGAAGTAGGAAAGAAGGCAGGGTTATTATAGAGGTCAGGGATAAAAATTGGTATTGTCAGGTTCAAGAGTGCTTAAAAAACTCACACATCTTTTCTAAAGCTGACTCAAAATTAGATTATTTTAGCAGTCTGCAGCATTTGCTGCTTAGAATATTGGTGATTATTTTTTAAATACACATGGGCAATGAGAGCAGAAGAGTTTTGTGTGTGTCACAGGGGAATTTCTCCATTCAGTCCTCAGAATCAGCAGATGCTGCTTTGCTAAGGCTGCAGACATCCCAAGGAACATACCCAAACACGCCCAGTGAACCCATCCCTCCTCCTGAGAGGAGTGATAAAATCACCAAACTCCTTCAAGGGCTGAAAGAAGGATTAAGGGGAGAACTGAGCTTCCCACTGAAATGCCAGGAATTCTGGCCCAGTGTATTGGGTCAGCTGCAGGGCTGTCCTGCCCCTGAGTAGCTGGACATTGGGAGCATCTCTCCTTTCTGCTTGTGTATGTCAGGGGGTTGTCCTTTGGCACTTATTGAAGTAAGTTTTCCACCTGTCTGGGTAAAGATGCTGATGAAAAAAAGGAGAAGGTGAACCTAAGATGGCATGTTTGGCATGTAGGAACACGTATCTGAAGCCTTGCGAACTTCTGCAGCTTCCTTTCCTCCCTGGAAACATCCCTTTATGCAAGAATGTCTCATCTATCCCAGCAGTACTTCCTCTAAAAGAGCTGAATGGATAAAAACTCATGGTCATACTGGAGACAGAGCAGTGAGAATTCAGGTCCCTCCACCCTGGACCACCACGGGGGCTGGGCACAGGCTATGATCCATCCCAAAGTGTTCACATCATGGCATTACAGTTCATGCCAACTGCACTATGGGGTGTTAAGCTCATTGCAGTCTGTTTCCTTCTGAAAGGAAGAAAAAAAAAAGATCTTGCCAGTTTATTATTTCAGCTAATTATATGAACTACCAGTATTTCATCCAAACCATTTTAGGAAAATAATTGGAGTATGTTTGCAAAACCCAAGCAACCATTATTCTCCTGCCAGGGTGGCAGATGCAAACATAAAGAGTAACATGTCCATACATCTCCAATCTCAACTTCTTATGAAACAAAATAAAAGCAATCTGGTTGTGAACTGATCCAAAGCAAATACAATATTTCAGAACACGCCACATTTAGTTGGTGGAGCTGATTTATATGATGCAATTTAAAGACCAGTGTGCAAATATGGAAGGGAAGACTATTTCCCCTTCACACTTTCGTACCTTGCAGACGTTGTTTTTGTTTTGCATGTAAGTGAGGAGCCCTTGGCCTACTCAGCAGCTGCCTTGGAAGGATGAGCACTGACAGGTTGCCGTGGCACTTCCAAAAAGGGTTGTTTTAGGCCAGAGGTTGCCTTCGTCATACAGAATGTTTGGCCATTTGTTGTGTGATCCATGAGATCGTTGCACAGTGGTTTTCAAAATCAGCATTGCCTAAAGCATCCCCCTCCCAACTTTGATTTTCAGGCACTATCTCTGCTCAGAGTTTACAGCTGGAAAGAGAGGCAGAGACAAGGGCAGCAGAAGGCTCTCTAGGGAAGTGGTGGAGTCACCAGCCCTGGCAGCGTTAAAAAAATGAGTAGATGTAGCACTTTGCAGTATGATTTAGTGGGCATGATGGTCTTCGCTCAAAGGTTGGACTTGATGATCTTGGAGGTCTTTTCCAACATTAATGATTCTATGATTCTATGACCTTTCTCAGACAGTTCTGTGCACAGGCTGAATACCAATCTTGCAGTCAGTGTGCCACCACTGAGCCCAGGATGCCAGGATGGGCTCACCCCGTGTGGTACCTTCTCCTTTGTCACACACCATCTGAAAAACAGAGAGCTCGTTGTGTTTGACATTTCCATGACTCGTTTTCTGAGGAAGTGCTGCTCCAGCCATTGCCTCTGTTCTGTTTTTAGATTTCATGGTCAGTTTCCAAGATTTAGTGGCTTTTCAGCAAGCAGAGCACCTCGGTTTTGTGGCACTGCAGTGCTACTTAGAGATAATTGCTGAAGTAAATCAGAAATAGGGGGATACCTAGTAAAAACTGGAAGTCATGTTTTAAAAGTGAAATTATATTAAAAGACAAAATAGCAGGAGAAAGAATACTGGCAGGATAATTGTAATTTTCAGTAAGGAGGCCACTGAAGGATTTCCAAAACTGATCCAGTCCCAATTCTCAGTTTGCTTTGCTTAAACCTTGAGCCATCATTTTGCAATGAGCCTAAGCATTCTTTCCTCAGGGACCTGCAGGCTTTCTGAATCAAATCCTCCAGCCCTCCATCATGGGAGTAAGAAGAGATGCCAAGTGCCTGCTCTGAAGGGTTGCTGCTGCTGCCTTAGAAACACTCCCAAGTCCTTCCACAGCTTAACCCCATCCCACTCCCTGCTCCTAGGGAGAACCAAAGCTGTGAGTTGCTCAAAGACTGCACACAGACACATCAGTGTTTTACACCCAGGTACCCTCAATATTTTGCCTGCAGCAGCCCTGTAGCATCTCAAGCAAAATACCACCAGACTGAGGTGGGTCTAAGATGCACCTCCAAGGAACGAGGGAAGTGGACAACAAGAATAAATATATGAATTTAATTCTTTCTCTGCTGCTTTCCCCTTGTTGCCGACAGTTGTGTTTGTGCATTTTGCACACCAGGGGTGTAAGGAGGCCCCTCAGGAAGGACAGCATCCCAGGACCTGGAGGACCCTGATACCTGGATTTCATGAGCAAGGCAAAACAGCCACTCTCTGAAATAATGGAAAATCTTATGGCAATGCCAATAAACAGAGACACTAATTAATAGAAATTCAATTAAATTAATTTAGGACTAATATTGCTAACCAAAGCTCTTCTTCCCCCACATCTGGATGTTGCAAACCTTTAATCAGGGCTGCGAGGAACGTGGCAGCTCCTTGTGCAACGAGCTGCGATGTAAACTGCTGTACTGCCCAGTCCTGCTGGTGGGTGCAGCATTCCCATGGAATTCCAGGACTTTTCTGCAATGAAATATGCTTGACATGGAGGTCAGGTCAACTGCGTTGTGCTGCATTCATGAGCATTTTTCAATTAGCACTGAAGACGGTCTCCAGTCTGAGGGTTGTTTAAGGTTTGAGCATGGTTGAGCTGGGTTAACCCTCCGTATTTTCTAAATATTGGCTTTTCTGTCATCTTTATTTATTATTATTAATACTCTCCTAACATAGATTCTCTCTGGACTTGTTCTGGGATATTCTGTACTCCTTGTTCTTGTGATGAGTAGCATTCCCCCACCAGAACACACCCATAGCTTAATGACTTGAATTTGCAAAGGCACTTCATTTCTTATGGAAATCTGATTATCAGTGCAAAAAAACGCCCCTTCTTTTTCATGGCAAAGTGGCCTGTTCTTCTCCAGGTGAAAATGTGGATGTTTCCATAATTGCACACTGACCTGTGTTGAACAAGCCAGCTCAAATGCTATTTTAGCTTAGTGTGGCCAGACTTTATCAGATTTATTCTATCTAGAGGAAGTCACATTGCAAATAAATAACTTCAGTGATACACTGGAGTGTTAGAAAAGCAGATTATTTGGCAACTATTCCCCCTTTCTTCTCCTCCTTATTCACCTGGTTTATAGGGCCATTAACAAAGGCACCCTGGCTAAAAATGTAGCCTTAGAATAGATGAGACAACCTCACTACTCTTCCACTTCATGAAGTTTTATTTTGAGTCCCTTTTTCCTCTTGCCCTCTAGAGACTTCATGTGCTGTGACATTTTCTGAGTTTCTGCTGCCAGCCTGGGAGGGTGGCCAGGAGGTGAAGTGAAGGGACTTCATTCAGTGCCCTCCCTGAAGGACAACAGCTCCTTGCTGTAACCACATTTCTGCAAGTCTTTTTGTGCATCACTGGCACTTCGCTTCCCACACCCCCTCTTTCCACCCATCCTTACCTCCAAAGTTCTTCCAGGGTGAATTGGTCTGGCACTAGATCTGGTTGCAGGTAGGAAAGACAATGATGCCCCCCTGGATGGGTCAGCCCAGGCACTAGGTCTCCCTGCAAGGTTGCTTCTTTTATTGCCATGGTCCCTTCTTGCTGCAACCATGACAAATGGCAGAGCTCTTCAACCATTTTCCTATAGGAGAATTAAAGTTTTAAATGATTAACCTTTATAAATTACAAGAGCAATACTCTAAATAATAAATAGTTTCTGGCCAGGTCTAACCCTCTGAGCTATTATTCTCCAGCATGATATGCTGAGCCTCCATCTGCATTTATTTTCCATACCGTATTCAAGTCCTCTTATGTCATTGAGATAAGCAGTCAGGAGATATGTGTTTTCCGAAATGATGTCCTCATTCATCATTTCTTCCTCGCTGCTCAGCCTGATTACATTTAATTCAAGAAGAAAGGAGCCTTGCCTGGGCCCACTGAGCATATAAGGTTAAAAAAGCAATACAAATGAAGCAACGGCTTCCTGGAGAAACGGCTACAGAACACAAAATAACAGCATCCCTTATCAGCACCAGGGCTGTGTACTCTCCTCCTCATTTTCAGAGAAAACTCACAGCACAAATGACCCATTCATCAAGATCAGCAGGTACAACTCTGCTTTAAACACACATGCACAACACCCCTCCCCACTAATAGGGAATGAGCTTTGAGCATTAATTTCATCTGATACTAATGCAAAGCTTAATTACAAATAGAGATAGGGGAGTGAAAGCTTGCTGCAGCCTGAGCTCTTTCCAGTGGCTCTCAGCTTAAGGAGAAATATCTTTTGTTCCTGCAAGTTCTTCTCTGTCGCAGTATTTGGCCACTCCAGCATGTAGCAGGGAGAAATAATGCCAGAAAGCATCTATGCACAATATGAACAGTGGCTTTCCAAGTCTGATGAAAAATTCCTTGTGACTTTGCACACTCACCCTCTCCATGGCAGTCCAGGCTGCAGCCTCTGGGCACATGGAGCCTCCTCACCGAGCAGGGTGGGGGTGAGAGGCAGCCCCTACTGAAACGCTTCCTCATCTGCTGCAGGGATGCATCCCTGTGAGCTGCTCTTCACCTGCCCATGCAGGATGGCACAGCCTATGCCTGATCTGAGCCAGGGAGCCTTGCTCTGCCCTTGGTCCCCATCCTGCACCCTCCTGGGTGCCAGCACAGCCTCTGCTTGTTCCTGCATTGCTCACTGTCAAAGGTGATGCTGCTGGGAAGACCTGCGTGGTGCACACAGTGGCTCAGCTCAGCGTGGGAGTCTGCTCGTGATGTGGATGGGAATGGGCACTGCATGTTCTGGCTGGTGCCTGGCTCTGCAGTGGCACCAACAAAGCCCCCAAGCCCACTCTCTCAGACAAGTCGGGCTGGGTGCTCCAGAGCCAGGTTGGCACCCTCATGTTTGCAGAAGGAATTTCCCACTAGGAAAGATGGTTTGCATATTTGCTCTAATCAGACTTCAAAGAAATGCCAAAGGAGCCAGGGAAATGAAACACGTACTGAGCCAGCCAAATGGGCAAATAAACACAGGTCAGAAAAAAAAAGCCAGTCTCTGATCAAATGACCTCAGACCAACCCTGGATTTAAAATGAAAATTGAAAAGGTTTTAAAGACATGGATGTCTTTCCAGCATGGCCAGAGGGCAGCAGATCCACAGCTCCAGGCTCTGCCCCACAGCACCAGTGGAAGTGTGCAGCAGCTCCAGGGCAGCGTGGCTGCTCATCCCACTCCTCCAAGGGGAGAAGGGCTGCAGACACACTGGGGTTCCACTTCCCACTGCCTCCCCAGGGCTTAACAAGGTTTTTGTTTGTTTGTTTTTCGGGTTTTGTTTGTTTGTTTGTTTGTTTCCCCAGAGAAGTTGATGCTTTCTGTAGAAAAATACTGAGTAATTTTTGGTAGCCATTCTGAAAAAATGCTCCTCCCACTTGCATTTTGATCAACACTGATTTGGAGAGTCCAGTGTAACTGAATTTGCCTTAAATGCAAATGATCAGAGGCTGTCCTTAGCACCAGGACTGTTTACCACATGTACATCTGAAAATATCTAGCTGGGATGTCCTGAATTTCCTAAAACTCCCCTCTGAGGACTCTGACACAGCCAACAAACAGGCTATTGCCTGCATTACTCAGTTTTGTGATGATTTGCTCACAGTGCTCCATGAACATTTTTGAAACATATCCTCAAAGGGACAGGGACACTGAATTCCCATTGAGACAGCTCTGCAGAAAAATTCATCCAATTTGTTTCCTCTTCTTCAACATGGTTCAAACTCTGGCTAAGCTATTTATAGGCTTAGAGTTTCACTTAACAGCTATGGCACTCACTGAAAGTAGTTCCACTGGCTTCAGTAGATGTTGGATCCTGACCCATAACTTGCATTTAAAAGAGTTCTCCTAAGACCTAATACAAAAGATTACAAAGAGCAGACAGCATCTCCCAGATAAAGGTGTAAGAGGCAAATAGACAAAAGCTTAGTAAAGATTTGTTATTTGGGTTGGTTGCATGGTAAGAACTCAAAACAACAAAAATAGAAGTGCTATAGCAGGAAGGCACCTGTTATTCAGCTTCATATAATTCAAGTGGTCATGGAATGAATGGAAAACCAAGATTGTGTATTGAAAGATTTTTATAGCAGAGCCATGTCCAGGAGCAAGAAAATACAGTGAGACCCCAGCAAATCACCCCAAGGGCCTCTTTACAGGAAGCAGCGGAGTTACTGGGGATGCAGCCAGTGCACAGAGCAGGGACCTTGGGCATGGAGACATGAGATTCTTTCCAGGGATCCTGAAAATGAAACTGAGTTGGGAAAGAAGCAGCCCAGCAGACCTGTCTCTCCCTTGGTCTGGGCCAAACAAGGCCATGTTTAACCTGCCCTCACAGAGGAACCCTGGATACATGGATGGGGAAGGATTGCTGCTGGCACTGCTGCCCTCTACGACAGGCTGGAAAATCAAGGGAGGGAGTTTGTATTATCCCTCTGAAGCTACAAAAGCAGGCAAAATGTAATTATAATCACCCAAACTGGAGTTCTGCCAGGACATCAGGGCTAATGGTCTTGCTCTCACAAGAAGTGCCATGGGATTTTTCTAATGATCACAAGTGGTCAGGACCTCAGTTTCACATCTCATTTGGAAGATAATGAAGAACTCGCCCATTTATTTTTGGTCCAAAGGGAGGTAAGAACAAATTGACTATGTCAAAGGGCAGGAGGACTTGGAGATGTAGATTCTTTTGCTCAAGATGTCACTGGGAGCTCTGACAGCCAGGAGGGATGACAGAGGGAAAACAAGAAGCAAGGAGGAAGTGTGTGTGATTTCATACAACTCTTGTTAGTGTTTCAACTTTTTCTGAATCTGCTGTGACTCCAGTGACATTGCTGAAAGGAAGGTGAATCTTTTTTCATGTGAGTTATTCCCGCTGTAAAATATGTGGAGGGAATGAGTTTATAAAGCTATCTTTGAGATAATTGGCAAGGATACTCCACTCTCCCATGAAGGTTATGAGTGGGTTACAAGAGGGTCTTCACTTTAAACTCAAAGCAATGAGAAATTAATAGATCTTGCAGTGTCAGTCCCAAGGCAGAGGATCATGATAAACTGGAAGCAGGCACGGAGACTCTCTTTAAGTTAGAGAGTAAGAGAACAGACACATATCAAGCTCCAGGGAGTTACAGAAATTCATATTGATACCTCTGCTGAACACAAGCATTGTGATTGCCAATAAAAGGTCACTGCGACTGCAGAGGACAAATATTGCCTTATACTCCAAGGACAGACAAGTGTGACGCCTTCAGAGACCCTGCACATTGTTTGCCCAGAGTAGGGAGCTGTCCTACCAGAAAAATGACCAGAGTCAGCATAGGCAAGTGCTGGCCTTGGAAGAGACAGCTGCTGTGCAGGTAGAGAATGATTTCCCTCTTTCCAGCCATGACTATTTCCATACCTAAATCCTTTGTAGAGCCTGCATCACCCCTCTTTTTCTGCTTGGAGCACAAGAAAAAGTGATCACACCATAAAAAGATGTAGAGAAGGGTTTGGACAAGAGGAAGAATTGGAAAAGGCTGTGCTGGAAGGTCATTCTGTGGGTATTGGCTGTTGTATAGATGGAGCTGCTGGAGTGGAGAAAGAACTGGCTACGATATTGATGAGAACGAGTAGTTAAATGAGAGCAGTTTGGGTTGCAAAATATAGACTGCCATTGAGATCTGCACTGGAATCAGTTTAATTAATTTATATGATCAATAACCTGGAAGGGTGAAGGCACAGACCAGCAATGCAATTTGTTCATGGTACAAAACAATCACAGAGGAACTGACAATATGTGAGATGATGCTCTCAGTTTGGAGTGGGAGGAACAGGGTGCATGCAAAGAGCAGATGAAATGCTGCTGGTGGGGACAGCCAGAAGAGTCAGGGTCTGCTTCTGTAATCTCACACAACAAAACAGAGACCAATAATGAGTAAAGTTAAGCCTCCAGGCACAGCACTCAGATTCAGGGAGCAAGAAAGGCACATCACAAGGGTGTGCCAGAGACCCCAGCCAAAAGTGGAAATAGGATGCTGGTGTCAGTAGGGAAATTAGTAAATCTTGCAGCACTCTGGTTTTGATTTCTTTGTATGGGAAGAGCATGAATGATACATCAAAGATGAAGAAGGCTCATATATTTAGACATGTTTGCATGGAGCAGAGGCTGAGCAGTGAGGATTAGCTGCCCCAGGATCTGACACAACAGCTGGGAGATTGCCCTTGAGGACGTGGATTTCCAAGAGATGGGATGGACAGGCCATGGTGCTGGTGGGGGAGGAGGCGAGAGAACTGAGCTTCATGTTTTTCCTTCGGGTCCCACAACATGCTGCATTTCAGCCCTCATACAAGCATGACACAAGGTGAAAGCGTCAGTGTCAATGTTGTCTGCAGCTACAGCACATTGTTCAGGAGTTGCAGGAGAGCTCTACAGAGAAGTGCTGTTGCTGGTTAGACTGATTCCTCAAAAGGCTTTGAGTAAAACTCTGATAAAAGAAATTTTCTCCTTTTTTCTTTTTGCTCCTCCTTACTCCCAGGGGGGCAAAGCATGGCTTCCCCTGACTCTGGAGAAGCCATATGCACATCTCTCCTGCCTGCAGTCGTGCTTGAGCTATGCAGGGCTGGAGCCCAATCCAGAGCCAGCTGAGCCATGCAGCGATGGAAAAGGGGCTTTCACAAACACCCTCCCGTGTCTGGGGCTGGCAGCAAGGGGCAACACACCTCAGCTGTGAGCAGGTGACATCTGTGAGGGTCCTATTGCTGGAGGAAAGAAAAGTGAGAGAGTGTACAGGAATGTGAGGATGTAAATGTCAGTCCTTGGGGAGAGAGGCTGAGAATTCCCTCAGTTTGCTGATCTGCAAACCTTGTCAGAGGCTTTCGATTCTCCCAGAACAGAGGAAGAAAGAGACAGATGCTGAGATAATTACTACCCTGGCAGAGAACTTATTCTTGTATCCAGAAGGAGAGTTACGGCCTCACAGCTGTCTTCAGAACAGAGTGAAAGCATTTTTCCATGGTACATTGCAATGGCAATTAATTTTCTTGATAAGCTTAAACTAACCTTTATTTTACAAAGGAAGATAACTTGTTGTGTGAAGCATCTTCTAACCTAGCATTTACCAAGGGCAATGGGATAATCATTTGAAAAGCAATTAAAGGTACCTTTTTCTTAAGCTTCTCAGTGATTTTTGAGATGCTGCAGAGGCTGTGGCCCCTCTTGCTCAGGATGACTCAGTGCTTCTCCTTCCCCAGCACATTTCCAAGCCCAGACTTTGGTACCAAAGAGCCCAGAGCCCAGACTTTGGTACCAAAGTCTCTAAAATAGTCACTAATTCTCCTGAACATTTGATCAAAAGGTTGAACTGTTTTCTTGGCTGGCATGAGAAACAGGGGAAGTTGTTCTCTTCTAAACAAAATTATTTGGAAAGCCGTTTTCAAGTCCTGGCTTCTCAGCAGGTAGTGATAAAATGTAAATTCTGAGAGCTGTTCCCTTGACCCCAATACTCTTTTCAACTTTTTATAGAAGACATTTTCCCTAGATTAACTTTGCTAAAGTGCTTTGAAGAGAAAGAATGTCATATAAATGCTCAGCAGCATTTTATTATAGTAAATAATCCCTTTATCTTAGTGGAAACAGTATTTTGACTATTTTAAATAATGCATTCTAGTTTTTTAATGAACAGAACCTTTCTAATAATACGCATGTAATTATTGGCAAGAACATGACAATATCTCATTCTAAATTACAATGGAGGAAGCAGCAAAAAGTTGAAAGGTGCAGTTCATGGAAAAACTACCAGCTTGGTCTTACTGGTGCTTTTCTTATGAAGCAATTAGTCAGGATTTAGCATGCAAGTGTGACTAGCTCCAAAGTAAAGGAAGGCATCCTCGCAAGAACATCAAGGTGGAGACCTTTGGGTCTGACACTATGCACATAGCAATTGAACTGCTGCAAGAAAGCTCTCCCCACAACCATCCACTGAAAAGGACTTCACCATTTTTCTCTATTCCTACTGGTCGAAATGAACTCATGCCAGAAGGAAACCTCCTATAGGTGAGACAGAGCAAGGCTGCCCTAGCAAGGCTGCCCTATATGTGGGCACTTGTCCAGCTTAGAGCGGGGTCCTGAGGGCCCTTGGGATGAAAACCCCTCTACACTTGCATACTCACATTGTACAGCCAGAGGAAAATGTGCTAGGAAGCACTGTCAAGTGGCCATGGGATGGTCTCAGGCAGAGCCACTCTGGGCTGCACAGGCTCAGCATGTGCTCGGCAGTGTGACATGTGCCAGCACAGTGATGCTGTTCCCAGGGGTGACACTGGCTGGGCTGTCACCCGGGGTTGAACCACAGGGAGCTGGAGCAGGAGAAAGCCCAGCTTCTATCTGCCTGTGCCTGAGCTGGCTTGGGTCCAGAGGTGAGTGTGCCAGCCCTGGGCACTCCAGGTGATGGGTTCTCGTGCCATCCCTCTGGGGATGTACCTGGCCTGGACACACAGCTCATTGTTGTGAAGCTACTTGTCTCACCTGACCTGCTCCACCTGCCTTGCCCAGCAGCACCACTGAAACAAAAACAACATGTCAACAAAATATTGCTTTAAGGGTGGAAACTCATTTTACTTTTCATGGTGTGCCAGCAAGGAGAGGGTCAGCCCCACCACAGTAAGGCTGGAGTGTGGCAGAGTGCCAAGGGAGGACACCGAGGCAGATCCAAAGATTTCAGGAGACTTATTTGCTGCCATTTGCAGCCCCAGGTACATTTGGTCCAAACTCTCCTGTCAGTAAAAGGATTTTCCTAAACAATTTGCTGTAGCTAAAAGCAGATGGATAAAGCTTTCAAGAGCCACAACCTCAGCTTGTGAAAGTCAGTCTCCATTCAGGGAGGGGAAGGAGGAAGGGAAGGGATCAGACAGGTTACCCCAGCAGCGAGCATTAGCCCTGAAAACACTGTTTATTTTAAAGTTCTCCTACCTCATGTCTTTTATGTGTAGCACACACAGCAATATGATACAATACCTCCAGTCCCTCCTAACTGTTTTGTGGGATGACATAATTAGATCATTCCATGCCTTGTTGTTATGGGGAAGTTTTGTGATCCTTGAATGTCAAGCTGTCATGGAGATAACCTAACCTTTGAAATAACATGTTAGAACCAGTGGTTATTTATTATTGGCAATGCTCTTTACATGATGTTAGTGCAGAAGCACCGCAAGGGAATGGCAAACCAAAAACCCAAGATACAATAATGATGATATGCAGCAATAACTGCAAACACACAGCAAAATGGGATCTGATGATGTAGTGTCTGTACAAGTCAGGTGTGCTGCAGAGAGCTTCAGAAGCCCTTGTGAAGCACCGTACTGCGCCCTGACCCATCTGCTTTAATATTTGATCTCCTGTACTGGTTTCAGCTGCTCCAGCATTATATCTTGGTGTTCCAGATCTCCAAAAACTATACTGCTGGATTTTAGATGAATACAGAAAGCCTGGATAAGTCTGCTTACCAGAGGGAATTAATTTACAACATTACTTTAGGCAAGGAGACCTCTGGGAAAGTAAATTGTTTTATAGAAATAACTCCTTTGAAAGTGTAAGGTGGGCCTGGGATTAATTGATAAGAGAAAATAAATTGCATGCAAACAGATATTTTAGCAGACAAAACCGCCTCCGAGTCAGATCAGCCAGTGAAGGGGCCAGAGTGGGGCAGACTGATACACACCTCTGGAAGCACACACCAAGGACCAACAGCACCTCATTTCCCAGATAACCTGCCCATGTCCCTCTGTGTGCCCTTGCAGCACTGCAGCTTTCCTTTGTGGCACAAAGGTTTATCAGTGGGATTGGGCAGCAACCTGGAGACCAGGTATCCTACACCCCACCTTGACCACAGACACTAGAAGTCCTGAGAGGGGAATATTTGTATCTTTGGAAAAAACCGTCCATCTGATTCTAAAGATCTCCAGTGGTGGAGAACCTGCAGCAGGGTCTTTGCCCTAGCTGTCTACAATTTTCAACTTATTTTCCACTTGAATTCCTCTTTTAGTTATTAAATAGTTCTGCTGCACCACCCACCTGTCTCCCTCCAACACATTCACTACTTCAAAGTAGTCCTTAACCTTATGTTTATAAATTAAATGAGGCAACTCTCACAAACCCCATAGGGCGGTTTCTCAACACTCTGATCTTCTTTGTGTCTCTCCTCCAGTATTTTGCAAGTTTTCTGAAATGTGGACACCCAAAATGAGCCCAGCACCCCGCAGCTGTGCACCAGTGCCAAACCCGGAGGTAATACAACCTCCCCACTCCTACTGCCTACTATACTTAGTCATATATCCAGAGAATCTTACTGGTCTTTCAGCTGCAGCCACAGGCAGGAACTCATATGCATTTAGTTTTCCACAGTTCCTTTCCTTAGTTTCTCCTTCCTGAGACAGCCTCCTCCTCCACAAGCATGACCTACATTCCTTGCTTCTAAATGCTTGACCTTGTATTTGCATGTCTTGAAATGCATATTTTTCTGCTTGTCCTTGGCTTAGCTGGCTGCCCAGGTTGTGTATCAGCGAGTCTCTCCTTGTTTACCACATTTCCAATCTTCAAATCGCCTGGGAACCTTATCAGTACTTTCAGAATATTTTTTCTCCATACTCCAGATAAAAATATTGCAAAAAGCATAGGAACAGGAGTTGATCTTTAGCAACAATAAATTAGATAAACAGCTTTCATTTTTGACATTGGCTGGTCACTCTTTAAACCATTTAATGTGTCCTAATGACTAAACATCATTCTTGATCGATAGTAAGAATTTGCAAAATCATAAATGCGTACAGACGTGTACTAGGTCAATACTATTGCTTTTATTGATCCCAGGAATAATCTAATGAGAAAACAAAATCATGCTAATGTTCTCCCAGCCCTGCATTGATTGGTACGAATTTTCTCGCCTTCCTTCAGCACTTTATTCACCAGAATCTGCCCTTTCATTGCTTGACCAAATGTCAGACCCACTCCATGTCCCTCACCTCCCCTGAGCACTGAGCAGATGAAGGCTTTTCTCCAGGCCCTTTGAGTTGTCCCTGATTTCTAAGGTTAACCATTTCTGTTCAGTCTAATGAATCAGGGCTCTTTTTGAGAAAATTGAAGACTACAGCTTCTTTTAAGACCCTCATTGGGTGCCATTAGAGTGGGATGTAACTTCCACACATCCCAGCTTCTTCCCAGCACCATTTTGCTCTGTGATAATCAGGAGCACCATACTGGAGTCATCTGTGTGAAAACATGTCTCCTAAGCTTGGATCAGCACACAGCCTCTGGTGACTTTTCCTACCCTGCAAGATCAAAGACCCAGTCATGCCATGCTCTCATGAAACTTGCCTTGGTAGAAGCCCTGCTCCATCTCCCTGCCTGCCTGTTTCACACAGAACTTTGCTCCCTTCCTAGAAGAGTTCCCTTAACATTTTATCAGTAATTGTTATTTCCCAGGAAACCAGTTCAACATTAATTGGATGAGTATCAGATGTAGGATTGTTATTAGGATTGTCAAAACGGTTCTGCTAATTGTTTCTTCTCCCCTTCCACAGTGTGATCCCAAAGAAGTCAATTAGTTTTCTTCATAGCAGCTGATATGGGGCTGTGTTTTGCATTTGTCCTGGAAGCCGTGCTCATAATAGAGACATGCTTCAGTTATTGCTGAACTGTGTTTACACTGGGGATGCACCAGAAATTGGGAGGAGATGCAGCCAGGACAGTTGACCCAAGGTATACTCTATTCCATATGATTACATATTCAGCCACAAAACTAGGGGAAGATTGGCAGAGGGGTTGCTGCTCAGGGGCTGGCTGGGTATCGGTTGATGGTGAGCAATTAGCTTCATTTGCATCACTTGTATTTTTGGGCTTTATTTTTCTTTGTTATTTTCCTTTTCATTACAATATTTGTTTTGGTTATCATCATCACCATAATCATTATTGCTATTATTATTATTTCAATTATTAAACTGTTCTCATCTCCATGCATGAGCTTTCTCACTTTTATCCTTCCAATTTTCTCTCCACCATCCTGTTTGAGGGTGTGAGCAAGAACCTGTGTGGTGCTTAGTTGCCATCTGGGGTTAAACCAAAACAGACTCATTTTTCATAGAGAAGATAATTACCCACTAGCTCAAAAGACTGTGGTGAGTCTTTAACACTTGAAGCTCCTCCTTCAAGACATGTCAAGTAATAGGCATGGCCTTGGTCAAGCACAAGAAATCTGTTCCAGTGCTAGACTCAGTGGAGGGGTCATCCTCTCCCTTGCATTTTCAGACCAGACCAGACTATCAGAGAGGTCTCATCAAATGCAAAGTCCAGGCATTTCTCAACCTTATCCACCTATTGAAAGGGGCTTCAGACAGCTCACATCAAGTCATGCATGTTCTTACATCCCTCATATGTTGCATTCCTTCTAAACTGCAGTTTGCACAGGGTCAGTGGTTTTGCCTCTTAGGACTCTCGAGTGTACATGACCTATGAAGTGATCAGCAGCTGGTGTTTCTCTTACCCTTTGCACACGTAGCAACAAGGCTGTGACTTTGTGCCATGTTTTTCAGCCAGGAGGTTATTGATATTTATAGCAGTGATATAGCAGATCATTTGGACATGGAAAAGAGACAGGAAATCAATTAGTATCAATATAAGTCTTCAGACTGCTAACATGCTTATACAAACACAAACGACCTTCCCTCTTGACACCCCGTGGTGCTCAGAAGGAGAACAAACCCCAACCATCCCCCAAAGAGATTAGGAAAACAAGAGGAAATATAGACAGGAACTTGTGGAAGAAAACAGCAATTTGTTTGCACGCAGTAAGGAGTGTGATGGCCTCACTAAGCACTAAACAGAACTAACAGAGCACCAGTGGAATAACAACAGAGTGAAAACACTAAAACTGAGCCATAAAAGCAACATTACCAATTCACGTGGCAAGCACAGCTTTTTTCCCTCCCTTCTGCTCAGGGATACACGCAGTGGGCAAGACACAACACTCTGCCTGTCTCTTCTCACCCCACTGCAACCAGGTCTACTGTAACCACTGTCCCGCGCTGAGCATCGCACGCTGGCCCAGGAGTGGCAAAATTTCCTGTCACCAGGAACACAGAACCACAAACTAAAACTCTTGTACGACCAAGGGAAGGGTTGAGAAGGTGATAGGATTTCTTCTACACCGGCACTGGGAAATGCTAAAGCTCCCTATATGCCCCTTGTCTCATGCTGCACATCATAGCTATGATGCACGTGTGGTCATCTCTGCTGCCATGGCATGGCAGGGCTTGGTACCCAGACATTCCAACAGGCTTTTTGAGAGAAAATATTCCAATCTGTGGGAGTGGAAGGATGAGATATACTGGTTGCCTGCTTGAAGATAAATCTAGGCTTTCTAGGAGCTGTAAATCCCTGCAGCTAAGCTCAGAGAGCTGCAAAAAGCAAACCACCAAGGAGCTGGGTGATATGATATGACACCAGTTCCTTTTGAATATCATCTTAGAGTCAGAGCATTCCCACTGGGGCGAGGCATAGATGAATGACCTGGCCCTTATGGGAGGAAGAAGCACGGCAGGGCAAGCAAACTACACCTCCATGCTATGATACTCACAGATGTCACTGGGATGTGCCAGCACCCAATCTCCTGCTGGGCACTCCAGCACCATGAGCTGGAAGGACAATGGACAGTCTGAGCAGAGCATGGCCAAGGGCTGTCATCTCTCCGGGAGCACCCAGCAGGTGTTGAGATTAACCAACAGCCATGGCAACTTGAGTGTCGCCTTTCAGTCCTGGATTTTCACCTTGGAAAGTCACTCCCTGCTTCCACAAGGCTCTTTCCTTTGTGAGCAAAATTACTCCTCTTAGGTGAGGCACCTCACAGCCCCTGTGGGAAAGCCCATGCTTACACATCCAGAATAAATCTCTCTTCATTTGGGAGCCAAGGCAGAACTCACCAGGAGCCTTGGCAAGGCACAAGCATACACTGCTGTGCTCTGTGCTGCCGGGCTTTCCTGGGGGAGAGACACATCCATCCCACAGGGCTGAGTCTCGCTGGAGACACATTCATGTCTGCTGGTTCCTGCCTTGTCTCTTACTCTCCAAACCTAAAATGAATCCTTCTGGATCCTAGGCAGGCTCAATTCCCTCCTCCTAGATGTAGGCAGTGGCATGGAGCCACGCTGTTCTGGAGCAGAAAGAGGGCAGAGTCCCAGCAGGAGCACAGCTGCTGGGTGTGCAGGGGCAACGGGATGCTCTGCACACACCAAGGAGCTCAGGGAGGGACAGGATGTTCCCTTTCCCTGAGCTTCTTCAGGCCACATTGCTCCTGGCGTAGCCACCAAGTGCTGGGGCTTGCACCCAACCCACTCCCACTCCCCTCTCCACAGACACTGAATCCACACACTTCAGACAGGCTGTCCCTCAAAGTCCCCTGGAAATGAGGTTCAGCTGGCTGTCCTCAAACCAGCAGGCTTAAAAAGCCCCAACAAAACAAAACTAATAATAACAATAGTACTAAAAAATAATAATAACAATAATAATAATGTGCTTCTTGCAAACACCTGAAGGATACTGTTATTTGGAACCAAGACACTCCTTACAGTTACCTTCCTACAGCAAACCCCTTCAGGGCTCTGCAGCCCTGTCCAAACCAAGCATCTCATCACCCTGAGCGTGTGGTGATTCACCAGCCTGAGCTCACACAAGGCAATTCTGCATATGTCTGCTGTTCCTGTCAATCTGTCTCCTTGTGTACTGACAGAGAGAGAGCAGAGATCTCTGACAGTGGGCAGATTAATAATACATTTATTTTCTCCATGCATCGTGAGGAAGAGGAAGAGCCATAATTCAAGAGCCTCCCTGAGAGTTTTGCAAATTCCTCACAATGGGAGACAAGAGCAGGAAAGGAGGTTTTGTGCTTCAAGTCTTTAGAGCTGGTGGCACTCTGTATTTTAATGTAACATTTAAAAGGCACAGAAAGAACTTTGTGTACCATAGATATAAAGTGACAATATTAAACCAGTCAATACAACCAGAGCATCATTTTTCATAAGATCTCAGAATCAGGAGATAGCAGCAAAATGTGGCTATCTGTGGCTCTGTGACATTGTTAGCTCCCCAATATCTCTAAGGAAGAGGGATTTGAGCACACATTTGAGTCAGGGTGCCTCTCCATGGGGAAACACCAGAGCAGGGCTGGTCTGTGGCACCAGAGAAGGTCTGAGAAGGGCCCTGCACTGCCCTTTTTCATGGAGGTGCATCTGCTTGGCAAGTGAAACACGAGTTGTGTTTAAGCAAAATGGCTAGGTCTAAATAGGCAAGGTGGAAATTTGGCAATGCCAACAGTAACTGGCATTTTTTCAAAGCTTGCAGGAGCATGGCAGCTCCTGCCTGCCTGTGCAGTGCCCTCTCCTGCCTTTCCCACCAGCCAGGCACTCCCTCATGCCTCCCAGCTCTCCCTTCCAAGACGGGTTTCTGTTCCCATCTCTTCTTTACCTGTTCACCTTCCTAAAGTCTCCACACTGCCTGGATGAAAAGGACGAGGCAGCTAGAGTACATACTGCATTTTTTGTTCATTTAAACACTGGCATTCCAATTTTAAGGAAGGAAATTACCATTTAAAAAGCCAAAGCTATTTCTTACAGTCCTTTTTCATATATCGCTTGCTTGTACATTCACCTACTTTCAAACAAAGGGAAGAAGAAGATGAGATTTTCTGATACTGGCATTACTTTATATATCTGATGGGTAGGTACAAAACAGGGTGATAATGAAGGCATGTTGGTGTGTATTCATCAGAAACATACACTGAAAGGCACAAGCTGAGACTAGTAATTTATATGTCTCTTTCTTCACAGATTTAGTTTGGTTCTCTTGAAACTTCAAGAAGAGAAAACTATAGAGAAATCAGAATCAAAACTAGCATTAGATGTCTGCATTTCAGAGAGCAGATCTGAGCAGGTCTCCCTGAGTGCAGCAGCCCTGCAAGGTCCTGGTTTCCTTAGGGCTGTGCAAACTGGAGCGAAACCAGCAAACTAAAGCAAAACCCCAAAACAAGATATGCAGACCATGATGAGCTGGGAAAAGCTGAGGTTTTGGCTTGGCTGAGAGGCCCTCAAGCTAACCTGGTTGAGAAAATGTCTTTCAAATACACAGTTTGGCCAAGAGGTTGAACAGAGCAGCACGGAGAGTGCTCTTGTCTTTCCTAAAGGCCAGCCATTCATCTGAGACCAGGCACATTGGCAGTATAAGTACTAAAATAATTCCTCTTTTAAAAAGTCCTCGTGAAAATGACAGCACAGAGTAATGCTGTTACTATTAGGCAGTATAAACCATGCCAAGAACCTCCCAAAGACAATCCTACCATACCTGTGACCTCCCAAGACAGTCTGAGTCCTTAGGGTGTCACACAGAAACCAGACACCAAAGGATCAGGAAAAATAATTTTAAAGAAAAACAATTTAGGTAAAAATGTAAGCCCCAGTTTTCAACATACCTGCATTATTGAGAACTCTTACAATCATGACAGCATTATGCAACCTGGTACATACTTATGTTAGGCACTGTTGGGTCACCATTTGAGTCACTAGAGCTGCTGTTTCATCAGCATTTCAATTATAAAACTTCTTTACAGAGAATGGTAACATAGCTCACACTTTAAGCCACAAAGCAATTTTTTTCCCCTTAAAATTTCATTAAAGTCTGCTGATAAAGCAAAAAGGAGAGTAACTTTTTTGTGATTTCAGATACTACATCTATACTCTCTCACTATAGTGAAATTTTGCTCCAGGCAATTAGTTCTTTTCTGGGACTGGTTGTTCCTGACCTCTAACATTTCATAGCTAACACAGCCCAAACACCACTGCAAGAAGTCTGTGCAGCAACAGCAATTCTCTCACTGCAGCAAAGGCTGTAGACTACCTAGCAGACCTGTAGGTGTATATTATTCTCAATATTGATCATGTCTCAAGCTGAATACACAAAAATATAGCAAAATAGCACATTAAGCCATAATTCTGCAAATGCCTGCATGTGTTTTTATAGACATGAGCCAGAGTGTAGAGTTGGATGGGTGTAACACACTACTCCAGAGCACATTGGACCACTGCATTCCCTGCCTGTTTTCCATCAAAGTAATGGCTACAGACTATGAGCAAAACACATTGCTACTCCACTTCACTTCAGTCCATTATTCCAACCAAACATTGCTGTGATTTACTACCCCCAGTCTGTTTGAAATGATGAAAAGAAAACATTTGTGAGAAAGATCTTTCTAGCAAATCATGACACAGCGACTGAATCCTTGTTGGGGAATCGCTTCCCAGCCTCTGTCCCCATGATCCCTCCTTTCCAAAACCTCCTCTAAACACAGGCCAGGCTGGGGTGGGGCCAGCTCCATGTGGGACAACCCTGATCCAGCAAATAGGAAGCAGCATGGACTGAGTTAGAGCTTGCTCTCATCCTACCTATTACCAGCACCTGTTTAACCCCTCACTCTAAAGAGATTTTACTGTTGTGTGAAGCCATTTACAAAAGCCATCGGCCTCAGGTAGATGTCACCAGCATTATTTCCAAAGCTGATTTGCACTAAAGGGCTGCTGTCCCCTATAGACACACCTGTGCCTCTTCTAAACCAAATTTATCAGGTGGATTTGGAATATTGTTCCAACCTTTATTTTTTCCCTCACATCTCTGTCTTCTCTCCCTGAGTCTTTTCCTGGGAATCAGTAAGTCAAACAGCAGGATTGCAGAAACAATCATATTTATCTGAAGGGAAAATGAATCATAACATTATAGGATTTCCATCTGTAAGCTTTCAGTTCTCCATTTCAGCATGTTTTATCTTGCTTTGCCTTAATGGTCAACAGAAATATTCCCTAAGACCTTGATAGGATAAAAGAAAACTTGTTAACACAGTAACAGCGTCTCAGACATTTCATTTCAAAGCCACCAAGGGCTTCCTGCTCCTTCCCAGCTGCCTCAAAGACTTATTCCTGAGTGCTTCTGGCAAAGTCCACATCTCTTTGTCCCAACAGGGTCCTGGAGAACTCTGTTCCAGAGCCATCTGTAAATTAGAGAATCACATTACTAGGTGAAAAGATACCTGCATATGCACAAAAATACCCTGCTTCTGTTATTAGCAAAAATCTACAAGACATAACATAAAGTCAAAGGCAGAGACAAAATACCAGACCTTTATAACATATGCCAGGGCTGGGGACACGTCTGTTTGTCACCTAAGTGGTACAGCCTTTTAGATAACTTCTCACACTGGCTTACCTTTAACTAGTAAAGCAGCAGAAATTTGGAGTTTTGAATTTCTCATCTCCAGGGTAAGAGCTGTCAAAAAGTGAAACACTTTGTTTTGGAAAGATCAGGAGTCAAACTAGTTCTTAGTGGGAGGAGTGGAGAGCTGAGGTTTACTGTGTTCCTCAGGTGCCAGGAAGCTCATGCCCTTGTCTTGGAGGAGGGTGATGGAAAGCCAGGCTCCTGGGACTGTCAGATGTTACAGCAACAGCACCAGGTCATGTCAGAGTTCCTCAGCATGCAGGTCCCAGTGTCTTTCTGCTCCCTACAACTAACTGACAGGAGGTTGTAGATAGACAGGAGTCAGTCTCTTCTCCCATGTAACAAGCAATAGGACCAGAGGAAATGGCCTCAAGTTGCACCAGGGGAGGTATAGATTATGTATTAGGGAAAATTTCTTCACTGAAAGGGTGATCAGACATTGGAACAGGCTGCTTAGGGAAATGGTGGAATCACTGTCCCTGGAAGTGTTCAAGAAGCCTGTAGATGTGCTTGGGGAGGTGGGTTAGTGGTGGACCCGGCAGCATTAGGTTAATGACTGGACTAGATGATCTTAGAGGTCTTTTCCAACCTGAATGATTCTATGATTCTAAGATGCTAATCCCAGGATAGGGAATTGAGACCTAGAGTTTGCTAGCTGTTTCTCACTGGTTCCTGGAAATGACCCATACACCTCCAGAGAGAGGCCTGAACTACAGCATGAAAATCCCATGGCTCTGTGCAAGAGATCCCTCACCCACAGCTCTCCCTCTTGACTCCTGCATGACCTCTTAAGCAACAATGGCTCAAGGAAAGGATGCTAAACACCAAGACCACAAGCTTCCTTTTTTTTTTTTTTTNAGCCTAAAACAGAGAACCAACAGCTCCATCAGGGCTTGCAACAGGCCACAGCACAGCTCAGCAAGGCTGACATGGGATGCAGCCATCTCAGCAGTGCCAGTCACAGCCCAGCTGGCTCCACAGCCCATGAGGAGCAATCCAGCCCAGCTTTAGAAAAGACAAAACTATTAAATTATTAAATCGCAAATGAGCATACTTTAAAAAGCACAGTAGCTAGTTGTTTGGTTAATTAAACTATTAAATTATGCTAGAAAATAAACTTTCAGAAGTTTCCAGCAAGACAAAACCATGAATACTAAGAACTCCCCAACTTAGTGTGATTGATTACACAAACAAACCATATGTATTGAAGAAGTGTTACAGAAAACATTGCTTTCATCAAATTTTAAGTGAACAGTTGTAGAGTGGGGAGTGGGAAATTAATTAATTACACCCTGAAACATTTCACTGATTGAATCCATGACCCTAGCACTTGTAAGGTCATCAAATGATAGATTAGTGCTGCATGGAGTATCACAAATGGCATTTGCACTGGGAAGCTCATTATATGGAATGTCAGGTCATGTAAATCATAGGAAACAAATACAAACATCCATCAGAAAAATGCAGATAGTCATTACAGGCAGCAGAGAGGAGTTGAATTATTATGTAAAATTTATTTTGACTATTAAAATACAAAGAGGTGACACAAAATTGTCCTTTAAGCAAACATAAACTACAAGCGCTTTGACAGGAGGTTTTGTTTATAAATATTTCATCTCCTCGGTATACTATGTCTGTAAACAGCACCTGAAAAACAAAGAAACAGGATAAAACCGGGAAAAAAAATAAAATCAGGGATCCAATGTTTGGGTCTTCAGAGCTTTTCTTTTATTCAAGAGAGAACTATTCTCTCTTCATCTGAATAATCAATGCAAGATAGGAAGAAATAGACTGTAATTACTGCATGTGAGTCATTTGTTACAGATCCTGTCTGCTCTGAGAGAACAGAGGCAAGCACTGCTTCTTGACAAGCCTTTTTTGTTTTTTTTAGAGAGATGCACTAAACAATTTGGCAGAAATATGTGGGTGCTCAAGAAGAGAAAATCGAGCAGCAGGAAATACTAAACCACAGGGGCTATTAGCACTCCCCAAATGGCCCAACAGGAGTTCAGCCACCTGTTCCCTACACCATCCGTGACTCCAGGAGATGAACCAACTTCTGCGGGAGTTCATTCCCTTGCTCGTTAAAATAAACCCTTGGGTGTCCTTCCTATTTCTTTTTCATTTGCTTGATGAAGCCCAATTCATACCTGTTAACAGAACTGATGAGAGTATTTTTGGTTTGGGTTAGGAAAGCAAGTTCTTCCTGAAGTCCAAATACAGCATCTAAGCACTTGAGCCATAACTAATATTGATAACTTTGAAACACTGTAAATTACAACCAAAGTACAATTTCCTCATGTTGAATGTAAATAAAGACATCTTTTTCTCCTTCAAAAGAGCAACATCATGAGGAACACTAGTGGGTCTTGGGAACTTTGAATCTGAATTTCTTTGTTGATTTTATAAAAACTAAAATCAGGGCTGGTGGGTTATGTTGTGTCATGTTTTCAATGCTGAAACCCCTCAAAGGTACATCTAAATCCCCTAGACTGCTTTAGAAAATCATAGCACGTCTTCCTGAGTGAAGCAAGTTCCTTCCAACAGCCTTAGGATCATGTCTAATGAGTCACATCTCCTCTTAGTCTTGTTCCATCTTTCACTACTGTAAATCACTCTAATCTCAATTTATGAACACCACATAAGAAAGCAGGCACTGAAAATTACAAATAATAGGTCAAACTGTGATTTGTGAATAGAGAATGCAATATCCCTTCCATTACCTGGAAGTTGTTCGTATGATGGAAAGGAAGAACTGGACCTTACAATGAAGGAGAATAAAGCAGATTTATTGAATCTCTTACCATCTTAAAAAATGTTTACCGTGTTACTAATGTAAGACTGATTGATACCATCTGTATGGTTCTTCTATTGCTGCTCCATGGTGGGATAAATTAGTATGCTCTGAACTTTCCTTGGGTAACAAGCCGTGAGTGCTCGAGCACTGCCAATCTCAGTACATTCAGTGCTGCCAATATAAATTGCCTAGTCCCTTTGCCACCAGACAAATGGAGTACAATTCCAGTAAAATAAACACAATTCCAGCACTGAAAGAAATTGCATCACCTGGCTATGCCTTTTCTACTGATGCACAAAGAGGACAGTGACAAGGAGCTAAACACAGTTGTTAGAGATGCGGGAAGCGGTTCTGCAGAGACAGCGAAGAAAAATAATGGTGTGGGATCCAGTTCCTCCTGGCCTTGTTTTTGGAAAGTGTTTTGACAACAGCTTTTGCAGGGAGAGCCTGGCTAACACCTGGGAAAGCCCCATGCCTGGTGAGCAGTGAGCCCATCAGGCCTGTGCCAGCACCTGCAAGTATATGATGCTCTTGCAGAAATGCTGAGAAAGTCAGAATGATACCAGAGAAATGGGAAGGTTGAGGGCAGGGGGGATTTAAAATCAGTGCCATCAGCTGCTGTGCCATTCTGTATCAGGGAAGGCTCCAGACCTTGTTAAAGGTGGTGACCTTGAAAATCCACAAACCCTGGTAAGTGCGTCTGAATGGGGCAAAACATTTCCAACCTCAAAAGAAGGGCAGGTTCATGGAGATCTTGTTGTATTCTGGGTACTTTAATTGCCACACTACATCTGACCCTCCTGGTGCGGGACCACCACGGGGAGTGCTTGTGCCCCAGGGTGATATTTAGGATTAAGTCTGCATCGAGGCTCTTGCAAGAGAGCAGATAGTGTGATCTGCCTCTGGGAAGCAGTGCCTGGCACAGCCTTTCCCAGGGAGCCAGCACAGCCCCAGCTTCCCCCAAGCTGTCCCCCCAGCACCCTGTGGCTGAACGCAGACATCCCCCCACCCGTGATGCTCAGCTGGAGTGGAGACAGCACTGCCCCGTGGGGCTGCAGGGTGTCATGATGCCGTGTCATGGTGTGGCTTAATATATAATCCTAGAGGAGCTCACCTGGTGACATCTTTATCTTGAAAGCAGCAGCAGCAGCCGGTGTGTGCTATTTTCGGCTTCGCAGGCTTGTTTTGAGCATCTCCCCTGCTGTTTGTCGAGTCGAAGCCCCAGACGAGTTCGTCCCAAAGGGAAAAGCAGTGCTGCCTCAGGTGAGCACACAAGAGTGTGTGCAGAGCAGGGAAGGAGCCTGCTGGTCTGTCCTGACTTATTTCCAAACACCAGCTGGGAGACAGGACCTCCAGCAGCTTACCTGGTCCATCGGCCCCCACCTCTCAGGACAGGCAGGAGCTGTCCCTGTTGATGATGGAGACAACGCCAGTCTCAGTGCTGGAGGAGCCATGCCCCACACCCACTCTTCTCACCCTGGACACGCACTAGTGATAAACTATTGCCATATCATTTTAAACAGGGGAGGTTTATTAGAATCTCCTGTAAATCAGGCCTGAAATTACCACTGTGGTTTCGCAATAAGCCTGAGCCCTGCTGAACAGTTCATGCAGCTTCTGCTTGAAATTCCCATTTTAAAACCACTTTTGTGACTCCCCCATGAAAGCAGCTCGATTTGTAGCTGCTCACCAGGACGCAGCGTGGCCCGCCAAGCCGGGAGAAGCTCTTTCCCTTTAATGACAGCCATCTGCAGGTTCCTATAACTTAGCAATGTTCCCAGCCATGATTTATGGAGGGTTCTTAGCTTTACGGTATAATCTTTACTATTTTACAGGGTTCCCTTTTTCTCAGTTAAATGTTGTTTTCTGAATAATTCCAAGCTGCCAGTAGGTTTACAGAGGAGAAAACTGGAATGAATCTCTCCTTGCTTTTATTTACTCCTATTTGAGTACAGTGTTTCTGCATCCATTTTGGAGATTTACAATGGTATTAAGGTTGCTTCCCTCATCCTCATTTTATAGATTTCTGCTGCAATCATTCTGAAAACCAGAAAGCTGACAGGAAAATTAGGAAATTAGATAGCATGTTCCTGTTCCCTCCAGTGCCCTGATGAAGAAGGGGAGAAGAAAAAGCAACTGAAGGCATAATAAACAACACTATACATCCCAGAGTCCTCTCACTGATGCTGGCACCTCCTCTAGGCATCCTACTGCATCCCATCCTGCCAGTACTGCTCTGACCCCGAGAACACTGGGCTTTTACTGTGGTGGGTGTTGAGGCAGCAGTCATCCAAGTGCCAAGTGCACAGGCTAATTGTTCATCTAATTTTAATTGCTAATGGTGACCCATGGAGCAGCAGCTCCCAGTGCTGAAGTTACCTCGGCCGATTGCTCAAGTTTTCAAAAAATAATCACCCCAGAAAGAGAAAAGTGATGGCAGTGACTACCAGTTTTGGGGATGATGGTGTGGTGGCTTATAATTTATTACCTGAAACATCACCTCCATCACCATGATCCCCTCTGAGAGCAGAGGCATCTCATAAACATATGGAGGACACTGGGCAGGGACCCTCCTGCAGCTCACTGCACACAGGAGTTGCAGTAACTTGCTCCATCACCATCAGCTCACCAGGAAAACAACCTCCAAATCAACCTTTCAAATCATTCATGTGCCTGTATGAACCAAACTTAGGCCCTTCCAATCAAAACGAGCACTCTGAGACTTTCAAAGGAGTGACTTACCTAGTTATGAGCAAAGCCTGGTTATCTCATGGGAGCTCGTACCAGCAGCAGTCAGACACTGCACAGGCAACATTCACCTATATGAAGGTTTCTGCTCCGCTGTAGATCTCAGTTGTTACAGGCAAATCAAAAATTCTGGAAATCATCCCAGGTCACAAACTTATCTATTTTATACTGATTTCTTCCCATTTTGGTTATGAAGATGACTATTTAACATAGTTTCTCCTGCTCCTATTTCCAGTGATGTGATGATAGGGAAATGAGTTTGCTTGTTCATCTTACCCCAGATATGGCTGATTTTCCAGCTATCTTTAAAATCTGACTCATCTGGTTTGTGTAATACATTAGCCTTGTTTCATGTTGAGAACAGGTATTCTCATTTCAACAGAGAGACCATCCATTCCATCTTTCCTCTTCTTTATGGAAACATCTGTGAAACGAAGCAACCGAACACTGCAAAACGTTGAAATTGCCCAGGGAGCAAAATTCTGAAAATGTATCCTACAAAAATGCCATTTCAATTTAGCCCAGTGAGCTAGAAAGAGATTTAAATATAAAGTATCATTTTGGCTTCATGGTCTCAACCTTTGTACAACAGAAACGATGGCTTTATGTTAACACATGACATGATATACAAATAAACCCAATTTTTTCTTGTATATGTTCTTTATATTTGCATATTTTATACCTTAAAATTCATGTTTAAAACTCATCGAAATTAAAATATAAATCATTCTTATTGAGTGATTTGAACTTTTATTTGACACTTGATGTTCTGATAGGCAACAGGGGATTTTCTAATTCTGTAAGTACATTGGATATAAAATATAAAGATGAAAATGTAGGGGAAAATGCAATATAAATAGAACAATTATGAAATAAAGAAAAATCAAATGGGTTGCTGGCTGCAGCCTGGGGGCCCAGCTGTCCCAGGGAGCCAGCCAGCTGGGCAGCAGGCAAGGAGGCCAGGCAGATGCCTGGCTTTTGCTGACAGCTTTGATGGCATTGATGTGTTCCCACAGTGCATCTTGATACCATCAAGTCAGCATTTTCCAGCAGAAAGTTGCTCAGAAAACTATTCTGCTGGAAAATTGTTGACCTGCTCTACTGGCTGCTGATCACAAAATTGGAGAATAATTCTATAGAATAATATTGGAAGGGACCCATTAAGATCATGAAGTCTGATCCCTGCTCCTTGCAGGACTACAAAACATTAAAGGATAAGACTAAGATCATTCTCCAAATGCTCCTTGAACTCTAACAGGCTTGGTGCTGTGTGGAGCCTGTTCCAGGGACTGACCACCCTCTCAGTGAAGAACCCTCTCCTATTGTTCAATCTGAATTTCATCCCATTTCCCTGTGTCCTATTGCTGGTCATCAGAGAGAGGAGAGCAGCAGCTCCCTCTCCATTGCCCTCTCTGAGGAAGCTGTAGACTGCAATGAGGTCCCTCTCATCTCCAAGCTGAATAAACCAAGTGACCCCAGACCCTCCTCCAAGTCTTGCCCTCAAAGCCTTTCACCATCTTGGTTGCCCTCCTTTGGACACTCCGAGTGTTGCAGTTAAAAACAGAATAAGAAATTAATAAACAAGTTCTCCTCTCCACAAATCAGGAGTTTGGCACTTGCCCTCTTGCATTACAAGCAACATTCACCCCTATCCACCTTTACATCACTCAGGATGGTGCAGGCATTGACCCTTTCCCTTTCAGTCATGGCTTTTCCAAGCAAGAGCTCTGAACACATGGAGTTTTCCTGTCACAGAGGTTGGTCCCTATGTCTGAAATTTGCTGTCTTTTCTGTTCCTTCTCTTGTTCTCCTGCAGCCTTCCTGCAGTGGGCAACCAGACCTGCATGCAGGATCGGAGTTCTGGGAGTGCAGGCATTTGACCTTGGCATAGTGATGGTCCTCATTCTTTGAGCCTTCCTCCCTCCTCCCCATGGTCATGAGGATGGTGCCAGTGACTGGAGAGGAGCAGCCACAAAGGCTCCAGTACTTCTCCTGCCTAAGGGTAAGTGCTAATTCAAAGCCCATCATTCTGTATATGTAGGTAGACCTGTTTTAACAAGGGCATTAATTTGCACTTATCAGTACTGAATTTCACTTGCCAGTTCCTATCACCCAGACACTTATTTCTGTAAGATCCTTCTGCAAACCTCTACTTTAGGTCTGGCTACTCTGGACAAATCTGTGTCACTTGCAAACTTCACCATCTCACCACTCAATTTCTGAATATGCTGACAGTGTCCAGCACAGGTATCTGCAGGATTGTTACTCTAATTTTCACCCACTGCTAAAACTAACATTAAACTTTGTGCCTAGTCCTTGTTTCCTACATGTAATCAAACCATAGAAGATTAACATGGTGAAAGTCTAGTCCTTACAGTGGCTCTCTTCTGGGCTTCAGCCCTGCTGGCTGCTTCCTGATGCATTTGTCTGCTTTCAGTAAACATTAAAAGAGCAATCTCTGCTTGTAGGTAGTACAGAAAAGGTCACATGTCTAAAAACTTTTTAATTTAAACCCTTCCAAGTTCGTCTTAATCTATTTCCTCATTCTCCTCTAGCTTCTTCGTTTAAAATAAAATCTACCTGTGGTAGGATGTTTTCTCCACAGGGATGCTGAACTTGATAACAACAGTCACTACTAAGGCAACTCATCAGTACTTACATCTAGAATGAGGTCCTCAGAAATAAATCAAGAGCTGATTCTCCTCATCTGAGCTCTCTAATTTTCACCCCTCCCCCCAAAAAGGGACACTTGTGGTACTTTCAAACCCTCTCTGTATGTCATCACCCCACATGACATGAACAACTATAGCAAAACCTGAAATCTCCCTTTCAGGGACAGACACTTTCTTTGCCCAAATTCTGAAAGTTTATAGAATTAAAAAGATATTCAGAAAAGCCTTGATGTGAGGAAGCTGGGAAGGATGTCCCAAACTTACCTTGGCAAAGCCAAGCCCCCACCACACTGGGGCAGGTGGGCAGGATTGTCCTAAAGGTGAGCAGGCAGCATCCATCTCTTGGCTGGCCTGGCAGGGCTGTCTGTATTGATCTGTTTGGAATGAGAATTGATTTTCATAGAATCACATTGTTAATCCTTTTGAATCACCTGATGGTTGCATTACTTTCTTCTCTGGCTGCTTGCGTGCTCCTTGGCAAAGCTGGAGCTGTGTTCAGCTGTGTCCAGAGTTCCTGTTAGAGAGCTGGGAGAGATGGGGAAGGGGCTGCAGCACTGGGAAACAGGCAACACAATACTATATAAATCCTTTCTAGTAAATCAGATTTAATACTTTTATGCTATTACAAGCTCCATTGAAAATAGTGCAAAAACTCTTAGTAAATCTGTCCCCTAGGTGCCTTATGTCTGTATTTATTCTGTCTTTTGAAATTCGTCCATTTACCCAGTTCAGTTTTTGCTTCTGGGTGTTAGTTTTTATCCAATATGATTTAATTTTATACTGGGGATTGGGTTTAAAGCTTGCACCATGATATCTAAATAAGTTCATTAAATGCTCTAAGTTTCTCTGGTTACAAGTATAAATTCATCAGCATGGAAATAATGACATCTTAAACCTATTAAATTTAAAATATCTTTATGCCTCAACCCCAGAGCTCAGATATGCCAGCCAATGATAATCAAATGCCACCCGACCACTCGAAAATTCCAGGGAAGAGAAAATGAGCTGGTTTGAGGATGCCTGCAAGGCAAATCAGGCTGTCAAAATCCTATCATTCTTGGGAGGAATTTACACAGCTCATATTAAACTCACCAGAGCGATGGGAAACCTGGAGTAATTAAACGCTGGGGGGGAGGCAGGATGCTGGATGTGCCTTAGCCAGGAGGCCACTGCAAACAAAGGAGGTTCAGGTGGGGTTCCAAAGGAGCCAGGCTGCCCTGGGGAATGGGGAAGAGCAGCATCCCAGGCCCCTGTCATGGGTGGTGGGTAGATGGATGGATGTCCAAGGGAAAAAGGCAGAAATCTCTCTGGCTTTGGGAAAACCCCACCAAGTGCACTGTTTCCTCCCCCTGCAAGGGCAAACAGGGCTTTACATCCTCCTACCCTGCTGTCTCACAGCCAGGCTCTCTGCACACACACTGCTCCCTGATCTCAGCGACAAAACACTCTGCCCTATTCCCATAAAGAGGACAGGAAGCTCTCCCAGCCCACTGGTTTCTCCTTTCTCCACGGCAGATGGCCCTGGCTCTGTCAGCCCACGGCACAGGAGCAGGTGAGCCTGGAGAGCGAGCACCATCCCTGACTCACACAAACATCCCTGGGTTGCAATAAAGGAGGGCAGAAGCAGCTGCTCCATCTGAATCCCCAGTCCCCGGAGCACAACTGCACTGCAGGGTGTTTAGAAGGCGATGACTTTTGTTTCACACCAGCAGATAAGACTCTGTCACTGCACCAAGTGTGAGGGACCTTAATCCTCCTCTTGTTGACATGACATATAGTAATGGATTCTGTGGTTACCTATCAAGTCACTGTGTACTTAGAAAGCTTTAATCTGTAGATTATTTACTCAATAGACTGTAACGGCTTCGCATAATAGCACATAACAGCTTCCAGCAGTTATGGCCTATTGTGGCACAGGGAGTTTGTGTTGATTTTTTCCCCCTAAATATAACACAAAGCATTTAAGACAATGGTATTGTGCTAGCCTAATAAGAAGTGCCTGAATTCTGACCTTGTTTCTTGGTGGTTTTTTTGTTTGTTTGTTTTGTTTTCATTTTTAAAAAGACAATATTGAAAATAGTGTTTGTTTTTCAAAAACAACAAGAAAAAGAGAAAGCCCTTTCCTCCACAAGCTGGAGAACTCGATTGCATCCATTGCCTCCCACTCTGACCTTGCAGTGCTGCATCTCTCTCCAGAGCAGGCACCCTCCTCATCCCAACACCTGTAGGAATTCCGCAAATCTTGAAATTTTTGTCCCCCTACCTAAAGGGGCCAAAACCAGGCAGTAAGCCACAGGTACCGGAGGCTGAACATACATTACCTGTGTCCCACTCTTGTTCAGCAAACACATTAACGACATGCAAACTGATTTATTTGCCAACCTCCCTTACTTACCTGTTAGTGCAAGGGCCGTGTTGCACCATTAGAGGTTGTAATACAAAGACAAAATGGTATATTCAAGACTCTACAAGTCAGGTTTGACATGGGTACTGCATATGGAGGAGATGCTGTGCAAATGCTGGTTGTAGAAGACAGAGCATAAAAAGCTCTAATTTAGATAGACTGTTGTTAGAGGAATGTCAGTAATTTCAGATCATCAGAATACTGGACATTCTCTGAGAAAAGGGAAATATGTGAATCAAATTTCTCAAAGGCATTTTTTAATTTTCATTGTCTTTAAGATGTTCAGAATTTGAAGGACATTCCCCACCAGGTGAAAACAACATTAATTTTGAGCCTAACTGCTCCATTTAAAACCTAGCTAATTAATTAAAGCCACTTGACAATGCCCCTTGAATGTTTAACCAAAGAACACACCATATTCCAGCTGAGCTGCTAAATGTTTATGTCTTATTAGCAGGCTTCCCAAAGCTTGGAGAAAAGGATTTCCACACAAGTTCTCACTCCTTCTTTTAATCACACCTAAACAGCTCAGCTCATTATAATTCCACTACAAACTTTGCTCACAAGAGCATCCTGCAACATGCATTTAGCAGGTACCACCACTACTTACTCCCACCCCCATACTCTGCTATTTCTTCATTTTTAAGTGGAAACTTCCCAGCTGAAGACCTCAGAAAGTCACCCTGCTCATTTCTGGCACATTGAGCACTTTGAAATTAATTGCCAATATGAAATAAATACAGTGTGAAGACATGCATTAAACGCAAGTTATAATTAAGCAGTGTGGAGATTTGTACCCAGTAATCGATAAACTCGGGGAACTGGGGAGTAGCTGGGGCTGTGGGCGGCATGGGGAAAGGGTGTGAACAGCTCTCCCTCGTGGGGTGTTACACCATCTGCTCCCCACTGTTCTCCCCCGTGGAAGTTGTCCCTGCTGGCTGGAAGCTGGCTGGGTGCTGCAGTACCCCCCCAGAATTTGCCTCTTCCAGCCACCCTCTGTGTTCAGGGGTCTGTCTCCATGCCAGTGCTCTCCTCGTGCCACCCAGGAATCATCCCATACACCCCTACAGCTCCCACTCAGGGGTTCAGAGTGGGGAGGAGAGCCCTTGGAGCCACATTTCTACATCTCTCTGGCTGCAGGGGTGAGATGCCAGTGCTGCTCTGCTAGGCAAGCGTGGGGCTGGGCTTTGAGCAGCCCCCATGGTATTTTTCCACAGCAGAAGCTTCCTCCTGACTTGCAGATGGTTAGTCATGCAAAGCAGAAGTAACACTGAATTCAGTCTTCAGGTGTCACCAGATTGGGCCTCCCTTCTTAACTCAGCCCAGGCGCTGGGAGCTTATGGAGTCATTTTTGAAAACATAAACAACATCTTGCCATGTGCTGGCCTTTTTCTGGTTACTGGGTTTGAATTCATGCCTGGAAAACAGGCCCATTGCAACATCCTGATGGAGGGATTCTGCAAGGAAGTGTTGGCTGAGCGAGGAAAATCATTAATGCCAGCTCAGGAGTCCTAATTGCCTCAGATGAATTACAAGCTAAAATAGTCTGGCCCAGTTATTAGCAACCACTGTACATGTTAGAGCTTGTCATGGCAGCACAGAGGGAAGGCTGCATGCAAGATTCTTCTCCCTTTCCCTGTTGCTTTCCCAAACAACTCCATTAGGATTTACACTGCCGATGTGGGATTATTTCCTATACTTCCATTTCTTGTTCACATGCATAGAAATTAATTTTCTGGTCATAATTTCAGTACCTCTGGGACATTAGCAGGCTGGATGTAAAAATAGAACGTCATTACAGTGTCAGGTAATGCGGATGAGTGTGACTAATAACCTGAGTGTCATTGATTTAATAATCTAATAATGTCTCTGCACACTCAGCGCTCAGACTCACTGAGTGCAGATAAAGATTTAAGCCCCGCTGAAGCTGCAGATAAGAATCAGCACCTCGGCTTTAGGGATCAGAACCAATGATAAGCAACCCACAGCTGGTATCCAAAAAATTAAAGCAGGAGAAGGAGCTGACTGGTATCTGCAGCTCAGGCTGCAAAGGAGGTGGGTTTCCCTTCCATGAGGTGACAGCAACAGGAGGTCACTCTCCCCATTGGAGACACTTCTCAAGCTCAAAGAGAGATGCTCACCAGCTAGCAAAGGTCTGGCGGCTCTAAAATAGCTGCTGGTCTGCCAACAGCTTGGTCTCCTGTGGTCTAGAATGCAAAGGAAAAGCCTATTAAAGTAATTTACAACACCGAGCTGGCGAGGTCTGATCCACAACCTGGAAACAGGAGGCAGAGTGAAGTGAGTGGGCTTTCGATTGGGACCCAAATCTTCTGACTGAGGATAATCCAGGTTACTCATTTGGAGAAAAGCTGACACAGCAGCCAGGCTCCTTACAGAAAGCTGCAGAAGGGATGTCTTTCCCTTTAGAGCATCCCTCTAGCCAGGCCCATCCCTTCACCTCCTCTGAGCAGCAACGCCAGGTCTGCCCCTCCCCATACTGCTGTTGGATGATGGTAAAGGTGTTTCTTTGCTCTGGCAGCCTTCAGATGAGTTGGGAGATAGAACTCACCCACAGGGTGTGAAACCACACAGAGATGCCTGCTAATGAGACATGACGCCAGGTTTATTATAATTTGGTTGGAATAGGGACAATCGATCTTCTCAAACTGCCTGTGAAAATCCCATTTCCTGACAAGACACCTCCAGGCTTGGCCAGTTTGGGCTCCATATGCTTTAGTATTAATGCTGCAAAGTCTGCCTGTACCTGGGACTGCTCTGGCACCACAGAGGGTGAATGCACTTCATGCAAAATCTTGGACTGCAGGAGTTTCAAGCCCCTTAGAGTGAGGGAAGTTCTACAAATAATTCAGCTTTTTTTCAGACCTAGCTCTGAAGACCTCATCAGCCTTCTCCAACACCACTTCATCTCAATTATATTTACTTGTTTCCAGTTAACTTCACCCAGATAACAGGAAAACTCCCAGGGGAGTTGCTATAGAAACACCCTATGGAGTCAAGGCAAGATTAGGGTAGCAGAATCCAAAGACACCTCTAAGATTAAGAGAGATTTAACTCCTGCTCTGTAAGTATCATTCCCTTAGAAAAGACACAGAAATAGGAGTTAAAATGGAAAATGTTCTGCGTGGTTAGTGATGGAGTGACTGCTGATAATTTCACTCCCCCAGGGAGATTCACCACCACAAAGCAGATGAAAAGCCTTTTGGGGGCTCCTCTCTGAAGGTTTCCAACCTCAGTGAGACTCTCCTGACTCTCAACAGCACACGTGAGTCCCATCTGCAAAAAGGTATTTGAAATGTCCCCATATCTTTTCTGGTGCCTGATGACATTGATAACCCTCTAAGCAAAGCACTGTCCTTCTGCATAATGGTCTGAGAAGGATTAAATGCAGGAAAGAAATATAACAAGGAGTCAAGGAGCTACCTACCATTAGCAGCTATTTGAGTGTCAGGCTGCCTCGTTTTGGGCGATTTACCAGCACTTTCGTCCAAGCCATTCATTCCACAAGACACTGAAAACAATGAAAATAGATGTCATTAGAAACACTTTTTAATATACAAAATAATACCTTTTTTAATTTTTCTTTTTTTTTTTTTTTTGCAATTCAGCTATGTCCTTAATTTAATTTTTTTCTATGAAATTCTCTTACATTTTCTAGAATTTGGACAGAAAGCCCCAACAATAAGAAACTAGTGTTCTAATCTTCTGCATAAGCCAAATTTTTGGAACTGTCACTGTCCTTCATCCCCTTTGATTCTCATACATGCAAATACTGAGGGTCGTTAGAAATTAATTATTCCTGACTGCCAAATAGAAGGGGATTCATCAGCTACATTGATTTTTCTCATGTATGTGTATATGTGCGCTTCCTTTGGCAACTAGTCATTAAATAAACCATGGTTTCATTCCCATGAACCAAATTTGATTTGCAGTTTCCTTCATTGCAACTGTGAACTTTTCCTGGTATGTTTTTTCCTCATATGGAATATCTTACAGCCAACGGGGTATTTAATTAACACATACCCCATGTGCCAAAGGTGGAGCTGGTGGGGGAGCCAGAAGAAAAGAGGATCTTCATCAGGAATGGAGGTGTGCTTGCCCAAGAGCTCAGGGAAAGACAGCCCTTAGCAGACAGATAAAAACACGTACAAACTCAGAAAACTCCTAAGGCAAGAAATAAAACAGTTGGTGCACACCAAATAACTGAGAGAAATTTGGAAAAAAAAAAAAAAGATGTGGAGGGAAAATAAAATCCCAGTAATTTTATAGAAAAGACATACTATAGCCAAATATCTACCTTTCTCACTCTAATTATCATCCTTGGAGGTTGACTGGGCTGGATGGAATCTGCCGGGGCTTTGTGAGCATGTTTATCTTAATTGCCTTCATGTAGTTGTGGGGTTATTTGATTTGATCTTGAGATAACTGATGTCTGATTTTTATGTGCATTTCTGACAGGTAGGAAGGGTGCCCAGAGCAGGGAATGGACTGAGTCTGTGCACAAAGTTGTGGAAAATGTTCTCAAGGCCAAAACAAAGTTGGGTGTTAAATCTCACAAAGAAACAGGCAAATTCTGCATCTAATGACTTACTAAACTTGTAGTCAAAGGAGATTATATCAATTTCTGTGGTTTATGAGCACCACAGAGATGCTTCATAAAAGGAAGAATAGTATGATTAAAATTAATGTAGAGCAACATAGGAAACATAACTTTTAAGTTTCATTGCTCCAACACTGGGACTTCTGGAACTATTTAGAATAAAATAATCTTAGCACAAATTGCTTTCCACTGTAAATACACACACAGAAATTAATACTCCTAGAAGCTAGCACTTTCCTGAACAACAAAAGCATAATTGATCATCAACCACCTTCATCACCCGAGCAAACCCTCAGTCAAATCACTCAGCTGCTCCAGGTTCATTACTTGGTGTGCTAATGCCCTATACAATAAACACAACGAATGAAATATGGAATTACTCTTGCCACAAATCATTGTTAATTGGTATTCCTCAGCACAGCAAGATAGAAGGAAGAAATATCACTTTGAATAGTTTCCTGCAGAGTTATCCCTGGACATGCTTTCAGGTCTGCATCCTCTGTGCCACAGAGGAGCAGGAGATCAGTGAGGTCACTCGAGCTGCTCTTCCCATTCATCACATCTCACCCACCCTGAGTTTCATCATTCCATGCTATATCCAGTCATTTCAGTTTCAATGAATTTAATTGCAAAATTTTGTCTTGAGTCTATTTCCCCATAGATTGTTTGTTCTTAATTTCCGTGCCAATCCATGATGATTGTCTAAAACAGGATGCAGCCAAACTCCAACTCTGAAGCTGAACCCCACATTATGATGGAACACTCAGCTACAGTGATGCTTAAGTTACTCTAATTAACCCATTTACAGGTTATCTAGCTCTTACTTTAGTTTTCTTATTACACACAAAACAGCCTGAGGATTTAATAAGCTGTTTCCAGTTTCCATTGTGGTTCAGATTGTGCCACCTCTTCTATACACAGCCCCTGCCATATAGATGATTTAATCATTCTGAGGATGAGGTAGCTGCCTCAGTGGCCCATGAGGCTTCTGGAGGAACACAACCAATTTGCAAACCCTTGTGCCTTCTATACAGTAGAGAGTCCCCTAACCAGCTCTTACATATTTTGAAATGGCATTTTATGCCTCCCATCAAAGCTGTTATTTAATTTCCAACTGGATTTAAATTAACACAATTTATTAATCAAACACATTTCATTCTGAAGAAGAAATCAACCTCTTCTCAAAATTGTATTGTGGCCACTATGAAACTCTCCTGGCTGTGCTCATGAACAGGAGCAGATCTTATTGCCATCTCAGACATGCTTGGAGGATAATGAAGACGAAGCCCAAGAGAAGTACACGTGAAAGGACAAAAGATTTTTATCCACATTTTAGCTATAAAAATGCAGCTTACATAGCACAGTGTTCCAGGCACCAATGAAGTAGAATTACCAGCAGAGTAAATCTAGGGGTGAAGTGTCTTAATGTTAAGCATATAAAAAGAGAAATTAGCCACATGTGTGTAGGCAGAATATGAGAGCCTAGCTTGGCAGGGCAGTGTATAATTCTCCCATTCTCACTGGAAGGTAAAAAGCCTCACATCAGAGCTCATTCAGGAATTGCTGACAGAACTTCATTTCTCTTTCCTGTTCTACTTATTCCTCAGGTAGGAAAACAAAAAAATGGGTGAGAGGGTTGAAGTGGAAACCTTTCCCAGCAATGTCTAAGACCCGGGTGACTATTCCAGCACAAAGTGGCTTTGCAGGGGCATAGTCCTGCCAGGACAGCCCAGGGAAAGCACACAGGACTCCTAGTCCAACCTCTTTGGACAGCCCAGGTAAAACCCTAACTGCCAGGGTCCATGGTCCTCTCTCTCTCCTTTTAAAAATATATTTCCCTATAGTAGTTTGATATTTTTTTTGCTGTTACCCATTTGATGTGTTCCTCACATGAGCACTGACTGCCATCCCCTCTGGTTTTAAGATTTAAAAGCTTAAAACACAGAGGCTGCTGGGTCAGCACTGTTATTTCAACATAGCCTTTTCCTTAGGGAAACATCAGCACACCAGGTGAAAAATAACACTTAGAAATGTGTGGCCTTTGATTAAGCTTTTTGCTTGTCAGACCATAGGAGGAACCCTTGCCAGCCCTGTAGCTGCATATCAACATTCCCATTCCAGGGTGTTCCAGTGTCTCTGAACTCAGGACAAGCCTGTTCCCCCCATTCTAAAGACAGGGATTTCCCAAGAGATGAGAAGTCTTGTGGAAACTGCTGTTACATTTTAATTCACCAAAACAGCTGGCACTGGTCCTTTGCCATGTGATAACCTGTTGTCCCGAGGGTCTCCATCTGCAGTCCCAGCCCCCAGGATTCACTAGTTAATGAAGTCGTCCCCATCATGACTCTTGAAGTGACAAGTATCACATGCACCTCTGTTCTCCCTGCCAGGACCGCTTATTGCTGGTTTTGGAAACACAAAGTGAAGATCCATAGGTCACCCAGGCCCCCAGAAGACTAGGGACCTCCACACCTTCCAAATTAAAATAGTATCAAATCATAACATGTTTGGGATTTGCAGGCACCAGGATTTATGGATGATCATCAACCCTAAATATAGGCATGGGACCTTGTGTTTAACTGATTTCATCTCTACTCTAATTAAGTGTTTATGAGTGTGACCAGAATCCCAAGACCTTTATCCCCATAAACCTTCTGGATGTTAATAGTGACAACTGCTACCGGGTGAATTAGGCAAGTCAATTTTATAGCAAAGGCAAGTCAAATCTGCTATAGTTAATTCAAATTAACACACCCACGAGCTCCTGAAGCCTATCATTGGTAAGGTGTCGCTTCAGGGATGACTGCAAAAACATTCAAATACAAGTCATCATTAACAACTTTAAGACTAAACATTTCAGAGGAATCCAAAAGTAACCTGCACAAAAGCATGCTGGATTACAGAAACCCAGATGTTCTCTTTCTGCTGACCTTTTTTATTAACATGGTCAACAAAGCAAAACAGTTTCTTGTAAATCTGATTATTTAACATTACTTTTATCTGTTCAATATTAAGCCTCTGTGGAGAATTACTGGAGTGTATCCCATGGTACATATGGCCTGCGATAGGAAACGATACCTCTGAAACTCTGAATAGCACAATGCCAGTCAGGAAATGAGAAAGGAACGTGGTTTGCAGTTACAACCATCACTACTTTTTCTTTTCCTCTAGGGAAGCACAGTATCCAGCACGGATATTTAACAAGATCAGGTACTTGTGACAAAAAATATCAAAGCAGCAGCTTTAAGGCAAGAAAACCTTATCCTTAGACAACAAAATTATTATTTAAATGCTGAAAAATACAACTTTGATGTTAGAATGTGAATATGGCCCAATTGCTCCTGGACAAGGTTGCTGGAAATGGAGGCCAGGGAGCAATTTTGAAACATTAGGCTGTGGAACGGGCTCATAGACCATTGCTGGAGCACAATCAAGCTTTTCTGAGCTGTCAAATGCTAAATAGTTAATTGTACAGAGAGGGAGAATAGCCAATGTTCCTAGGTGCAGAAGAGGATATTTCTGGATAAATACTATGCACAAAACTACCCTGATGAAATCGTGGACCGAGCTGGGTCCAGGTCTTGTCTGCAGCCCAACGTAGATGTTTGGCACCAACTCATTACTGCAAGAACAACTGCTTTGGGCTTGATGCTCATGTGAGACTTCTACTTCAAATACAACAAAAAATGGCCATATTTGCCACTATGCACAAAAAAGATTTGGCTTCATTTGGTCCTGAAGTCCTGCCAGAGTTGCAGAGAGGTGGCAGAGAGAAGAGAAACTGAAGGGTGAGTGTCCAGAGAACCCAATGACTGCTGAGAACCAGGAAACTTTGCCAACAGAAAAAGCTCAACAGCCACACAATGATGTTACCAGCCTTTACTCCCCTCCAAAAAAAACTGGCTATTTGAAGAGAGATTCACATGGAGGTGTGTTGAGGCTGTACACCCAGTTCGGCTCTGTGCCAGCCCTGCATCAGGCACCATTTCTCCTCCACCACAAACTGAGGCTGATCTGGAGACTCTGCATTAGATGAACTCCATGAGTGCCAAAACACCCACTGGCACAGTAGGACTGGGCAGGAAGACACCTGTGACAGGGCAGGGAAGCTGAGCAAAGAGGGGCAGGTTTTCTACAGGCTCTCTTTAAAGGTAAATGGCCCTTCTGTAAGCGATGCTAAATGATACCACTCTCCCTCCACCCCCTGCTCCCAGTTGCCTACTTACATTAGCATTTGCCAGCTGTCAAGCTCTTGCTCAGTTCCAGTGAAATCTCCTGGATTTTCTCCTCTTTCAGTGATTATGTAGAACTGCTGGGATCAGCTCCTGGTGACACTGGAATTGCCAGATTAGTCTCTGCTTTTTTTATAACTTCCCTTCTCCTCACTGGCTTGTTCAAGTTCAGTGCAGAGCCCAGCAGAGACATGATGCTCTCCAGCAGCACACAACACAGGAATGACTACCAACCTCCTCAGGACTGTCTCCTAATGGAGAGCTGAGGCTCTTTGTAACAGAAACAGCTTTCAGAGACACTGAGTGCTCACATCACTTACCCAAGAGCTCCTACAGACTTCACATCGTCAAGAGCTGTCTAAAGCAGAGATGAAAACAAGGCATCTCCTTCTGCTTTATGAGAATGGCCAGGCTGGGTCTGACCACCAGTTCTTCTAGTCCAGCATCCCGCCTCTGACACCAAATAGTTGTGGATGTCTACAGAAAAGCTTAGGAACAGAACACACAGTAATTGCCTGAGGTGCTTGATGGGCCCCAATAATCTGGGTTTAGAGACTTTTGGGCTCCTGGTGTGTAACAACCCTTGCTGCATCACTCTACCATGAACTCATCTAATTGTTTTTTGTGCCATTTAAAGCACCATTTGGCCTCCTCAGCCTCCCACAGCAATGAATGCCACAGCGGAACAACGTGTTGGGAGAGGGAACAGCTCACTGGTTTGTGCTGATGAGGTCTCCAGGTGCAGCTGAGTTCACTCTCTCCTGCAAAAGGTCTGTGCACTCAACCAGGGCACCACGTGCTTTACTAGTCTCCAAGCTTCAAAGAAAGCCTGTCCTTGTGGCCTCTCCCATGTGTGCCAGCCCCAGCACGACTTCTGGGCAGAAAAAATTGTTAGAGATTAGAACAAGACCAGAACCCCAATGTGACTCATAATAAATATAATTGACTAAAAATTAAGCATTGATCAAGTTTGACTTTCTCTTGGATCCCACAGCTCAGCAGCTGTATTTGGACAAGCCTCTATACATCTGGCTTTTCTAAACAGCTCTAAGCCACTTTGGGCTTTAGGATCAGAAAATTTTAGCAAAAAAAAGGCATATAGATGCAAGATGTATGTAGGCTTGTAGGCATCCCTCCATTTCACTCTCGGGTTTTTTAAAATCATTTTCTCCTAAAGCCCAATTTAGCAACCACAGCAGAGACTTGGTGCTTTTATGCAAATTCTCAAATTTACAGAAGTGCTGAGCTGAACTGGGACTTGAAGGGAAGGTTCCTTTGCTATTCATCTTGCCATTTAAACACCAAGCAGGGATACACTGGTAGAGGTGGCCAGAAATAGATCCAAAACTTCAAAAGTGTCAAAGTTGAATTCTGAGGAATAGGGGATTAAGACAGAGCCAGCCAGTGTAGCCTGAGTATCAGAAGTCTGAGCACTCACACAGGACTTCAGAAAACCAGGTTTAGATGACAAACTTTGCTGGTGAATACCATAACCCTTGTGCTTTGCCAAAGCTAGAATTCTCTGATGAAAGTTTTTGACCAGATAAATATTTTCTGATCAGAAATTGCTTTGCTGAAAGTTTCTGACTATCCCTCTGTATCACACAGCACCCAGACATGGGATCACAGCCTTTGCCAGATAACACATTCCTGCTCTGTGACACTCACACCAGGCCAGGCTGAAAAAGTTAATTTACTGTAAGTTACTGATAGTGCCACTGACGGTTTATCATTCCCAGGCTGGTATGTATTTAGTCTGATTTAAATAGATGACATCTTGGCTCTCATTTTTAATTGCACTTTGAGTCTAGCTGCCTGGTTATTTGTTTAGGCAAAACTGTTGGTGTGCAAGTCAGGTCATAAACTGTCACATAGGCAGTTACCATCACAAGCATCACTCCTAATAATCAGGTTCTCTATTAAATAAATTTTTCAGCAAGTTGTGTCTAAAAACCGGATTGCAGTTCTGAAATGCCCTGCCAACAAGATATTTAACAGAGTTGCACTGGCTCTAACATCCCTCTTTTAAATCCTTTTAAGGAACAAGAATAGATTCATCACCACTGTGACATTAGCAAATATGGAGACTGCAGAGACTACATGAAATAAATTGGAAATGACAGGCTATAGTACTTGAATTGACAATGCAGGAACCACTGGGCCTGTCACATCATTGCTGGGAGAATGGACACTGCTCCTCAGCATTAACAACTGCAGCCTTGTTGGCCGTGTGGGTGGGAGTTCAGCTGCAGTATCACCTCCACACAGCCCAGCTCAGGCAAATTAATAAACTTCAGCCATGCCTTGGTGGGTGATCTTAGAGCCCCCCTCCTGCTCAGCCTGCCATGAACTTCACTTGCTGCTTTAAATGTGGGGTTTCTCTGTAAACACCTCACACACCCTGCAGCACCAGCCTGTCAGAGTCACCTTCATGAAGGGAATGACCTGTCAGCCAAAAATCTCTTGACCTGCTCTTGGGCTTGATGCAAGAATGGTGAAGAAAAAAAAAAAAAATAGACCAAAAAACCAAAACCAAAACCTACCCAAAACAAACAAACAAAACAAAAAACCACACACAAAAAACCAACCAACCAAACACAAACCAAAACCACCACAACAAAAAACAACCCTTACATTAGGGACTAAAAATAAAACATATAAAAAAGATCACTTAATTTAAACAAGAAATGGAATAAACATGCAACCTATTACTGTGTTTCTAATCTAGAAGACAGGAAGAGAGTGGCATTTCCAGATATTTTATCTCAGCTGTGAAGCAAAGTGAACCAGAAGGCATCGGTTCAGCAGACACAGGCTGTAGATCCAGAGCAGAGCCACATCCACGACTGGCCACCCTGATCTCTACCCTGCCAGCACAGCATGCCACTGCCATTCCCCACCTTCCCTGCTGCTGGAGGAGCAGGCTCTGAGGTTCACCCTGAACCACCATCCCCTGGGTTTCCATAGAGGACGATGCCCTGTGGCTCTGCAGGAGGCACAAACCCACTGGAAAAACCACTACCTGCAAAAAGACCAGGTAAAACAACCAAGCATTACATGTGTAGTCTGACAATAAGAAGGTGGGAAAGGACCAACAGCTTTTCCAAGCAAATCACAGCAAACCAATTTGTCAGGATAATTAGCACAGAGCCAAAGGGGAGCGGTAGGTGTGATACATCTTGGCCAGGAAGGCTTGTGACACCATCCCATTTAACTCTCACATGAGCAAAATGAGGAAATGGAAGGCAAATGAAAATTCACCACAAATCTACACTCTCAAAATTATTATCTGCAGCTCAGTGCAGAATATAGCACTGTCCTGCTGGCAGGATGGCTGGTTCACCTACAAAATCACAAAGGCACAGCTGTAAAGGGATGTGTCACTCTGGGCAACCGCATCACAGCTCAAGATGACCTCCCCAGGTAGGAGAACTCGCTCAGCATCCTCATGGAAAAGGTCAATAAAGCCTCCTCTCGAACTCACAACCCAGCAAGTAGGTTGAGACACTTTAAAATCACCCCTTTTCTTCTCAGAGGATGAAGTAGTCCCTTTGCTTGTGAAACCTTCTGCTGAGCCTGCCTTGACAGATTCTCTCCGCAATTAAAACTAAGGGAGCATTTCTAGCAACAGCTGGGTTTCATTGTGCCTCATTTCCAGATGGATGGTGATGTGCCTCACTCCTCTGTGCTGCTGGTTCCTGAGGGACCTGGGTGCTTACCTTCCTCCCCAAATTTGGGTTACAAGCCTTGAAATTAGTTTTGCAAGTGAAACTAAGTCTTACAAAAAGCAAAGTTCTTTTCTAAATTTTAACCCTACCCTTAAGTTCTTCCATTTTTGGTGAGTGATGTTTTTTGTTTTTTTTTTGGTTGGTTTTTGGTGGTTTTTTTTACCTTTTAGCATGATATTGCCTTTAAAGTACCACAAACACCATTTCAATTGATAAATAATTTAAAGAAAAGAAAATAGATGCTTTATGAGATTAGCCAGCTGCTCAACCACCCAGCTGGCCATGTAGACTGGGGGTAGTGGAGGGCTGTGTTGACCTGATTGCCCATTAAAAAGGCCCACATTCCAAAATGCCACAATTAAAGCTCTCTGGAGAATTAAGCATTGTGGCCAAGTGTAATAAGTCAGTTATTTGCCAGCAGGGGAAACCCTATAAGAAGTGAATGAGTTTTATTCTGTTCAGTGACATTGCTAATGACTCATGCAGGATTATGGGTAACAAACCTTTGAAATGAGAGGTTGAGTTGTACACTACATTATACATCTGAATTTCATGGTATATTAGTGACAGTGATTGGTAATACAATATGATGGGGAATTGCTAACATCAGAGAGAAGTTAATATGATGCACTGCAATTTCTCAGAGAGTCCCATACTTTTTCTAGCGCCACCCATAATCTGCTCATTACAGTTTGGCAAAGAGCAATCTCTCTCGAGGAGTGAGGGGCACCAGTGCTCTGACAGCTGGTCATAAATTTGAATAGAAGATACGCAATCTGAAATGTTCATGTTTCCATGGATCGTTACCTGATTGTATCTCCCCTAAGAAGCAGGTGATTTTTTAAAATCTTGTCACAGTTTATTTCTGCCGGTATTTTCTCTCTCCAGATAAATCTGATGCCAGCTTATGTCTTAGAGCATTTCTTCCCCATCTTGTTCTACTAAAATGGCTGATACAGTCTACTCGCATGTTAACTAAACACCAGTTAATGGAGCATAACTAAGAAGAATTAATATATTTACCAAAAAAAGAAAAAAGTATTTCTAGACCATTAAAACTACAGTAAAATGTCTCATGTAAGGCATTAAAATTACAAATGTGACCACAGATTTATGTTTACAGAGTCCAGCAAATCACAGGAACACGTGTCCCCTCAGTCACTCTTGTTCCAAACAGCACAAGCAAATGTTTAAACCCTATGTGATAGTAATCTGGAGTATTCTGTGGCTGCTTCACAAGGCTGGTAAATATCCATCTGACCTTCTCCATTTGTAGAAGATTTGGTGTTTCCTGTGGGAAATGCCCAGGAATGCAGACGAGTTCTGGAGAGCTGGAGGGGCCCTGAAGACCAAACCCCACGTACCCATAAAGCAGATGCACCAAGAGCATCATTTTCACAAGGAACTTGAAGTGAGGCGTCATTCCTAGGACAAGGTGGGAACACTAGTCTCCATGCCTTGTCCACACTCATGCCTAATCCAGTGGCGCCTCAGTGCTTGCATGTGTCAGACCTGCCCAGCAGCATCAGGCTGATCCTGGAAGTTATTGAGGCCAGTGAGTCTCAGGCTGAAAAAAAGTCACCCCTCCACAGCCACCCACTTCTCCATGTATCTGCTCATCATCTACCACCAGTCTGTTCTGTGCATCCACACCTCAGCTGGCCAAACACCTTGCAGAGCTGTTCATGCAAAGTCTTCAACACACAGGGGTCTTCATCTCTCCTGGAGGCCCCTGGTGACACCTCCAGATAAGTAGCAGACAGAAGAATGACACCTCCTGCCACTGATCCAGCTCAGCTCCTGTGCCAAAGAGATGGGTTTAAAGGCTGCATATTTGTTTTAATCCTGGTTTTGCTGGAGAAGCTCTTGGAGGGAGGCCCAAAACACTTTGTGTGGCAAGCCCATTGAAAACCATAGCTGAGATCCCATCAGCAGGAGGACAGGAACTGGATGGTAATCATGACAAGCTAATGGAAGAAAGTATCTCCCTCCAGCATTAAATTCAAGTCCTGACCTTTTCCAACATAATGACTAACTCAACCTTTACATAATAATGTGTGTGATATTTGGAGAGTATAACATATGTGTCATTTTAATTAATTGAACAGAAATAGATTCACAGAAGAAAAATGAATTAACCAATCAGCAATCACCTTTCTATCTATTTGATGTCAGAATAATTAGTTTATTCTCGTAATCTCTTGACCCCTCTAGAAATCATAACCTTGCTGACCTCCTTGAGAATAGGAGCTCATTTGAATAGCACCATAATTGTGCTCTGGGTGCATTATCATCTAGTTTCATTTTTATTAAGGCAATTTTATCCCTTCTTATTATGTCTCTCTCTGAAAGGCTGACCCGAACACTGGGAGAGACGGCAGGACTTGGCTGAGTAGCACCAGTGTACTTTGGATCAAGACCATGGCCAGCAGACTCCTTCCACCCAGGAGGTGGGCTGGTTTTGTTAGCTGGAGGATCAGCAATAATTTTGCTGTCCATGGACAGCAGTATTCCTACATATGTCCTGACATTGGCAGTTGCAGACTGTTACCAACCAACAAATGCTTAAACAAAACCACAATTTGTTCCAGAATGATAAAATGACCCTACAAAGTGAATTACACTGTGAAAAATAAAATGTAAAACACTGTGTAGATGCACAAATGATTATTTCATTATCTGGCCAATGTAAGAACGACAGATACAAATTGTTCCAATCATAGAGTGATGAAAGAGTAATGAACAATGGGCTCTTGAATGAGCACAGGAAGAAAATAATGAATTGCAGTTTAAATGAAATCAGGAGTCAATGGACTGGATCACAGACTGTCCTTCAGACATAGGAATTCTGCATTAGTTAAACACTGTCATTGGGAGAAACGTCCTTTAAGAAGAAGGAATCTAAATGGGTCAGAGAAAGAGACAAATACGATAAGCCTAGATGCTGGCTGGCTGGACTAGAGCATCCCCTTTGCTGATGCTTTGCTAATTGAACAGTGATCTGCAGATTAGCAGCTTCGGCTCGGAAAAGTTAACAGATCATTGATACTTTTTAATTTCCCTGATCTAACCTTGCTCTTCCTCTGCTACTCAGTTACTTTGATATAACATCTGAGGACATCTCTGCACAGAATCTGGGCACAGGACCAAGACCAAGTCACTAAAGCTTCTGGGAAGGGAAGAGTCAGTTATGTAGAAATAATACATGTGGCAAAACTTTACTTACTTTTTTGGTTGGAAAACTTTATGCAAGAGATGGATTTATCTTCTTTCCTTTGGTTTCATACCAATAAACTAGGAACAAGCCAAGGATTTCTAACGCTGTTGTCAAAGAAACATGTCACATTTCATGTATCACAGCTATCTATCACACTGCACAGCATCTTGTTAGCTCTGTACCGAAGCTACATTTCTCTCAAGAGTGCAGGACATCTGACCATTTTAGCTCTCTGTACACAATTTCTTTACACTCTGTGAAGACATCTTAGAAATGAGCAGAAACTACTCAGTGTCACAGGGTGGGGCTCCAAGAGTCTCATACACCATCTCACCCCTCCTGCTGCTCTGCCCCTGCCGTGGCCAGGGCAGCACCTGCCCTCCTGTCCCTCACACAATGCCAAGCACAAAAGCGAGTGACAGCACTTGGAGCCTTATATGTCTCAGCAAAGGTGCCCTGGGATGAGCACCCCCGAGGGAAAGGTCATCTTTCATCCCCTGGTGCTCAATAGCCTCAAGACAATTGAAAACCAGAAAGTCCCAAATCCAGCAAGGAGGACTTGCCTTCAAAAGCCACAGAATGGTGATAACAAAGTGAAAAGCAGGGGAAAACGGGTTTTGCTTGCCTTGTGGACAGAAATATTTATTGGAGAAAAGAGCTGTGGGATAGAGGTGGCATCTCTGCTGTGTCAGTGACTGAAAGGCCACCTGCTTGTGCCTAATTCAATGACGTCTTCCGCAAAGAGTTTCTCCCCTGCAAGGTCAAGGTAAATGTCATGTGCCTGCTATGTCCCCATCAGCCAACATCCATAAAACATTACTCATTGCTGTATGTGGGCAGCCTGTCCAGGCAGGATGAGGCCACAGCCAGACATATCACATACAGCCACTCGCTCTTCCTCTAATGAGATTTCTGTTTCAACGGATCCTGGTGCTAAGCACACCAGCCCCTCAGCAAACACCCCTGCAACTCCATCAGAAGTCCAGAGATGCTGAGACAGCCCAGGAAAGCCAGGGCAACTCATCACAGGCACATACAGAGCTTAATGAATAGAGAGCAGGGGTAAAATACCTTCCTAGGGATTTTTTTCTGGATATTCAAAACCTTTCCTCATTGATTCAAAGAGACAGAACTCTCCTCATCTGACAGATGAGTTTTACAAAATACAATGAGGATTGCAAACTCCAGAGTATTTTGGTTCCCTTTCAAGCCTGATACAGGGATAAAACCGTGCTGCAATTCTTTGGAGTGGGAATGCTGACAATGGGCTCTCCTCTCCCACTGTGCTGTCTCCAGAGAGGTGGCTTAAGGCACAGCCTTAACAAAACCCTGACAAAGCTCCAAAACAAGGACACTCCATTCCCCTGGAATTTGATAAACAGCTCCCCGTAGGGCTGTTTGGCAGAAAACCCCACAACTGGACCCAAAATCAAGATGATGCAATGCATTAAGTTATCGCTGGCTGGCTGCCAGACCTCTTAGATGATTTTAGGTCTCAGATCATCTATAGCATAACATGACACAATCTTTTGTGGTGTCTTCCTACCAACTTGGTGTCAGCAGTTCAAACATCTAGCTCTGAAGAGACACCCAGACACCACCTTGGATCTGAAATCAGACTGAAAATATTCCCTGGTGCACAGTTCAGAGCCCTACTCCTGTCCAACAGTCAGATCACTGCCTGCAAAAATCCACAGCACACCACCTGGGTCATTAGAGAGGTGTCCAAGCCCATAGAAGAGGGATTGGAACTAGATGGTCTTCAATGTACTTCCCATCCCAAGCAGTTCTAGAATTCTAGGATTCTGCAGTCTCTATCTGGGACCAAGCAGTATTGCTGCTGGGAAACTTGGGGGAGCTTTGAGTGACACCTGTATGCTCCAGCCCAGAGCCCACCCCTTGTGCTGCTCAGACCCAGGAGCTGAAGCAAACTGTTAAAAACTGTGAGTCTCGCAGCCAGACACACAATCTGTGCCACCAGCCCTTCTGACTGGCCAAATTCTCCTGTGTGTGGTGCTTGCCAGTTCAAGAAACACCTCGACAGGCAGGAGCTGCTTTCCAAACCTGCCTCCATCGTTACAGATTTTGGAAATAACCACAAATGCCTCCTTGTCTTGCTGCCAGTGAGTGCTGCACCAGCAGGCTGCCGGGAGCAGCAAGGTGACAGTGTAGGTTGCAAGACTACAGGAGGGAGGGGATGAACACTGAAACCCAGCCTCTTGACTAAGAGCAATCCACAGCAGCAGAACACCTGGAAAACAGTGCACTACACATTAGCCAGAAAAAAAAAAATCCAGTGCACAGGGTGGAGAGCACAGCATTGCTTCTGCTGGGTGATGCAGGGAGCAGCAAGTGCTGGAGACAGGGGGTTTGCAGGCTGAGCCATACAGACATGCCTGGGACTGCAGGGCTCTCCACGGGTGTGGGATGGCCAGGCTGGGTTTGCTCCATCCTTGCTTAGCATGCATAACTGCACAAGTAATGGATGTGCCTATTAAAATCCATCCAGAACATTTGTCTCTGCAGCTGGCAGTGAGGATCCACACCTCAGCCATAGGCTGCAGGTCCTTGTGTTTGCTCTGGATGCTCCACACTTTCAGTTCAGTGTTTTTAGACAATGCATTGGATTGATTCTAATGTAACTTCCATGATTACCTACGCTGTGTGAAGTTCTCAGTGCAAACATATGAAGCAGACATGGAGACACAGACTTTACTGGGTTACACCACGGCTTCCCCTGTACTTTATGTGGTTGCATGGCATGGTGCCTCCTTCTGGCTTGATGTTTGATCAATAGGAGCTTCAATAACCCAGTTGTGCATCAAAGGACAAACACAGTGGTCAGCAAGTGAGCACAGCTTCATTGAAGCCATCACTGGTTGCATGGCAGTGACTTGGTTTTCAGTGTTACTTTTGATTAACTATTTCACTCAAACTTGGCTGGTTACAGAAAAACATTTGTATGAGATTCCAACCTTTCATCAGAGGCAAAAAATAAAAGTGCACTGCTTGCAGTGCTCTGGGAGGGGTCCAGTGTGCCCCTTATCACCTGAAGGGCTGTGAATTCAGAACTTAGAGGTCATCAGAGTGGGCTTTCAGCATCTCCTGACTCCTACACCTTTGTCTTTTCTTTCTCATCATTACACTAACACTTGTGTTATGGAATATTTATGAGGCACACCACATGCTTAATAGTTTCTTCCTTCATTTGCAGCTAGCCCACATTAACACAAGACTCACAGCACTCAATGTGAAATCCATCAAGGATTCCCAGGATTAAAATCACTACCACTTTTAATAAGAAAGGAAATCTGTAAATCCAACTTGCAAAAACAAAGCTGTATGGGAGAAGCATGAGCAATGCAACTTCATCATTCACTTTAAAAGCATCTGGAAGAAAACTTCTGTTATTTCAACAAATTCTAAAGCTGTGAGTTACAAGGTAACTCTCTGCCCTAAATCTTTGCCTAAAGTTCCCCAGAGTAGATGCCCACGGGGTGCGTTCCTCTCCCTGCTGCCTATCCTGCAATGCAGGGATGCATGAGTGAGGTGAGAGGTCAGGTGGATTAGAGCTGGCTTTGAGAGTCCAGTGATACCCAAACCACTCATATTTTTGTACCTGTGGGAGTAAGAGATCAGCTGAAGATGAGGTATCCATTATGGTATAACATACATGTGTTTAGATCTCATTTTCTGGGCATGAGCTGCTTGGCCTTGTGCTGTCAGCAGCATTAGGTGCAGTTGAATCCTCACCATTCCTCAACCCTGTCATGTCTTAGTGCACCAGCAAACCTCCAAGCACATGTACAGTGTAAGGGGTCATGTCACTGGGGCAGCACGGACCATCCTCAGCAAGGGAACGCTCTGCCTCATGTGATGGATAAGCTATTGCTGCCAATTGATGTGATCCCTGAGAGTTCTCCAATATATTTGTGTTTATAGAAGTCATTCTTCCCTACCAATATTTCCTCATTATTATCTCCTACACACAAGTGCAGAAAAGTTAACCCCGAGTATTAACAGAAGACAGAAATCTTGCTGCTAATGAGACCACTGCAACCTCATATAAATCAATCCAATTGCATGAAGTAACAGCCCAACATTTAGTGCCATTTAGCTGCTAGATGTGCACTGAAAACAAATATGAAGGTGTAAACACAAGCTGATGCTTCAACAATTAAAAAAAAAAGTAAAATCAGTAGGTTGTACTTTCCTGAAAGACCTCTGGAAGCCTTTGAGGCCAGACCTTCCTGGAAATACATCAATGTAGACCCAATGGGGTCAGCAGAACACCTCAAAATTTTCTGGTGGAGGATCTGGCTCTTTTTATTCGTGCTGTGTTAAAGTGTTCCCGAGTATGTGTCTGGAAAGGAACACCAGCACCAGTCTCTGTGTGCACTCACTCGTCTACCTGCTTACAGCAAAGTCTCACCACTGGTAACAGCAAATTTGAGCTTCTATTCCTGCTGTTGTCAGGCTCTATTTCAGCAAGGGACTTCAGGATATGCCTAACTTCCAGCTACAGCTCCTTACCTTTGAAGATAATGGGGTAATCACACATTTAAAGTTAAATGTCTCTTCCTCTCCTGGGAGAAACAGTCCTTAATACCCCTGAGTTCAAAGAAGACCTGGCAATATTTCTATTCACCATCATGCAAAAGGCAGAATTTGCAGATTTAAGAGTGGAAGGCAATTTCCTCTTCTGCATTCAGTAACAAAGAATAGTGCCGTAGGCTTTCCAACAGCCAATCCATTTGGTACTTCACTGACAAGGTTAAAACAGTCAGAAATATATTGTGTCATCCTTGGAACAAAGGTTTTTTTGCTCATCTGTAACTAATTTCTACCAAGATGTTGGTTAAGGAAAAGAAGCATTTTATAATCTGAGTTTGCAACTGGTGGTGGTCACTGGGTGAGAAACAAAAGCAATTCAAACACAGGATAAATTGATATTTGCCAAGCATTTGACTTCCAAGGAAATAAACATATTCAGGAATTCAAAGGGAACCTGATAGCACAGGAGAAGAGCTCAGGGACAGCACGTTGTTCCTAGGGTGTGTTCAGGAGAGAAATGAGGACTAAGGGGATGTCACAGCCTGCAGACAATCCACCCTGAGACAGCTCCACTCTCCTCTCTAAATCCTGGCTGCACAACTGCTCAGAAATGAGGTGCATTGACTCCAAAAGCACATCCCAAACAACTCCAGTTCTGTACTTTCCTGGATGCATGCAGGTCCTTTTGGCAAAGCTTCCACTGCCTATTTCATAGTATGACACTGATGGGGAGTGTTACCAAACATCTGACTGAATCCAGAGCCTGAGATAAACTACAAGGGAATTCTGATAACTGAAGGAGCACATGGAAAGGAGTATGCAGAAATAAACAGATTAGTCTGGTCTACAGAGTTTCTGCTCAAAAATAGGAAAGACCGCTGCAAACTTAGACCCTCTGTGATCAGAAAAGCCCCTAGGAAAGCAGAGGGGCTCAGGAGCACCACCTGGAACGGGCTCTGCTGCTCCATAAAGAAAACATGCCAGGTTTTGTGGAAAAGCAACTCCAGCAGGCAGCATTTTGGCAGCCCAGGCTGCCCAGCAGCACACTGCAAAGGAGTCCCCTGCCAGCACCACACCACCCTCATCCAGTGCTTGGCTCTGACCACACTGCAGCACCTCGTCTGCACAGCACAGATAATGCTCCCACAGCTGCCTGCCTGGCACTTTGAACACAAGGCTCATGGTTGGGTGAACCCCCTCACACACAGGGAGCTCCATGGAGCCACCCCCGGGGTGGCAGCACCATCTCCCTGAGGAGCAGGTACCACCCACCGTGCCTGGATGTGCCGCAACCCATCCCAGTCCTGGTGACACCTGTGCCAAGGCCATGCTGCAGGCACTGCCTCTGCTCCTGGGTGAGCTGCAGGGAGCACAGGTTTGTGCTGGAAATGTTCAGCTTCTGGAGAAAACAACACTCTGAATCTCACAGCTTTCTGATCCCCTCCCAGGGGAGCTCAGCTCACACACCTGGGCACACGTTGCATGTTCAGTCAAGCTTTTGTGTTGCATTATTTAATTCTTCCAGAAACATCCCATTTTGAATCAAGGTTAATTTTTTTTTTCTCCCCGGCCCCTCCAAAGAATTAGATAATGGTGGCATTGGAAATGGATGGGCTCAGATGTGAAAGCATGATCACTTGGTGTGACCTTCAGAAAAAAATAGTAGGAAATAGCAACTTTGGTTGAGTTTGAAAAGCCTGGCCCCCTTTGGGGCTGCTTGTAGTAATTAGGTCATATGGGGCAGCACCCTGGCAGAGCCTCAGCCTTAGGTTTAACTTACACCAGGGAAACAAGGTGCAGTGGTGGTGAGAAGGGGAGGAAGGTGCCTGCTGAATGAGTATCGACCTCCAAAGAGTGTTCAAGGTTCACCAGCCAGCACACAGCAGGGGGTTACCACCTGCTGCAGGTGTACCCTGTGTGCCAGTACCTGCGGGCAAGTGAGACATCCAAGGGAGTGAGCTCAGCCCAGTGTGGGGGAAAGAAGAGGGAAAACAAGCCTCAGAAAGGCCCTGGGTTGGCACAGATCCCAGGGCAAAGCAAGGTGTTGCTTGTTGCTGCAACCTCCCCAGGGGACTTTCCACAAAAAGATCATCTGGGAAGGGGAAAAATCACATCAGATGGGGGAATGCTCAGGATTGCCCCAAGAAATCCTGCCCCAGAGGAGACCCCAATCCACCCCACCCTTGTTCACACTCACTGTTCTGACTCACCACAGGCCTATCAGGGATAGTGTTGCTGTATCCCAGACATCTTCCACCCACGCTGCTGTCAGCTGTGCCGCATCATCGCCAGGATCCTTGCACTGGGGACAACTGGGAGCCGCCTCCGTGACATCAGGACTCATACTGCATGACTTAAGCACAATTTAAGCGTGGAGCAGAAAACCTATAAGCAGAACCAGCGATTGCAACACTGAATTTGGGTTGGCTTTGGCTGAAATTCAGCAGATCTACACCATCAGATTTTGTTGGTGGCTGAGACAGAACCCCCCTCGGCATTTTCAGACGACTTTGTGATAGTTATCTTCCCTTTCTACCATTTGCTTTACGCATGGGAAAAAAAAAAAAAGTTATCTCAGGAGTCCTTTGAACATTAAAATTTATGCCATGCATGCTACTTTCTTCAAATATTTTAAAATATTCGAAACATAAGAACCCTGGCACAGTGCCCAGGATCCTGCCTTTTCGGATAAAAGTTTCAGATAACTGACACTTCCAATTACCATTTCTCCCTGAAGAGGTCATCTCTGCTCCTGCTCCAGAGCAGAGCAGGGGTGGTACCAGAGGTCCCTGAATTTCACAAAAGGTTAAAAAATCCACACGGGTGCTAATTAAAGCCAACGCACTCTGTGTCTGACCTAGTTCTGCCTGGCTTTCAGGAGGCTTTACCTGAGTACCTTTCTAACCACTTAAAAATTAAAATGGTTAATAATGCATCAGAGCCAAACGTTACCCAGGGGCTGGCTGTGTGGGGAAGCTCAGTTTTGCTTGTTGATGGTGTCACTGGAAGTTACTGGGAGCAGGGAACATTACCAGCCTGATTCTCTGCCTTTACTCCCACTGTGCACACTTTTATGCCACTTATGGATACCCCAAACCTTTTTTGGTTGATTTCTGTAAATGTTGAATATCACACAGGCCAGTTCAGGAGGCAGAAGTTGGCTGAATTGTTCATCAGGTCCCTGACACATCTGTCTGCACACTCAGACTTTATGAAAAACCTGTGTGTATTCCTACAATATCTGTGCTGCTGTCTCCTCCCAAGGTTTTAATTCCTGGGATAAACAGCAGGGCATTTCCGGGCTGAGGAACAAGGGCTTAGAAATTTTCCTTTTTCTTCTGCACCTTGCATTGACATCAGCTAAAATATTTATACAGGAAAGTTTCGTTTTACCATATTTTTTACTCGGCTGCCACTTAGTGGCAATGCAAAGGCGTAGCTTGGGGAAAGGTACCAGCAAACTCACAGACTGCAAATCGATCTGGTATTCCAGTGCCTCTTCCCGGGGCTGTGGGGCAGGTTACTTGGCTCAGTAACTCAGTTTTCACTCCACTTTCCACAGGTTATGAAGAACGTCATGGAGCCCCATACCATCTATTAAAAACAAAAACAAAACATTAAAAACATCACAGTCACTGTGAAGGCAACGTCCACCTCTCAGTGTTTTTTGTTCATAAAAGGGGGTTGGTGGTGTTCACCAGCACACACCTGGAAGGGACTTTTAGAGGTCAGGGGTGGAAGTGCTCACCTGTGCCTGAGACCCTCGGTAAGGCAGATACACCATCACAGGTGAGTCCGCTGCTGTTGCACCACGAGAAGAGTCTGTCTTCTGGGGCTAAAAGTATATAGATGTTTCTTGTTGAAAAAAACCAAACTTCTGCACAGCGAAGTGAGCTGTTTCATAAACCCCAGCACCATATCTCATAGGAAATCCCAGCATGAGGTGAGGACAGGTTCAAGCTCCCACTTGCCTACTTACTGCTCCTCTGAAGCAAAACAGCTGGGCTTTCAAGTTTCTGCTGAAATGTCAGCATTTCCTACAGAAACAGTGAAAATAAATCATGGCATTGTGATTTTACAGGGGGCAATAACAGCAACATGGTAATTATCACACCAGGGCAGAATCTTAAAAAGCCAAGTGAGATTTTCAAGTGAGGGAGCTTGCACACTTTCTGTGGAAGCTCTGTGCTCAAAGTCAGGCATCCCTGAGACACACCAATTTACATTTCCATAAGTTTCATTTCTATCTCCATAATTGCATTGGAGATATCAAAAAAAACCCCCATATTTTTCTTTTGTATTCTCCAGGGAGGTAGAAGAGAAGGAACTGAAATTACAGTGTACTGGAGCCTTCACATTCCAAATGCTTGAAGTTGCTCTTGTTTTCTTTTCTTTTCTAACCTGCATTGATTACTGTCAAGACAAATTTCTTGCTGAGAAATAGAAGTAAGTCCTTGTAACCAGACCCTGAACTCAAAGTGACAGTCACATTATCTAATTTAAAAAAAAAAAAAAAAGGAAAAAAGAGTCAAGTTAAAAAAAAAAAAAGTTTATATTCAAACCTCCCCTCCCCTAAGCCCTCAGTCTCACCTTTCATTCTAATCACAACCCTTGCAGAGGTAGATCTTGCAAAGTCACCTAAAGGACTCTCCTGAACCTGGGAGCAACCCTTGTGCAGTAACCCAGCACACACCAAGGCAGTGGCATTATTGCACGATAGGGTGGCAAATTATATTGCCTTTTCCTCTTGCATCAAGGAAATAAAGGACACCTGAACTCCATTTCCTTGCTGTATCTGAACTCATTTGGAGATCTCATTGCCCTGCATAGCTTACAACGTCATCCTGGGGAGTGGAGGAGAAGCTCCTGCCAGCCCCCACCCAGGGGTGCTCTGGACCTCCGGGGCTGCTCTCTGTATGCGTGGGGGCCCCTCATCGTGTCCACGGGGACCACAGCAGCCCCCTGACACAGAGAGATCAGAAATAGGTTGGAAGGAGCCATTTTTTCTGCTGTGGATTGCTTTGTGATGAATTTTAATGGTACTTCAGATTAGTTCAGCTGCTGAGAGCAGTTGGCATCTCATTTGAACAACTCTACCTGCATTGGCATTAAGAGGAAATGTTTACTTTTCATACCTTTACACCTTAAGCCGTGCTGCAGGAGTCCAGCTTTTAAAAAGCCTGAGCCTGCGTAGGCATCCGTATCCTTTTTCATCCACTTCATCCATTGCCTCCTTGAGGAAACATTTTGCTAATGCTGCAGATGATTAAAGGTTCAGGAGCAGGTGTCAAGAGACAGCCAGGAGTGCTCTGCCACGGGACCATCCCCTGGCAAATGCAATGGGACCCTGAACAGGTTGACTTTGGGCTGCTGCCATTTCAGTCCGAGGGAAATGGCACTGAAGGTGCAGAGAGATCCTCACAGTCAATCCTTGGGAACAGCAAAGACAGGTCTGCCCTCCTGCTGCCAGCACGGTCAGCTCCCTTTGTCCTGCCCCAGGAGGCCACTCTTTACTCAGTGTACCCATCCCATCTGGCACTCAGTGGTGGTCAGCTCACACCCATCCCACCCGCAGCCTGTCTGCAGCACAGGGGACAGGAGCAGAAGTTGGCTCTCGTGGCCATTTCCTCTCTGCCCTATGATATAGCACCGAGTAACACATAGCAGAGCAATCTGCTGATAAACGATGCACAAAAAGGCCTCTTCGCAGCTTCCATGACTTTGCTGGACTAATTCCCAACATATTCTAATCACTTTGACCCATTAGAAAGAATCAGATGGGATGTCTTGGCTGGTGCAGCTGGACATGGCTTTACAGCCAGCTATACCTATGAGGAAGCAGGGAAATTAAGTTTTGCTAACAGTTACATGTAGTTTATTTGGTCTAGGAAGAGCCATTTGACAGGCAGCTGCAGAAACAGGTAACATTTAGTTTGCTCCTTAACAAGAAGAGGTGAGAGTAATTATGTGGAATCAAGAAATATAAACACACACAGAGTAAAACCAAATCACACAAGTGGGGCAAAACACAAGCAAGTTGTCTGTTGTGGCAATTCAAACTCACAACTTTTAAGGCACAACTGGGTACTGGGGGGGGCTCTTGATCTAAAGATACTTTGCCTTCTTTGGGAGGATACTTCAAAACACTGACTGGCCCTGGGGAATTTTGCTTGCCCGTGCACTTAAGGGCAGAGGCACCAGGAAACCCTGGGAATGTACTTACACTGCCTGTTTCATGCTCCCGATGCAAAGTTCAAGGCACTTTGTAGGTGGGAGAGATTCCCCTGGCCAGCATCCCAAAGCCATGGGCTCTGCAGGACAGCTCTTTTTCCTTTGAGATAATATATTAGGGAAAATGGGATAACCGCATTCTTGTCAAAAGAACAGCGTTAAGATTCTGCCGTGCTAGCCTTGCCTTGCCCGAGGCAAGTAATTTTTTTGACAGGTGAATAAAATATCATTAGTTTCTCCACTGTCATCAATCATCAAAGTGAAGGCTGGGCGAGTAACCTCTCTAGACAGTCCTGGAGACTGCATTAGCCCCCGGTTTCTAAAGGAGCAGAGAGGGGCCAAGACAGGAGGCTCCCTTTATATCTAAATGCATGGGAGGCAGGCAGTTAAAACCTCTCTCCAACTTTGACTTTTTTTCCCCTAATGTTAGAAGCTGACAACAGCATAGAAATGGAGATTTCATGTTGTCACTCCAGCCTTGCCCAGCTATTTGTGGCCAGGTAGCCCAGGCTGGGCTACATATTGTATCAGGACATTGCCAAGCGCAGTGGCATAGGATAAGGAGAGAGAAAGACAAATCTCAGTCTTTTGTCCAAAGGTCACACACTTGAAGCTTCTTTCACATTTGTGTGAGTTAATTTACTTTAAAAAAAAAAAAGAAAAAAGAAAAAAAAAGAAAAATAGAAAAAAGAAAAAAAATTCTTCACAAGAAAGAAAAATGAACAGAAATCTGTCCCTGAGACTGCCATGGCCATGAACTTCCAAAGCTATTGTGTTTTCAATAGAAGAATAGGAGACACTGCCATCGAAAATGCCATTGATATTGTAACAGATCATTGCCTAAATAGACCATAACAGCCCCCATTTCAATGGTTACTGAGAAGCTAGTTAACCCCTTCCCATCTGAGTGCCTGCACAATCTCTGTGTGACACATCAAAGGAGACACAACAGATAGTATGAATTTCACACCCTTTTTCAGCCCTTGACAGCTCCTCTGAGCTTCCCTGTCCCTTCCCTTTTCCACACCATATCAGAGCCAGCCACAAGGGCAAATCCTTTTAAGCACAGGCAGAAAACCTGTGGTGAGTGCATTGTCTCATCTCCCCAGCCCCACTCCCCAAACCACCCAGGAGAAGGCAAAGGCTTCCCCAAAGGTCTGGGGCTCAGAGGCAGTTGAAGTGCCAAAAATTAACAAAAAAAGAGGATAGATAGATAGATAGATAGATAGATAGATAGATAGATAGATAGATAGATAGATAGATAGATAGATAGATAGATAGATAGATAGATACTCTCTATATATAGATAGATTTTTTAATTCCTGGTGGATCAAGCCCCTAACCCTTCCAAATCTGAAAGGGCTTTCAAGGAAAATAAAACAAATCAAAACAAAACCACAAGAAAACCTCCAACCAGACCAAACCAAAAACCCAACAGTACTTTCTTTAAACAACAGCTCTTCTCTTCTGAGGAGGCTGTTGCAGTAGATGTTCACCAAGCTTGTTCTTAAACACTTTGCCATGTTCTGCCTCTGGGAACTCCCAAAATACTAAGCTAAACAACTCTCAAAATGCATCAGGCCTCCCTGTCACCTTGACTTACACATCCTGGGGAGACAAAGAAAAAAACCAGATTTCTTTGGAAAAAAAGGACTATTTCTATAATGCTCTGCATTAATTGAATCTCAATCCTTTAATTCTTTACTAATTGAATCTGGGACCATTTTTGCCATTACTTAGCACAGGACATATGCCAGGCTAACTAACGCTTGCAGAGCATCCTCCTGCTTTTCCTGCACCACGGTCCAGGCAAGCACTGCTCTGGATTTCTGAGGTGCTCCTCACTTCTCAGGCATGTATATATATGTGCTACATATATGTGTATGAATAAACATGAAGTATAAATATAACATGCAAACCCCTATAATTTCTCTTCTTTATTCAATTGTGCGCCTGGAGTTTCTCTATGTTGATTTTTTCCTATGAAACACTACCCTGCTATTCTTCAGCTATCTGCAGTTTCATGACTTTAAAAGCTCTCTGCTACCATCTTGCAGCCTCTTCTACAGAGGAATATGAGTCAGAAATACAAGTGCTCCAGATTTCCATTGGGCAAGGATGCCTGGAACCAAGCTGGGACCCGTATCCCTGCTGGAAGCCCACAGCCATGGCTCCAAGTCTCTGCTCAGCAATTTGCCACCCAAAAGTACCATAGGGCCACCAACTACACAAGAAGAGGGACATTTCCTGGAGCTTCCAGCTGTTACCAGTCAACTTTGAATTAAGAGACAATTGCAAAAGGCAACTACACTTTTTGATGAATCCTGCAGGAAATAAAGGTCCTGGAGAGGACGCCCCTTGGACTGAGGATTCATTAATCCTAGTGAAAAGACCAAGGGTTCATTAATCTTGTGCAATTCAGACTCCTCAGGGTCTCCTGGGAAGATCCTGGGAAGCTCCTCAGCAACTTCTGGCATCTCAGGGAGAAACCCACCTGTGCACCTCTGGCAAGGTCCTGGGCACATCCCCCAGAGGGGATGCTGTGGGACCAAAGCTCTTTGCATCCAAGGGCAGCTGGACTAGTGGGTGCTTTGGGACGTGCTGCAGGGTTGACAGGGATGCTCTTGGTGCCTGGCATGGACAGAAGCAGCACCCAGAGAGGCAGGGATGCTCTCTGTGCCTGACAAGACAAATGCAGTGCAAGGGCAGGGCAGGGCTGTCTCAGTGCCTCTCAGTCCCTACACTGCAACTTCCTTAAGATCTGAGCATGATCAAGAAGACACCAACTAGGACATTATTTTTTTCTCTGGAGAGAGGTGGCTAAATTTTCATGTCCATCCCATTATTTATGTGTCTTAATTACCTTTTCTTTTCCAGAAGATTTAGAGGAAAATAGCCATCTTGTAAACACAAAGGCAACAGATACAGAGAGTTGCCACAAAATAAATCCTATAACCTCCTGTCGTGTTTCATGGAGGCCTTGGGAGAACCCAGCACAATGAGAAGTAAAGCTACACTTTGCAGGGCTTCAGTGGCAATTTCCTCCCCATATGTTTCTCAAGACACTCTGTTAATTTAGTTTGTCTATAATGAATTCTGTCATTATTCCAAACATCCATTCTCATGACCTAGTCTTATAGCATATCACCACCAAGTATCTTTTTTTGGCCATACAATCTCCCTGGGGAACTGAAAATTGTCTCCGTCTGCAGCACAACTATGCTGGGGAGCAGCCTGGAAAACAGATCCGAGATTATTCCTTTCTGTGTCAGTCATTTAAGCCTCTTTGTGTTAAAGTTGACATTTGTCTCGATGCTGTCTCAATAGACCCCGCTGGCTGGGTTTTATTCAGTGCTCTGAGCCGGGGGGAGAACTTGCCTCTTGTTTTACTTTCAGGCCATTATTGTGCCAAAGCGTGAAGGGAGGGAGCTGAATAACCACAAACAGGTGAGGCAGGGAGAGGCTTTCTGTCTCCGCTCTCAGCTTGCAAGAGCTGAGCTCTTTGGATGCTTTTCAAAGCCAGGAGAAGCCAAAAGCAATAATCCCCACCATGGGAGCAGGCAGGAAGGAAGGGTATCTGGTGTTGGCCAGAGATGTCCCAGCACAGGGGAAGCGCATTCCCATGCGGTGACATCGGGGTGAGCCAGAACAGCCTCTGCGGGGCCAGAAACACAGAATTTGAACGATGTCCAAGCTCCACACCCACCCTGACTGGAGCTGCAGAGGAGCAGAGCAGCAAGGGGGGCTTTTTAAGTTTGTGCATGTGAAACGGCTGGTAAGAGCAAGGGGGGCTTTCATTAGCCACTGCTGCCTCTGCCTGCCCCTGTCAGCAATCTGTAGGTGCCAGATGTAGACTTTTTGGCAAACCACAGCCACCTTTCCTCCCTTCTACTCCCTATCCCTTGCTTTCATTTAATCAGCCTTGCAAAAAGACCTATTATTTTTGCCTGACCTTCACATGGCTGCGGGTGTGCTGGCAGCAGACGGGCACCAATGGGAAGTGCAAGGAACATCGTCCATGCCTCACCATGCAGTGTTTCCATGCCCATGTTTTCAGCACCAAGCCAGAAGGTGGCATCTTCCTGAGGCACACCAGAAGTGTCCTGTTCAGACCATAAGTAGAGTCCCTAAGAGGTTCCAAAGAGCAGGAAAAGCCCGTGCAGGCTCTTGGAGGTGAACAGGATCAACTGTTATTCTCTCCTCTATTCCATCCACCCCAGAACTGCAGCGACAATTCCAGTAGGAAGATTTGGCTCATGCAGTCCCCCTGCTCAGGAAGGCAATCCAAGACGTGGCAAAGCACATGGCAAAGCATCCACCCTTTGGGGAAGCACAATCAGGCACCTGTAGGAACACTCCAGCAATAACTGCATCTCTGTCTCGGATTTCATCCTGGCTCCAGCCCAGCCCACGCTCACTCGCTTCAGACTCTGCATCCTGGGGAAATGTAAGATGTTACGCCAGCAGTGCCCTGTAAAGAGAGAAAGGGAACAAGAGCGCGTTGTTTGGTAGCACCAGCCTTTAGCTCCAGCAATTGTGTGGGCTAATCAGCGATATTACATGCATGTCCTTGTGCGACTTCAGTCGTCTCACCCCAAAAGCTCCAGGAACAAGGGATTAGGGAAGAGGCTGGGGAAGTCAAAAACTCTCCACTGGAAATTTGTTTCAAGATGTTTACAGCCAGCTTCTGAAAAGAGGTTGCTTTGTCTGTGCTTTACCTCGTGAGCCCAAGGACTGTGTGTGTTCTGGACGTGCTGCTGCCCTGCTTTCACCAAACAGCTCTGCAAAGATAAAAGCAACTGGCAGGAATGTGGCACCCCAGGTTGAACCCGTGCCAGATCGAGGACAAAGCATCTGTACATGTCATGTTCCCTCATGGTAAAAGTCCTGGTTTAATTCAGGCACTCACACAGGCATGCAGGCTCTCTCAGCAACGGCAACACCACCTACAATATCTTGTGTGACGGAAAGAAACCCATTCCCCTTGAAATACGGTCACAGATGAGGGGCATTGGAGAGGATGTCCCCATCTAGAGGTGTACACTTTCCTGTGCCCAGCCCAAAATCTAAGTATTGCATGAAGCAGAATGAATATCCAAGGTTTCAGTAAAAAGGTGAAAAACAAATTCAAAAAGGAGACAAAAAGACACACAGAAACCATTCACATCACGGTGCTACAGCTCCCCTGTAGGGATCATATGGGCAGATAACCCAAGCAGCCCAGCAGTTATGCTGGCCCATGCTGACCCAGAGTCTTTACTCAGCATTGCTCCTGGTTGCAGATCCCAAGCTCTTGAGGACCCTCATTCAGCTCATCTTATCTCTTTAGAGTTTAAGGTCTCTGGAACAGAGCACCTACGGCACCCCAACCACTGGCACCCACTGCCTGGCTGCACTGAGCACCCATCCCATGGCAGGCACAGCAGAACACCAGCACACCTGGCCAGGACCACCTTGTCGCAAATGTTGGTGGTAGAAACAGCAATTTCTCTTCTCGGGACCCAGTTTGGACCAATGCATGAAAGAGAAGTTTTCCCAGCCAACACGAGCTGGCAGAGCTGGTTTGTAATCAGCCAGGACAGATGGGAACACACAATGCCTTGAACCCAATCAAGAAAACATCCCAGGAATGCCTGTTAATGCGAACCTTTAGAGGGGTAAAACGGTCATTCAAATCAGAGCAGGATGATTGATTCCAACCTAAGAGAAAAGCACAAATCAAACTGATTCCTATCCAAGGGGAAAAAACCAGCCTGATCTGCAGCAAGGCATGACAGCAAATTAATTCAGATTTCTTCAGCTTCCAAGACAAAATAAGACAGTGGAGATCTGAATGCACAAACACTGGGGAAAGCTGTATTAGTAAGACTCATTTGGATATTTTGCAAATCTAACAGAGTTGCTACACTCAAACCATTATGGGCATCACTTTCCTCCCAGGAAGTGTTCCTTGCTTCCCAGCTTTACCTGCAAACCACATTTAGCCCCCCATGTGTCACTGTGGCAATAAACAAACACTGTCCCTTTTGAAGAGCTTGGGCAGCAGCTCCAGTTCATGCTAGAGGTCACCTCCTCTTCTTAAAATTTCCCTCCAACACAGAATTATAATCTCATGTGTCAGTATGAATTTTAGTTTATAAAACAGGTATGCAACACATCTAGAAGAAAAATTGCACCTGTCAAATGCCCTACCCCGTGAAATAAACCTGTGCAATTTCACTTTTCACCTAGTAAATACCCAAGCACTCTCCAGAGCGGCCCCTTCCAGTATTCAAATCTGTTTCCATTAATATTAGAAGTTAGGAGGACTTGGGAGAAAAGGAAGGAATTGATTAAAAGCAGATGGTATTCATTATCTTGCTAATCACAATCCTGCAAGGGTTTTTACAAAGAAAAAAGAGAAAGAAAAAGCAACATCGAGAAAAGGTCATGTTAGTACTTTTCAAATAAAACTTTAGACAAATAACACTTCCAAGGATTTACTTCCCTCTCATGAGAAAATCAGCTTGTTTCATATCACAGCTAAGCCACGCTGGGAAAATGTCTTTGTGATACAGTCATCATTCTCACATTTTGTGCTGGGACTGCAAACTTTTGCTGAATGTCTGAGGAAAAAAACCTGCTGAAAGGATCATTACCGTGTGGACTGTCCCACAGCCTCCAGTGGCACTGCTGTACTTCCCAGCCTGCTCTTTCTTTTATTTTTTTTTCCTAAAGGGAAGTCACAAATAAGCAAGTAAAGCAAACAAAACCAAATAGAACTAAAGCAAATAAGCCATTTATTGGCCAGAACCAGTGCAGTGGGAAAACCCAAGGATGGATTCTGTTTGACCTGGCTAACTGGAGGTCACTCCAAACAACTTTCTCGGGAGGACTTTTGCTCTTGGTATCTGATCCTGCTCCCATTAAAGCCAATGCAAATGTAGTTATTAACCATCCAGAGCACTGGGAGAGGGTGAGATGCCTATACCAAAGGCAGGCCTTCACACTTTTTCATGTTAAAAAAGTCACAAGATTCAAGTGGGTCACACTCAGCCTTGCTTTGGGACAGCAGAACAGGATGCCTGTCAGCAGGAGGAGGCTTGCAAAACAAAAGCCCACTGGTATTTCCAGCTGCAGGAGCACAACTGTTGGCTTGTTCACCACCACACTCTCCTCGAGCTTTTCAAGAGCCACCAGTTCTTCACAGAAACTACCCAGACAGTGTGTCAAACCAAATTTGTGGGTGCTCCTGGTCACCTCTGGGTAGTCAGCACAGGGGGTCTCCACAAGGTAGCAGCACCTTGGGGTGGGTTCACCAAGGGTGGGATGCAAAATCCAGTTAGGATATGCTCAGTCTCCTGGAATGAGAGGCAGTAGGAAACCACTAGCAGTTGTCACTGACAATAGACTTTATTCTTTTCCTGTGATATCCTTTTTAAAATAGGAAGCGGTTTTACAACACACAGCCAAAATATTCCACAAGTAGACACGGTGTTACACAAGCCAAAAAAACTATGCACTGGTGAGATTTTGTGGTCTTTGGGCTGAGATTTCTAAGCAGCTATTTATATGATAATTTATTTTTTAAACCACAATGACTCGAGGCTGCCCTGAGTGGCAGCAGATTCATTGTTAACAGTCTTTCTGGGCGATCTCACAAGGTACTAAATAGCTCAGAGACAACCCAGTCCCAAATATGTCTCAACACCACCCCTGCTCCCTGTCTGGGTATGTACAGCACTTCCATGCTGATATTTAGCCTTGGCTTAAGGTTTTCCTTTAGCTATCCCCTCAGCTTCTCCTGCTGTCATTTATTTACCTTCAGGTTAGTCCCTTTGCAGCTCGGGGTTCTTGCCTGCAACATGTTCCGTTTTCAAGAAGAGGTGAAAACGTGTGAAATGGGGAGAGAGAATGATAGATGTAGGTCTGTTTACAGGCACACATACAAGAAAAACAAGGAGAAAGGAACAGTTAAACTTAGGAAACCCAGTTTTCTGCAGCTTTTGCCTGTGGATTTGCTGAAGGCAACTGAGGTAGAGATTCATGCCGCAACCTTCTCTCCAAAGGGACCAACTCGAGTCCTTCATCATTCTACTATTTGATTTTATGAAATTTAGAAAAGCTTGATCTCTTTGAGATACCAATCCACATACCAAACAGGGCTGAAATCATGCAATTGGGCTAGAACTACTTCGGTTTTTTACCTAAGAACTGTCTTCTTATTAAATCTTCAAGTCCATTCCTTGGACAAATGAGGAGGCAGCACACTGTATCTTCATGAAGTTAAGACTGGTCTCTGAATCAGCTGCTGTGCATACAATAGGTAGTGTAGAAGCCTGTCCCTGCTGCAGTGAAGAGCACCAGGAGCTGGGCACCACACAGGGCCTTTGCTCTCACTGGGAAGTGGGTGCTTTGGGAGGCAGGAGACACCCACACAGCTCCAGAGCTGTGAGTCACTACTTAGGTCAAGGGCTGGTCCACCACTGCGTTTAACACCCACCTTGTCAGGCGTAAGCTGTGAGTGCTCCCAACATGAGATGGAAATAAAACCAGAGCACAGCTGGGGCTGCATGAGAACCACTGAGCAGAAAATATATGACTACAGCACCTCCTCAAGGAACTCAGCAATATTCAGAGTTGTCTTTTCCAACATTCCCACATTGCAAGAGTCTGCTCCCCAGCCCAGAGAGTTAAACCCAACTGTGCCTGCACGAGGGCATTGCAGATGTGCACTCACCATTCCCCCAAGCTCTACCTCACCCATTATCTTGCCTGCAAGTCCAAGTCTCTGGTATTTGTGAGAGGGAAGCTGGAAAGCATGCATGTCTGGTTAGTACTTATTAAATAAAAAGATCCCAGATAAAAAGAAAGAAATACAGTACATGTAATGTCAGCATGTAATGCTGACACTCTGAAAGATAAATAGCAGGCTGGAGCCCTCTGGGGCTCTAAGTTATCTAGTTAAATAAGCCACCCCACCCCATGAGCTGAGAACAAAGCGGGGTACGTGGTCCTGGCGGGCTGTGCAGTGACCGCCCAGTGGTGAGCTCAGCCCAACTGCAGGCCAAGAGAGACCACCACACCCAAGAGAAGCAAAACCCTTCAGGAAATATGATTCTCCTTCACATCAATTTTTGTTTTAATAATTTGGTTTCACTCCCATTTAACTTCTCTGACCTACAAGCAATGCTGTTGGGTCAATCTCCTGTTTGCCCAAAGCCACTGGTCAAAAGCTCTCCCTTCTCTCTCACTCCTCCCTCCATATGTATAGATTATTTAAAGAAGGGGGAAAAAATCCCATAGCACAAGCCATCTTTCCTTTTAACTTCACACTCAGCAACACACACAGTTATTTTGGAAAAGGATGAGGAAATACCCTTACTCTTTGCAGTTCTTCCACTGGAGCCCATTTCCACTCCTGCCCAGCTGAACACCATGAGCTGCCACAGTCACGTAATGTGCTGTGACCCTTTGGTGGAGCCTAAACCTGAGGCACCTTGGTAGAAGTGGAGGAAAGGCAAAACATCCTGGCTATGCTCCCCATCCATCTGGGCTTTCAGGATAGGGACTGGTGTCTGAGCTTGGTGAGCTCCTTGATGACTCCAACTGCAAACCTTCCAGACCTCACCCAAGTAATTTGGCTGGATTTGGACTAGATCTTTCAGTAATATTCCTTTGGGTTAGGACTAATTATGTCAAAACTTTAGCCCAAATGGCCAGCTTCTCAAAGCAAAGCATACTTGCCAGGCAGTCATAGAGGGAGAAGGGACATTTGTTCATCATCCACCATGGGACCATCAAAATTTAGACAGAGGGGGGTTTCTTTGGCTGGAAAGACACCACCAGCCAAAATCAATGCTCAATATATTCCTTGCAATATTGCATAAATTTTTGTGTTTTCTTTTTTAAACATGGTGATTTTGGGGCATGGGGAAGGTTTGCTGGCCAAAGTCCCTGGGGGACCTCAGGACTGGGACTCCACCCCTGTTACTTCTGCACATGTGGCACAAGACAACCACGTTATCTGCACCCAGGGAGAGCAGCCCTGAGCCCCCAGTGCACAGAGCACAGGAGCAGCCATGGGAACTTCCAGCAGCTCCCTGGGCCTTGGGAGAGCAGCTTTGCAGGAAAGGCTCCAGCTGAGCATACAAGATTTTCCTCAAGACAAACTGCCTTTCTTCTTTTTTTTTATTTCCTCTCCTTCTCATTGAGTTGATGGGAAACTGTTTGCAAAACTAGAAATAACCCCTGTGGAAAAGTCTGAAAGAATTCAAAATGAGTGAAACAGCTGCATTCTTTAAAAGTCACTGGAGTGGAATTTGATGGAAGGTAAGATCTACTCCATAGGGTTTTCTAATGCCTTTAAGAATTTGGGGGCAGAGATCTAATTTTCTGTTAAGTTCTACAAGGAGGTTATGAACAAAATCCATCGAGATAAAACTCTCTGTTCAGTACTAAATGCTTAAGGTTCGTTCTTTCTTTCTTTCTTTCTTTCTTTCTTTCTTTCTTTCTTTCTTTCTTTCTTTCTTTCTTTCTTTCTTTCTTTCTATCAAACCTTCACCTAGACACTAAAATGCAGAGGTTTAGCTGTAATTCTAAGATAGAGCTCACACTGAAAGACAGGTCATGTCTCAAGCATACTCTGAAACATATTTTTAAGTATTAGTTCTGTTGTGAAAGCACTAACATCAACCCCCAACTTCAGATGGAGCTGGCTAGGACTTTATAATAGAGTTTAATCACACTGATACATGTGAAAACCACAAAAAAGAAACACTTTCTCCAGGCATCTGGCATCAGGAACATCTGATTGCTCATTGGCAAGATGGAGTCATAGGTTTGCTGGTCACTGGAATAATTTAGAAGTTATTACTTTGTTTTTGGGCATCCCTTTCAGAAATGGAAAGTTTGTGGTCAGACTACTTTTTGCCTTGATTTTAGTGCCAGAAGAGCACAGAGCTGCTCCAGTTCCTCCATTCAGAAACCCTGCCTGTAAGGGTGGAAAGGATGGGGGTAACGTCGTTTAGTAGCAAACGGACACCATTCTTCAACACAAAATCATCTCCATAACAAAGACAATGGTGCCTTTTTTACAATCTGAGATTGATGCAGTTTTATTCCCTTTCAGAAGAGCAGAAATGTAAAGCATCACTAGAAATCAATATAAAAAACCTGTGCTACTATTCCTGAACAGCAGTGCAAACAGGCATAATTTGGGATCCTATAAGTTTCTAAGTCTCTGCCTGAGGTGCTTTTAACTTCTAGTGATTGCCTGTGCCTGCAAACACCCTGCCATATTCTTATGTGGACTGAGCCCCAACCTAAGGTAGTTTCTAACCATGGTAAAAGGTCTCAGTTTGAGAAACTGGAGTCATTCCTGGTTTGTCATCATAGGTAGTGAGTCAATTACTTCAGATTTCACTAATGACATGAGATTTTCTCAAGCTACTGACTGCCCTGATGAGTAACATGCAACAAAAGTAGTTCAGCCTGGGAGAACAAGGGCCAGCTGAGTACTCACACAATTTCAACTGTAAATATGAGTATCTTACTTTCTATTTACCTAGCAGATGAACCCCACTCAGACTGACTGTAGCAATCATAGGGTTTGGAGACTGGCACTCCAAGTCATGCATGCGCATAACTGGCTCCTTTAATAAAGCTGAAGATTCACACACACTCTCTTACCTTCCTTCTCCAATCACTTAGGCTTACTTAGTAGTCTCTAGGATGGTGTCATACATATGCTTCCTAATTCATCCCATTAAGGAGGACATCACAGATGCTGCTGGTTTATTTTCATTGTCTTAAGGACACTGCTGGAGGCCTGGGTTTTGCACAGAACAAAATTGGTTTGAGATTACATGAACCTATTGAGATTTCGTCCCTATGTGTGCAGTAAAAACACAAATTTCCTGTCCGTGTCACAGTCCCTGGTACAGATGTTCAGTTCTCTCAACATGTCATATCAACAAAGTCTGCAGGAATACCAAGGACTGAGCTGCATTTCTGGTTAGTCAAAAGGGTTGGCAACAGCAAATTTATATGTTATAACAGATTTTTGGCTCCTAAGACAATTGGTATGTTTGCATAAAGGAGAAACAAAAATTAAATTCAGTTCAGCATTAAAATATCAACCTCCAAGTTTCTGGGGTTTGCTAAGCATCCCAAACATGAGCCGTGGCACACGCTGGTGGCTCACCTTCACAGAATTGCCATAATCCATCAGAAATCCAACACATGGCACTGGTGCAGTGGGTGCAGAGCAGTAAATCAGGGGGTTACCGGGAGCAGAGAGTCCTGCAGCAGCACTTCTAGCTTGCAGCTTAGTTCTTTACTGCAGATATGTTTTGTCTGACCCTCGGGGTGGGTAGCAGGGACAGAGAAGAGACTTGCAAAAGATCCTACAAAATATGTCTCATACAAAACAAGGCATGAAACCAAGAATTGCTGATTGACAGCGCTGCAGTGGCCCAAACAACAAGCTCAGGCCAAGTGCTCCTTCTGGGAAGCTCAACTGAGCACAAACGCTTCATTTTCCAAGAGCAAGTCAGCCCCAAACCATGCATTTCCCAGGCAGGAAAGGCAGCCAGGTCCCTCTCCATGGAAACTTGAATGCCCAAAGTGGTGTGAGCCACAAACAAACTCTTAGTTACATGCAGAGAGAAGTATTCTGCAAGTCTGCAGAGGAGTGTTGCATCATGAAGTCTCCCACATCACTGGTTTTTCAGTAGGGTTTCAGTAAAAACCAGGGGAGATTTACCCTGAACATTTTTCGTGGGCATTTCTGCAATGCCAGCACTGATCACATAGCTGAGCAGCATGGAAAGTTACACAGATACTTTGAGATGCTAACACAAGACAAATAATGCTTCTGTTGATCATTAGATCTGTTGGCAGCCACAGACCAGTGCCCTGAAGGACACCCCAGGCAACCAAGGGGAACTCTAAATGAAAAACAAGCCGTCAACCTGCCTGAGGACACAAGCTGGAGACAGCAGACGTTTCTAGGGGAGCATATTCCTCACTGGCTGCCATCTGGGAAAGCAGGAACTGTTTTACTTGAATGATACTCAGGATTTAGTTTTCAAAAGAAACTGCAAGGCAGGATACAAACAATGATGCATTTGTCCCAGTGAAGCCTTGGGGTTGACACTGGCAGGGCAGGAAGTGCTCAAAGTCTTGGAGCACAAATACCCAAGAAGGCACTAAAGCAGCCCTGGCTGCTTATCCCAAAACTGTTCAGCATCCCAGGGCTGCATGGTGGGGTGGGCACCCTGAAGAACCTGCTCTGGGATGGGTTTCTTGCTTTCAGGGATCCTGCTGTGCAACAGATCCAACCCAGACATTCCTCCTTAACTTCACTGATTTGGTTTGCTCTCTGCAAATGGGTGTAGGGATATAAAAACAACAGCAAGGTACACTTGGCCCTTAAAAAGCAGCTCAGGCTCTAAGGAGAAAGTGACAGTTTCAGAAAATTCACAGGATTAGAATTCCTTCATTTCTGTCATGCTTTTCAGGCTTTCAGTGCTGTACACAAGGAACCAGGTCACAACCTCTCAGGGGCACCCTCTTGCCACAGCTTTCTGTTCAGCTTCAGTGTTTTTGATCTCAGCCCACCATGCACAACCAGGTGAGAAACTGGGACAGGGAGGATGGGTGCAAGGCCCTCGTTGGACACAACAAAAGGGAGTAAACATCTTGAACAGGGAATTCAAAAGGTGCTGCTCAACTCCTGATGTCCCCACTGACCTGGCCTCTCATATTTGCCCACCTCACCTGTAGGAGTCGTTGGTAGGAGCAAAGACCATTTCTTGCTGTGCTCAGCCAATGCCCAAAAGCAGGATTCCAGGCTGGATGTCAGCTGCTAAGGAAAAGCACAACCTGGGCCCTAGTCACACCTGCTGGCACAGCAGCCCTGGCATACCCAGGCACCAGCACTCTGGAGCTTGCCCATGTCAGACAGCACAGCTGTATCACACCCTCCCTGGTACTGAGAAACTTAAATATAAAAAAAATTTAAAAATCACAGATGATCATCAACAGCACTGCTGATACAGAGTATGCAAGAGCTTGGATCCATGCAAATTATGCCAGCCTCCAGCCCTCACCAAGCACTACCCAGGAGGATGCTGTGGGTGACAGTGGCAGTGCCAGTGTGCCCAGACAGCACCAGGGCTGTGGCACTTCACCCATGCCTCACTGGAGCCCACTCAGAGCCCACACTCCCTGTAGCTGAGTTGGCAATGCCATCTAGTGCACACAGACAGAAATAGCACAGAGCCCACGGGTGGGCAGACGGGCACGGCCCCAGATGTGCAGCCCAGATGTGCTCTCAGCAAGGGTGATGGCACCAGGGTACCTGTGCCCTGGCCACATGCCCTTGTGCCTCACACTCATACAGGCTGATACACTGCCTGCCCTGGATTTTTCCCACACAAAAAGAGCTTGGCCTTATCCAGAAATCCCCACTTGCCTGGAGAGGGAAGAGAAACCCTCCCCTTTCCCCAAAGGCTTTCAGCTGAATTTTTCCAGCTACATCAGCCTGTGGTCTTTACTGCCAATGTACAGCTCCACATTTTGGCTCTCTGGCGTCACTCAAATGTAAAACATCTCCCACACAAACATTTTTTTTGGTGCAAGGCAAACACTCTCCCAGTAACTAGAACCATTTCTCTTAGATATGAATAAAGACCGAGGTTTCTTCAGACAAAAGAATCGAAGGTTTCCTTTTATTGAGAGTGTTCTCTGACGCAGGCTGAAATCTTTGGCATTCTGAGTTGGTTGTTTTTTTTTTTCCTGAGTGTCTACTTTTTTTAAAAAAAATATTTGGATTGATTATAATTTTCTTCTTATGCAACTTTTCTGGAATTTCACCAGTGATTTAAAACAATATATTTTTTTAAAACAGGAATCATTTGGCTTTTAAAAATATTTGAAACCAAAAAAAGATACGTCTTTCACTAAGAATGTGTGACCTCTACAAGCAAAATATTTCAACAGCTATTGAAAACAGATATTTTGTTAAGAAAATGACAAGTTATGAACTTTTTGTTTTGTTGAAAAACGGGTCCATTTCTAGCTCTGTATGACGCAGCTCATTCTCCAACTGTTATTTTAAGATGTTCTTCAATCTGATTTAAAGGAAACAACCTTTATCTCAAAGCTTCCCATTTTTTCCACACCTTTAACAAAACATTCAAGACGACCCTGTTCCTCATTACAAACCCTTTGCCTTATAGGCACTTTATACATTTTATAGGCACAGAAAGCCAGAGGAGGGGGGGAAAATTGGTCTACTTGGGCTTAATTTAGAAATACAGTTTAATATACAGACCAGGTCCAATCCAGTCATCGTTGCTGTGTGTAAGAGCCCAGGTTGGCTCCCCTTGTGATGTGGAGGGAGAGCAGAGGTGATATTTCAGTGACTACCGGTGTGCTCCAAGGATGAAATCCTCCCTGGCCACGCACAGAGCAGCAAAGCCTCTCTGGAGAGGAAGCTGAAGCTGTTGGGGCTGGATGAAGTGGGACTGGAGCAGGCTCAATCCCACTGCTGCTGGAGTCAGCAGGAGCTGCTCTGCAGGCTTGGAGCTAAGTCAGGACTTAAAAAAGAACTGGAAGGATAAAAGCTTGTGGGATCAGGCCTTAAACCAACAGCTCCCGATTCGGTACAGCCTCAGAGAATATCTAAAATAGCCAATATTGTTACAGGCCCGCATGTTAAAGTAAATGAGAATCAATAATGTTAATAGACATTAATTCATGCTAATAGAATCAGCACTCTGAAAGCACAGTTAATAAGCCCAGTTAGACCACTACCATGGAATACGTATTAAAAAGATCCAAACCATTTAAATATTGACCACATTCCTTTGAAATTAATAGTATTTCCTTTGGATTACGCATTGATCTTGGCTGAGCCATGCTTGACATCTGGAGCAGTTAAAATAGCAACCTGAACAGCCCTCGTCTGCCACTAAATTTTAAAAGTTAAAAACCCCCCCCCCACTTTTAACTTATGTGCTCTCATTAAAACCACTGTGCTGTCTCAGTGCTGGGCCTGGAAGAGGAGAACCAGGAATACACTGCATGGATTAGCCGAGCCACTGCCAGGGCTGGAGGTGGCTGCACCACCACAGCTCAGTTTGCCTGAGGTTAAGCCCTGGGGCTGCTTATACAGGTCCCGAAAATCCCTGTCTTGCTGGAGGAAAGAGACTTTGCACAGAGAGAGAAGTTTCACTCCCACAGTGGAGACATCACTTCACTGCTCACTTTCACAGGAGCCTGGGTTCACCACGGCCAGCACTGTTCCTGTGCTCAGCTCCAAGCCACAGTCCTGTCTGCTCCCAAGGATGTGCAGCCTCAACACAACCTTCATGCTGGAGGGGTTTTGGGTGCTGAAGGACTTTTCCCTCTTTAAAGCTTTTGAAAACCAAGGGTGGGATCCATTGCTTCCTCCATTCATTGAGATAGGACAAAAATACAGGTTTAGTAACGGTTTTACTGAAGTTTTCCATGCACTTCTGTATGTACATTATTCCTTTCCACCCCCAGGAAGCCAAATGTCAGAATTACTTAGCATGGAGCACACTTGATTTATTTGGCTAATTATTTTAGGCTCCAGAAGACCTCTGATTATCCAAGACAACAGCTTCTTTGTAATGCTGACTCTCTTGGCCCCTTGCTCGCCCGTGTATACTCTGACCCTCAGTTCTTCCTGATCAAACCTGAAAATCCCACCACTATTTTGTAGCACAAATTCCCATTCAACTCTGAAGTGGTTTTGAATGCACAACTATGCAAAGAACTTAACAATTAATAAACAGTGATCATGCACTTTACTTTTTCCACAAATTTGGGTTGGTTTTCTTATGAGAAAAACAAAGTAGGAAAGCTGTGACACACCAGCCAAAGTTCCCACTTGCCTCAAGACATGAAGGCTCTGGAGTCTCTCAGAAGTCATCACCTCATCTCATTCTGTGAGGCATTTTACCTGAAGCACACCTCTGAAAGCGGCAATGGCCTGTGCTAGTACATGAGAAATTCAGAGCAAACAACAAAGTCGTTTAGAACTGTTCAAGTGAGAGCCACTTATTCTCTTAACTCCATTATCTCATACATTTATCAGGGTGCCCAGCTCCTCACCTGCAAATACAGCAAGGTGGCTGCTGACCCAAAATCAGAGGGGTGGTGTAAAGACATGCACTGAGAGCTGCCTCCAGAGCCCTGCCACGCAGGAACAGATACATTTAGGATTTCACATACCAGCTCCACTACAAATACACTGTTATGAGGATGCAGACGAAGGCAGCCATAAAATAATAAAAAAAGAAGACTCTTGGTTAAACCAGAAATGTCTTTGTGCTGCAGGAATCCAGTGGATATGTATCTGTGGCCATTAAGAAGTTCCTGGGAATGCAGATGCATCTTCTGTTAACGTCAGTGAAATGCCTCCTGTGGACCAAACTGTCCTCAGATCTGCATCTTGCACAAGACAGCAAGCGCGTGTGTGGTATTGGCATGGGGGAAACTGCTGAACATGTACAACAATTAGCTTTAAAAATGTAAGATTCCGGCTATTGTTTCATTTGCCTGTCTCTGGGGATCCTCAGCATTACTTAGCATTGGTGATGCTAAATGGGGTTTTCAACAAAGCTGGTTTGAAGGCTTGTGAATGCCAAAACAGCATTTCAACCCATTAAACTTCACAGACGAAACAATTTCTTCTAAAAATAATCATCAGTTCTTCCCACTAGAAAAAAAAAATAAAAGTCTGGCCAATTCCTACTGTGCCAAGTTTTCAGGCAGGCCTGATTTTTATGGCTGAGCTTATTAAGCTCTGAAGAAAAGCAGGTTTATAATGGAAACAACCGACAGAACAGAGTTATAGGTGAAGAGCAGCCGCCCTTCACAACAGGGCTGCCAGCAACTGCTGGCAAACACATTCCACCTTGCTAATCCTGAACCTCCCCGTTCAAAGGAAGAGATGAGATGTCTCGGCTCCTGCTAACATCCTTGCCATTATGTCGATGCAAATGCAGTCACGAGGCAATTACCAGCCCAGTCAAGGGCCAGCCATTGTGGGGCTGACAATAGCTTGTCAGAGGAGAAAAAAATACCCTCAACCTTCTCCAAGATTTTAAGTCTCATTAGTATAAATCAGTAACCCAATTAATGAGGGGTTTAACATAATGATTTGCATCAGATTACACGAATTAATGATACACGTAGTGGGAGCCAGTGTGGCAGGACATGCTGGGAAGATGAGCAGCTACCTAAGGGAATTGTATTGCTGCAATACATGAAAGGGGGGCACAGGCACAGTGGATTTTGTGATGGGGATAAAGCTGCTCCCACTCAGCTCCTGCACAACCATCAGGGACATAGACATTACCTGCCTGTTGAAATGAATCACAGAAACATTAAGGCTGGTAAAACCTCTAAGATCATTGAGTCCAACCATTAACCCAGTACTGCCAGGTCGACCACTAAACCATGTCAATGACTAACAGGAGAGGCAGATTTATTGATGCAAAGAAGAACTGCTTTTTAAATGAAAACTCTTGTTTTAACAGTTGCAGGAATCTCTGGCTGGGGGTTAAATGGAAATAGCTTGCAGTGGAGACCACCATGGTCCACAGGTGAGATACCCTCCTGCTCTGCTCCTGCTGGGATATGGGGTACACCCAAAAGGGTAAAGATTTGGGATAAAGGAGCCATGGCAGCAAGGAACCACAGGACCAAGTCACAGAGAGCAGGCTGAAAGGAGACCAAAAGCGCAAAGGCCAATGACACAGAGCACATTTAGGGAGGAAAAGCATCTCCACCAGCTACCCACTCGACAGCACAGGCATAGTAACCAGAGGAAAGCACCGTGACATTAGGACATGCCAGCAGCATCCTCCAGAACCTGCCAGGTTTAGCAAAAGCCTCTTGGCCACGGCTGCCTGCTCCTCCTGAGCCCAGCTGGGTCCCCGGCTCTGCCGGGCTGCTCAGCCCAGGGGATCATGAAAAGGATAGTCCTCCCTTCCAGAGGAGAGGCACAAAGGGATGGTCCATGCCCAGAATGCCTTCCCCTCCTCCCAGGGCAGGCAGCCCCTCCTTGCTCCAATAGTTATAAAAGGGCTCTCAATCCATGTAATCCATTAGATACAAATTACAGCAATTTGAGCACACTTGACCCAGAATTACAGCACGCCAATAAAGAGCTGTGTCTTCCTAGGCAATTTACACTGTTACAAGACCTCAAACAAACCACACCAGAGGATTAAACAAGAAAAGCAAACCAAACCCGCAAAACTTGATGCTGAAACACCACTATCAACAAATGAAAACCATTACTAGGGTTAGTTCACACTCAGGTGGTCCTAAAACCACAACTATTGCACCATCTTTAACCAAAATGTGTCTTGCACATACCTTAAACCATTAAATCCAGGCACCTGAGAGTAGATGCCATGAAGCACACCACTACTTCACCATTTGGGATGGGGCTTGCAACTTTTCTGCAACAATTTTCACCCCCTTCTAAACAGTTTTTATTTTACCAGTCCTAGAGAACATTCAAAGGAAGAGAAGCAGCAGAGTCAGGCAACCTCCCTGCCAGCCTGGCGGGCACTGCCATGCTGACTTATGGACCAACATGGGCTGGTGGCCACGAGCCATTGCATCTGGAAGAGACACTGCAGTTTTCCCAGTCAGCCCACCTTACATGGGGAAAATAAAGCCATCAGCATGCAAAAAGTGCAAGTTATTTTCTTCCAGCAATCGGAAATGGGTTTATCCAAGGTTGGATTTCCTGCAGCAGCAATGCCCACCAGCTTACACACACACACAATCCTTGGTTCTGAGTCTCCAAGATGCTCCAGGCTTGCCTGTGGTGTCTGCCACTCCAGGCAGTGCCAGTGGCACGGGCTTTCCCAGGGACGAGAGAAAATGCCATGGTTTTATGCTGCCAAGAAAAGGGCATGAGCAGGGTGGCAGCCCCTGGTGCCAGACGTCCCTGATCTGATCACTGCTGTCACCATGGGGGGACACAGCCACATTCACAGTGGACTGCAGGTAGGAGGAGGGTGGCTCTGTGGGAAGGGTGACAATTACCGTGGGACACACAACAATCAAAAGCATCCAAATAGATGGAAGGGGGTTTTATGTGCCATGCTCAAAGATGCCCAACACCAGATGATACCATCAGAAAGGAGCCAGGACCATACCAGAGGGGTTGCCTGGTCCAGCAAGGCTCACATCCAGCAAATCAGTTAGGGGACGGTGACGGGAACTTCAGCACCATCTGGTCTAAGAAATGACCACTGTACTGAGAGGTTGTGCCTTCCAGAATTAATACACCACCTTACCCATGAGGACAGACCCACGCTGGTTTGGGCAGAGGGAGGAGCAGGACCCTGCCCCACGGTGTGGACGACTCTTCTGGTCACTTGTCCTGATCTGGGGGCACACCACCCATCACAGCACAAAACAAGAGACTGATCACATCATGTGCTCTCATGAGAGACTCCGATCACAGCAGTCCCATTATGTGCTCCTGCTTTCCTCCCCCTCCACATGTTCCCTGCAAGGCCTTGGCAGCACCGAGCTGCATGTGGCTGCACGTGTTTCAGGAGAGGCACCTGAGCTGTTAAAGCAGGTCCTTTTAAGGGCTGGAAGTTTTTGTTCCAGCTCTTTGGGAGACAGCATCTCCCACGCTGCCAGGGGCACCACCTTTCTGTTTCATTTTGCATTTGAAGGTTGTTACCAACTTATTAACTGAGATTATTAATTCTTCTTTTTCTTTAAATCATTTTCATATTGGCAATGGTTAGGAGGGGAAAAAAGGAAATACTTCAAGGAGGGGAGCACATGCCTTCCCTGAAGTCAGCAGTATGCCTCGTCCCAAGCCGTATGGTTTAGTTTAAAAGCTCATGTCAGAGAGCCAATTTCACACACAAACACAAAATAAAAGCAGGAACACAACTTTTGATCATCCTACATTGATATTTACTCTTGTTTCCTGTAGCTCCAGGTGACAAATCTGTCCTTTATAGAGGAGAAAATTGTTGGGCTATTAACAAAGTCAATTGGACACGCCTAAAACTGATTGCAGGTCTTTGCATTGGTGGCTTGTACCAGACTAAAAAATAATAATTAGTAATCAATTAGTTGTAAAAAGATAAATATAAATTCAGAAGTGTTTTTCTTTTCCGAGCAGAAATGCTGAGAGGCAGGAGAATTTACAAGCAACTTTCTTACATATGAACACTTATGCCAAGACGGGAGATGTTGGAGCAGGCAGCCCCTCTGAACACAAGAGCTTTTGTTCCACCAATCTCTGAGCTCTGAAGAAGTTTTATTTTTTTATTCTTTTCTTCATTTAGCTCTGCTGGCCTGCCAGCTGGGTATGAGCCAGAAGGGTTATCCAGTCAGACCTTACTGTGATATATTTACAATGGTAGTGCATCTAAGGTTTGTTTATTTCAGGATTAAAATTCAAATGGCTAGAACCATTTAAATAATTAAAGGGCAATCAGAAAATGCCATGAAACCAAACAAATCAGGAAAAGTCATGGAAACCATCAGCAATATTTAATTCAGAAATTCTCTTTGTTAGGGAACTTAGCTGAAAGAAAACAGCTGGATGTAGTTCAACCCTCTAAATTAAAAACAATCTAACAAGGTCTATAGGGATAACTCTTTCAGCTACATATTGGAGACCAGATTCACTTCTACCAAGTAAATGCAAGAGCACTCAAAGCTAGAAAGGAAATTCCTCAGAACTGAGGTAGTTTCTAAGTATCAGCACATTTTCCAATTCCTCACAAGGCAACTTAGCTATTTACAATCCATTTTTTCCCACACATAAATTTATAACTTTTGCAATTTTACGGTTCCATGATTTATTTTCTAAAGAAAAATAATCTAGCCAGAATATCCCTAACTCTACTAACATCATGTTTTAATAAATAACTGGCTACTTCTAGTAAAATTAAGCCTCCAGGATTGTTTATACCAGCCAAGAATACTCCGTCTTTATAACTTTGCAGAAATTTGGTGTGAAAATAAAGTTGAATATAATGTTGACCCTGAGCTAACAAGTAATTAATGCTTCAATATAAAAATAGAAAATTATCCTTTATGACACAAGGGTGGAGTAGAGCAAATCCTCCCTCTCTCTCTGGATTGCTGTCCTGGCAGGATCCCAATGTCCAGCCAGACCTAAAGGCTAACCAAAGCAGGAGGAGATGTGCCGAATAATTTTGAGTCTTTCCAAAGACTTTGCTTTTGCTGAACTCTTCTAAAAATCATTTCATCTCTGTTCTTAAAAATATATTTTTCTTTTATTCATGAGTTGCCGTTCACCACAACACTGTTCCAGCTGCAACAGCACAGGCAGAGAGAGGAGGGTGTCTCAGGTAGTGCTGAAAAGCTACAGATGCTGGGCATCAGCTCCCAGGAGACCAAACACCAAAAACGAGGTGCCTTCAGCCCTGCCAGCTCCTGCCTGCTCCTACTCCCATCCACCTGCAACAGTGCCTGCTCCTTCCTTTTTGCCCCCATTGGAAACAAAACTCGTGTAAAAAACAAACAAACAAACAAACAAACAAAAACAAAAAACCAAAACCCAAACAAACAAACAAAAAACCAACAAAAACCAAAACCAAACAAAAAAACAACAAAACAAAACAAAAAAAACCCAAACCAAACCAAAAAAACAAACCAAACCAAACCCCCCTGGCCTGCCCTCCCACAAAGGGTTCCTCAAAACCAGAACAAGTAAAAAAATCAATCCAGCATTCACCTAACAAATTTGCAGACAAGACACAAGTTGGTATTTGGATCTGTGAGACAAGAAGTTGCTTCCAACTGAACAAGTTTAATGCTTCGTTCCCACGGGGGATGCACGTCAGGAACTGACCCCCAGGAGTTACAGCTAATTGTAAGGATCCCGGGGAGCAAATGACAGCTCTTCTTGGCATCTGCAGAATGGCAGCTCTCTGTAGTCCCTTCCAATTTAACCAAACCTCCTGGAAAGCAAGCACAACGTGCTCCTGGCATTGATGCCCTATGCACACGGGGCTCTTGGCAAGCTGACCAGCTCTGCCTTCACCTTCTGTTTTACCGCATAATAAAGACAAATGACTTCCACTTCTCTCCAGATAAGGCAACTAACATAATGTGGATAAATGGGAAGTTAACTACATGAAACATTTTCTGCTTGTTGGGCAATTATTTTTTCCCCATAAGATAACATGATAAATAAAACCTGCTTCTGTACAGATATTTCAGAAACACATACTTGTTACAGGCCAAAAGAAGACCCTGGGGGTTTTGTTTTCATAAGAAATACAACAAAAGGGGAAAAAAAAAAAAAAAGGTGATAAAGACACAAATGCAGAGCTAACTACAGGCTTGTATATACATTTTTGTTATCCACCTCTAAAATGGACTCTTGGTGAACAGGATAGACTGGTAGTCCCCGTTCCTGTTATTCCCAGAATAGCAAGGGAAAAAAAAAAAAAATCAGTATCTTAAAACCAGTGGCAACATAGTAAAAACTGTACACTGTTGTCCGTTAACTTAAAAAGCAAAGTCTCTAGATGGTATAAAAGTGAAAGCAGGTGCCTTCTACTTTTGATAATAAAAGTCTATTTCCCCCCCCTATGCTGCACAATTATCTCCATTGTCTTTGCATGGCCAAGAACAAAATGCTAAGGAGCAAGGCTGCTTGTGATAGACTGCTCCTGGCAGCAGCAGAAGTGTTCACGTTCTTATCGCTCTTGTTGGAGTTCCGAGTGACCTCGGTGGCGTTGAACTCGAACTCCGGGGAGCACTGCTGGAGCTCGCAGCCGCTGCCGCTCTCCTCCCCGCTGCTCTCCTCACCTGTGGGAGACAAACACACCTGCTGTCCTCCTCTGCTGGCTGCAGACACACAGCAGAGGACAGCAAGGGAATGGCTGTTTTGGTCCTTGGGAGATGTAAGCGTGGGCCCTTTGGTTAGTGTGACTTCTGTGCGCGTTCGCCAAATCTGGGCAACGTGTGCGTGCAACCCAGAAAAGCCCATCGTGTCCTGGGCTGCACCAAAAGCAGCGTGAGCAGCAGGTCGAGGCAGGAGATTCACCCTCTCTGCTCTGCTCATAAGACCCAACCAGAGTACTGCATCCAGCTGTGGGGTCCCCAACAAAGGATCAGCTCGAGTGAGTCTAGGAGGCCACAAAAATGCTCAGAGGCTGAAACATCTCTACTGTAAGGACAAGCCGAGAAAGCTGAGGTTGCTAAACCTGGAGAAGAGCAGGCCCCAGTGAGACCTTACTGCAGCCTTTCAATACTTCAAGGAGGCTTATAAGAAAAGTGGGGACAAACTTTTCAGCAGGACTTGTTGCAATAGCACAAGGGGTAATGGTTTTAAACTAAGAGGGTAGATTTAGACTAGATGTAAGGAAGAATTTGTTTTTATGATGGAGGGTGGTGAAACTCTGGCACAGGTTGCTCAGAGAGGTGGTAGGTGACCCATCCATGGAAATACTCAAAAGTCAAGCTGGATCGACTGGGCTCTGAGCAACCTGCTCTAATTCAAGATGCCCCTGCTCATGGCAGGGGGGTTGGACTAGATGACCTTTAAAGGTCCCTTCCAACGCAAACTGCTCAAAGACTCTGTGGAAACAACCCTCTTCACACTGCCTGTCAGAGATGCCACTTCCCACCCTCTTTACTAACACACCCACAGCTGAAGCTTAACCAGCTACCCTGTGTTAGCATGAAATACAAATAAAAAAGGGGGGAAAAAAGGCAAAAGGCAAACCACAGCAAACATACTTATGTCAATGAAGTCGACATCGTTCCCACTGTAGGCATTCTTCAGCTTGTTGGTCATCACCCGCAGGGCCATGATTTGCCGGCGAATCACCATGTCTGGTTTGGTAATATCCACTTCGACCTCCGGGTTATTCACTTGACTTGCTAAGCCATTTCCAGTCACTGCAAAGTCATACCTGAAAAGAAACCACTCCTGCTGGTACCAGAGCTGCAGCTCACCAGGATCCCTGAGCCAAAGGGTGACAACATCCCTGTTTTCAGTCTGGGTGATACTCGGAGCCCAGCGTGATCTTCCCACGTGCTGAACTGCACGAATCCCTTCGCTGGCTGCTTACCCCATCTCCCCTCCCTGCAATCTGTGCAGCATGTGGAATTAAACACTGTTTTCATTTACGCTGCGCCACAAAGGCAGGGGAAGGACAATTTTCTCCCCCACTTGAAAAGAGAAAGAAGATCCAGGGTTTGTAGTAATAACGGCTTCCAAAAGCATAATTCAGCTTGCTGGAGGCAACAGTGCAAAACCAGGTGCTGAGATGCCTTGATGCCCAGTTAGATGATGCTTTTGGAAAAACAACTTTCTAAGCCATAGTTATCCCAGAGAAACCTATAGTAACTGTTGGAGGCAAGTGTGTCATTCTGGCTTTGCGAGATGCATCTTAACCATCAAGCTGGGATGTTGCATGTGCGCTTCTCACCATGCAGGCACAGGATGCAAATTCCATAATAACCTCGGCAGGAAAAACACCTGTGATGCTGAAGATGAGATCCTGTAGCCCCATGAACTGGAGCAGGGAAGAAGCTGCTCAGTCTCAGGTGTGCATGCTCAGGTCTGAACACACATACAGTCTATACAGTCTCTTGGTTTAAGAGAGAGACTGAGTAAGAAAATCCAACAGAATGCAACTCCTCAAACGAGGAGTCTTGCTCCTTTGGAGCATCATCTTATAGACCAAGGATAGACACATTTTTCCTTCATTCAGTTACCTGACTTGCTAGAAAAATCAGTTTAACAGAAGAAAAAAATTACTTTTCTTAGTTATGATGCCAGCCTCAGTAGCACAAGTGAGAAAAAAATCTTTTAGCAGAGTCTACTGATTCTGGAGACCGGGCAGTGAGATATAAGCATTTAAAGAATATGCTCAAACCCTGTCCTGTATGTGGTAGTATATCTGCTGATGATTACTGGTGGTGGTAATTTTGTTCTTATTTATGATCAATACTTTATATTTCAAAGAAGTCAGAGATCAAAGCATGGAAGACTACCAAACTTTTAGCTTATTGGGGTCACTGAGAAAATACCAACAGCAAAACAAATTATCTTGCACAACCACATAGGATGTCCAGCCTCCCCTCTGACTCCTTGCCCAGTGCTGCCAAGTCTCCATCTCCCCTCTGTACTGGTGCCAGCCCTGGCACACACTGGGGATATCTGCTATGAAAAGCCCTTTAGAAGCTGCTGATAAACAAGAGTTTTAGGCACACAAAAAACAGTGCAAAATTTAAGAGGCATGGTTTAGTCCTGTGGCCCAAAAATATCAAGGGTAAATGCTGCTACTACTTAGAAAAACTGCTGGAAAACCCCTGACAACTCTCTTTTTTTTTAATGGAGTATCTTGGATTGCACTTATTTCCTCAGTAAGCAAACAGGGAAAAAAAAAAGAAACTTCTATTTCCAAAATAAAAGTTAAACACTTGCATAAACCATATGACAAAAAAACTTTGGCTTACTCATGTGTTGGCGATTTCTTCACTAACAGAAAAAAACCCAAAACAAATCAAAAAAACAACCACCTCAAAAAACGAGAGCTTTGTAACTCTTTTTCCATAAAAAGTGTGAATGAAACCACTGTCCCCGTTGTGCCACTGACCTCAGCAGTGGAGGTCTCCAGTCTCCATCACCCCTGCCTTTGCTCAGCAAAGAAACCAACTGGGGGCCCTGGGGCAGCAGCAATGTCAGACAACACAATCATCCCTGCTCCGTGGATGTGATACAGGATTCTGTACAGATGGTCTCCACAAATCCATGAACACTCAGTAAGAGGCTTAAGACCAAGAAGAGGTGCCCTATCTGGGTATCTACACTCAGTTGCCTCCTCTAAAACACACCCCCACAGAGAGTTTGGACAACACTCTGGCTTTGCATTCCAGCTCTCCCATCTACAAAAGCAAGAGTGGTAATGGCAGCAGCCTGTCTTGAAAAAGCTGGACTACTCCTGTAGGAGAACAAGGCTCAGGGAGAGAAGCCAGCACACTGGGAAAGGCTGGGGAGAGAGGGAGAGAGTTAACCAGGGCCAGCAGCATCACCAAACCTGCTCTTAGCGCTCCCGTTCCAGCACTCGTTCTCATTGACAGTGCCTACAGACATCTTTTCATCATTGCAAATGTTGCCAGGGAGAGATGACCAAAATTTTTTGGCTTGCTTCAGCTTTTCTTTCACATCAGTAACCTATTAAATAAGAAAAAAAAAGAAACACAAGACATAATCCAGAATACCAAACACTCATTAAGAGCGAAGTAAGGAAGGTATTTTTTATCACAACAGACGTGTACAGGCCCGATCTTCAGGCTGTGTGTTTTGATGGTTGATTTACTTTTTTAATACAAAATTAAACACTGCTCCTCAAACACATATTACTCATAAGCCAAGCCTTTAACACAGGCACTTCTCTGACATAGAAGCGTTGAGGTAATTCACGTCTAGAACCATGGGCAGATTACACCCCTCGGAGAGTTTAAGACAGCCAAGGAATATTAAAAAACTCCATAAATTAAAAATGGAAAATTATACACTGTGGTACATGGGTGTGAAGCACCTGCGTGGCACCAGCAGGACCAGGCACTCACCAGTCGGTCCAGGCTCGTGCCAGCAGCCGTCGTTGGCCGCTCCTCGGGGTTGTAGGGTCTGAAACGAGCAGTGAAACCACTTTCAGAGACAGAGCGAGCAGTCCTGCCTTGGGCAAGTGTTTTTGGCTGGCCACATCCCTGGAAAACCTATGTGAGAGAAGGAAAGGATGTTATGAAATGGGAGGTCACAAAGGCCTCCCTTCTCCAGGTTCCAACCCAGACCCGGCCCAAAATAATGCATCAGCGTTATATATACTCAAGAGGGCATTCAAGAAAGAAGCATACTGATGAGAATAGGAAAATAAAACACATTGAATAAACAAATCCCAAGTGTCCTCTTGGCCCATTTACCTTCTGAGACACCTGCATGCTGTTCTCCTGCATGTTCATGATTGCATCTGAAATTTTCACATCAATGGGGTCCATGACTGATTCAATGTTGAAGGGACCCTCCAGCCTCTCTGCCACCAGCAGCATTGAATCTAACACAGAGAGAGAAAAATGAAGGCTTTTAATGTAGGAGCTTCAAGAATAACAGGTAAGAAGAGTAACAGTTTGAGCACATGGACATTAACCACCATGGTGTTGCCCCTGACCAGCACACATCTCCAGGAAACATTTTGCTCCGTTCCCAGAGCCCACACCTCCACCAGGCACTTACAGGCTGCCAGCACCAAACAACCTTGGGGTCATATACATCAAAAGCCATGTTAAATGATGGAGAGCCACCACAGCCTGCCAACAGCAGCCTGTAATCAGCTCCTCCCATCAGAATAAGCATTACTAACACCCTCCACTTCATGCTCACTTATTAAAGGTTGCCTTGTGTCATTTGTTTTCCAAGACTGCTTTCAAAGCCACCAGCTTGCTCGTGCTGGTCCTGAGCACAAGACGTGCAAGGGTCAAAGATGATCCTTGATATCAGCTCTCCCTTACAGACAGCTACAGGCTTTCTCAGGGAAGCCAAGGATTGCACCTCCCAGCATTACATGGACAATGTGCAAGAGGGAGTCTGCAGGAGACCAGGGTGAACGCTGTGCACTCATGATGTATTTGGCACATCTCTAGGCAAGGGGAGATGGAAAGTCCCTGAGCCAACACTGGGTCACTCTTCCTGTGCCGACACGCACGTCCTCATCAAATGCATCATTAAACACAGCAGCTACTGAACATACACTACTTCCTCTGGGAAATTATTATTGGCATTAAGGCTTTCACTCTGCATTGCATTTTACATCCTCTCTCCAGTTCTGCCCTAGAAGGTACCTCCAGGTGCGTGCCTGGCACTAAGCTCCAGCTTCTTCCCACCCACTGCAACCTTAATTTAATGGTAGTTTTCACTACCCTCAACCCCAAAGCATTTGCTGGACTCATCTCCTGCATCATTTCACGATGGTCTGCCACAAACTCATCTTTTTCCAGTCGCATTTAATTCTTCAATTTTTCCTGAAGAGTGATGAGGGAGGTCAGGACACAACAGCCCCTCTGGCCCCAAGGAGCTCCTCCCTGCTCCTAAGATATGCCTGTTCCCTTCCATTAAGGAGAAATGGGTGTTTCACAGTCAGTCTATTAATCTTGAAAAGTGTTTCTCATAACATTCACCCTCCTCTTAGGTGCAGAAGGTACCTTCAACAAGCAGAAAACTTCTGTGGGCTCTCTGTTAAAGCCCTATAAAGAAATTCCACATAGTAAACAATTTAGTAATATCTCTCTCTTAGTTCTGAAGTCATGTTAAACTGCATTAAAAAGAACTACAAACCAAAAAAAACCCTACAAACTGGTGACAAATATACAATTAAGCTATGCATGCAGGGATAACACATAATATATATTATATAATGTATATATATAAACAATAACAACAACAATAATAATGGTTGTTGTAGTAGGAGTAGTAATAATAATAATAATCAAACACCAAAACACCCACATGAACTGCAGATGCCTTCCTAACTTGTAAAATCCACTTTTTACAGACAACTTAATATTCTGAAGTTTTGTTGGGTGTTAGTCAAAGGCCCATCAGTCAATTATCCCACTCTCAGTCATTCAGCTCCACCAAGGTGTGGGTGTTCAGGGAGTGAACCCCAGGAGGGGCTGGAGTCTCCAGGAAAGCCCCTCACTCCGCAGGCACACACCACCAACATCAGTGCTGGAGCTGCTGCAGGGCATGGCTGGAATTTGGCCGCCAGGGACCACAAACAGGTCTGAACTAAATGCATTAAAAAAAAAAAAAGAAAAAGGAAAAAAGAAAAAAAAAAAGAAAAAAAAATAAAAAGAAAAAAAATAAAAAGGTAATAACAAATGATACAAAGAGTCTTAAGACTGTATTGTGGTGGGCTCCGAAAAAGTGATGCTTCAAATCTCTGAGTAATGACTGCTAGCATGAATATACCATTGTGCCGGAGGAGAGAAAAATGCTTTTGATGTGCTACCAAATGGAGACTTTTGTAAACAAGTGGAGCACAACTTAAATGTGTTCATCATTGTCAAAGCTTTTGGGGTTTTTCATGCGCATAAAGAACATCCCAGTGCAGTTTGCGGGAAGCAGATCATTTCAAATAAAAATATTATGAATAGACAGATAATAAAACACACAAAATGCACAGGTTGCTGGGGTTTTTTTTTAAAAAAAAAGAAAGAAAGAAAGAAAGAAAAGAAAAATCATTCCATTTTGTAACTACTTAATTCTCCAAGTGGCCAGGAAAGGCCACAGATCAATAAAGTGTTTGTGAAAGACTGAAAGGAAACATAAACCCCAATTCTTCTGGCTGTTTGGCATCTTTGTAAACTTTGAGCCGGGCAGGCCATCCACAAGACCATGGGAATGTAGAGCGAATTGGGTCCTTTGTTAGCAGGGGTGCCATGGCGTTCCATGTATCACAGCCCAGGAATGCAGCCTCTGCTTTGACTGCCGATAGAGAAAATGCATTCGGCCTCCAGCAGAGCTGCCAAAGCTGGCGAGAAAAGATAAGCAAAGTAATAATTGGAGTTGGGATTGATACATGCAAGGAGCGCTAAATGAAACAAACTATCATTAAAAAGCAGGGAGGAGAGAAAGGGGCTGAGGGGGGGGGGGCCTCTCCCTCCTCTGCAGTTTTGATTTTGGAGGCATCCTGCAAACTTTTACCTCCCACCAGGAGCTGGCTGGTGTCCCCAGCAGTGGTGGCGAGCAGGGGATGCCTCTGCCAGCCCCGTCTGGTGTTAATCAGGCTGGCTGGGGCTGCGGGTGCTGCCGGCACCGCTGCCCCAGGAGGGGAGGACGCAGCTCCAGCACCGGGAACGCATCTTCGGAGCAATGTCTCTCCTAAAAAAGATTTTCCATTACTGGGAGAGAGGAGCTGATTATAAACAGCCACTATTTTGCCCCAGCTCTGGTGTGAAGTAATTGGTATTTATAAGCCACAGTGAGGTGGCGCAGCTCTGCTTTGCAGAAGTCTGGCAGAGTGAAAAATGTACCCTGGCCGTGTATTGCAAACACACAGCATGACAAAGACTGACTCTCCTCCCGGTGATGGGAAGATAGAAGTAGATTTGGGTGGGGGAATAAAAAAAAAAAAAAGAACCAAGCCACAACCATCTAGCACGACCCTTTAAAGACTCTTTTCCTCTTGCATACATTTGTCCTTGCTACTGGCATTGAGACAATCCTTGGCAACAAAGCACCTCGCTCTCATGAAGGAAAGCAATTCTTTTGCATTGTGCCACCAATAATCAGAAACCCACATCTTCAGCCTCACTGTCTGACTTGAAGAACAAAAGGCAGTTTTCAGTCTTAACCCCAAGATCTGATTTAAAAGGGGAGGGAAGGAGGGGGAAGACCTTGACCATTCATTAAAAACAATCTTTTTCTTTTTTTTTTTTTTTTTTTAAGGGGAAGAAATTTCTTTGCACACAAAGTAGTACTCCAGATATGTATATGGAGCCTGAATTCAACATCTTTGAGCAGAGTAAACCTTTGTTGGGGGAAAAAAAAAAATCATGAAAAGGCACTGGAGATTAACACTGTTCATTCAGGAAAGCTCCAACCCCCCAGTAGCCTGTTTGAAACAAAGTGTACCCCTGTCTAATTGGTGTACAATTGTGTCAGGAACAAAGGGAGAAATAATTTAGATAGTTAAAAGGTAGAAAAGAGTACAATTCGGTCATTATTTCATACTCCTCAGCTTTAAAAGGTACTTTGGAGAAATGAGGAATTACAAAGTTTTCTTGTCTCAAAAAAACCTACAAACTTTACATTCCAGCTTGGAAAAGCTTTACATAAGTGACTTATGTATAGACCCACTAAAATACACACACATGCATATTTCAGATGCACATGCACCCACATTCATACAGACTTGCAGCATTTGTTGCAAGTTCTCCCATTTGACTATTCTTAAACTGATTTGCAACGTTCAAAATCTGATTCTGACTTGTAATAAATCATTGCCATAACTTGGTACTTTTAAACCCACAATGCAAAATTGCATCAAGCCCATGCAGGTGAGTTTTGGGGATTTTGTGGGGTGGTTTGAGGGTTTGTTTTTTTTTTTGAGTCTTGTGTATTTAATTGTTTAAACCTTTAAACACACACACACACACAAGAAATTTCTGGCATATGCCCTGCCCTAAACACCAGATCTACTTAATTTAGTTTGTCTCGAGTGGCAAATTTAGATAGAAACCAAAATCTGGAACACAACCAGCACCTGTTCAGTTCAGTTACTAAACTGCCTAAAGAAAGCACAGCTCAAGTTTTCTGTATCCATACTCCACTGCAAGCACCAACCCAGAGAGCAAGAACCAAGAAAATACTGCCAATAAACGTAACGATGCTTAATACCATACTTAAGTAATGAGTGGGCAGGAAGCCCCTTGGGAAGGAAGCACTTCAAGAAGAAAGCTTTGCTTCCAACCTGGAATCACATGTATTTATTTTGTCTTGTTTAATAATCTTAATTATTGTATGCAGTCCCTGATCAGTCTCGTGTGACAGGGCTCGCCGGCTTCCCCCGAGGTTCATTTTTAGCTGCATACCACCTACAGCAATTAGCTGCTTGTGCTTTTGTCTGTTTTCTGGCATTATGCCCTTCCCTTTCATGGGATTCCTCTTTTCTACTTGGACTAGATGTTTGCAAGTCTCCTGGCTTTGAGCTATTTCAGCAACAATTGTAGTTGAAATACTTAATATTCTCATGAGAAGGATGGCTGGCAGGAAAGGGGGGGGGTGGGGTGTCAGCCTCCCAGAGAATAACTTGGAAACCCAATTTAGTGTCACATTTAACTCCCTATATGGAGTACACATGCAAAAAAAATTCCTTCTGAAAATATCACCCCGCACATTTTCAGATGGCAGGGCAGTGAAAATCCAGAGCACAAAACACAAACCCCCTCGTTCTAAGATATAAATCTAGACTAGAATGCTAACTTATCAGCCATTTCCCCTTTCTTTTTTTTATCTTGCAGCTTAATGAAAGAGAAATCTTTTCTTTCTAACAGTCTTTTTTCTCCACGAGTGGGATGGAAAGAGTACCACAGCCTTTTCGGTAGCAGCAGATACTTTACATGTGCACTTCATTACACATTAACTGGAGTGAAGCGGCTGCTCCCAAAGGATGCTCAATCACAGATAAATCAAACCTCCTGGAAAAGGAGCACAAATGAAAACATTTAACATTATCTATTGCCTGTGCCCCCCAAAATATGATGCATTGCCAATTCTGATGAGCCTTGACTCGAGGTAGAATCTAACATTTCGGTCGAAGTTTCACATATTGAATGATATAAGCAGAGAAGAGAAATAACAAACAGGAGGAAGCCAATGGCAAAGGCACTCACATAGCATCATGCAAGACCTATCTACAGTGCAAAAGGATGGTGGCTGAGTGCCAAATGAGCTGTTTAAAAACAGATTCAGACACATGTCCTATTCAATTTTTTAATGTAAAATCCAGGCCTTCAGTTTTTCCCAAAGCTCATCATGGCTGGTAGGAAGATTCCCAGGCTGCTGAAGAAGAAAAGTGGCTTTGGGAAGGACAGCTGTATGGTGACAATAATGTAAAAGAAGCAGTATGGAAAAAACAGCTTGTACACATGCTTGGCCCATCAAGAAGAGACACTCCAAGCCTACGAGCACATGGCAGCTCCATGCTCCTAAAGCTTGCTGCAACAGAAGTCACTGGCACAACAAAAGTCTCATTTATTTAGACGATAATGTGAATGGCAAAAGCTGTGCTGTACACAGAGGTGTGGAAGGAAAAGATATCCATCACAGACACCTGAAAAATCGGCTATAGCTCAGCACAGCCACTCACAAAGCCATTCACGTGGAGGACACAGTATCAGTGCAGACTCACATGCAATTTTAACCCACACTGCCTTACCCATAAAGATATTCCACTCGGCGTCCAAGTCCCCTTGGTTGGCCAAGCAGCCTCTCATGACGTTAAAGCAGTAGTTGTAGCAGGGTTTCACTGATACCAGACCTCGGCAGTACGGGCAGTACATCATTTTCAGCAGCGCCCGAGTACCCTGCGGCGTGGGGTTCACCTTTAAAAGAGAAAAGGAGAACAAAATCAGCCCTCAGCCAATAACCCACACAATTACCCCAAGGTGCATGGGACAGAGCTGTGCAGAGGAGACACAATGGGGTCAGCCATCACTGTCTGGTCAGAGCTCCCTGCTGATGTGGTCCAGGGATGTGGGAACAGATGGAGGGGTCTGGCTCACTTCCTTGGCTGTACCTGCCACTCCAGGGTGCATGGACAGTCCCTATCTCTGCAAAACAGTACTTGCACTGTAATACACCTTATGTGTCGTGGGACCCCTTCCAGAGCTGCAAGGACAGGCATCCCGAGGGGACACGCAGCACTTGAGCTCAGGGAACGCAGTAAAACATGACCAAGTCAAACAATGTTACACAAGGCAGTGCCATCTGAGCCCTGCTGCAAACACATGCTGAAGAGGACGATGACGGGATTTCTCAGGAAAAAGTGTCCAAGACTGGATGTCTGCCACTATCCCTGTCCCAAACGCGCCGGGAGCGTGCCCTGCTCTCTCAGCACACACTGTGGCTCGACTCTTCTGGGACAATCACCCAGCAGGGCTCTCCGGCACAAAGACCAGCTCCTTTATCTCACATTCAACAAGGCATTTACATGACAGATACCCGGGTTCATTTATACTCAGCACTCATCACACTAAGCCACGCTGCTCCCCACACCCGAAGGAGGCGGCAGCTCCATCCCTGCAGCTGAGGACACGGCAGGAGGACCCCCGAAGCCGGCGTGCAGCCAGAGCTGTCTGCAGCAGGCACGTCACCCCTGAGACCTCAACAGGGCTGTTTTCCAACGTGACTCACGGTCATTCATGTTTGATTCACTCTCTGGCCCAGCTTCAAAACATTCATTGAAACCATTTGCACCCAGCCAGTCCATGGAGCTCCATCCCAACGCAGTACTGCCGACCACACAGTGGCTCCGACTAAAGTGCTGTACAGAGAAGCTCCTTCAAGAGCAAGTTTAAGTGTTAATTAGCCACACATAAAAATAGAAAATTAAGATGCAGATATACTGACATAACAGAAGCCATCCCTGGCGTTTTAAATGATGCACCTGAGGCTCTCATAAGGTATTTAGGGAAAGTGCTCTAAATAGGTTGTGATCCAAGACCATGCTGGAAGAGACACACAAAACCCCTGAGAAAGAGGGAAGTCACTCAGTACTAAGTGCTGGAGATGTGGATGGCCTCCACTTTTCATCTCTGGAAGCCTGTGAATAGTCTTCATGGCAGAGAGGACAACAGAACTGAATGGAGATGGACGTACACAAGGAAGCATACACATGTGTATGCTGAGGACCTTACTACTGCAAAGCCCATTTCAGTGCAAGGGATACAGAGAAACTAAACATGATCTTCTGGTGCAAAAACTAGGTGGCAATACATGAAACTAGGGGGTAACAGATTTTAACAAAAACAAAATGGAAAAAAAGGCTATGTAATCAGACTGGCTTTGTTAGCAACATCAGCAGATTTTTAAACCCTCTTTTCTTATGAAAAGAGATGACAGATAAAAATCTGCTGTTTCTGACAACCCCAGAAAGATCACAGTTCCCCTTCAGTAGGCAAGCAAACTGGTTAGGGAGGCAGAAGGACAACTTTCTATACTTGATGGAGCTCCAAGCTGGATTTTGGCTGGCCAGAAACATTCATCAGACAGCACTTTACCCTTCTGTTGTCCATGAAGAGCCTGTTTGGCTGAGCAAAAGGAGACTCCGTGTAGAATGCTGTTTGTGGCTGTGGTGGAATCTGATTCAGATGCTTCAGAGCATAAATACATTTTATTTTTATATATATATATTTGGAAGGCATAGTGGGAGCAGAAGCCCCAGCTGAAAGCTCCCTATTGGGACAGAATGGCTTTAAAGCAGAGCTGTTCAAACACTGGGAAGAGCTCAAGCAACAAAAACCAGCTAAATCTGATGATTTATAGTTGGAAAACTGGAAACAGGCAAATGTAAAGGTATCATCTGCCATCCAGATGGTGCAGTCCTTGCATAACACAAAAGTTGCAGGGAGAAAGAGGGAACCAAATAACATCTCGCACCCAGAGACAAGCTCTGAAGGATGCTCCCATTTAGTAGTTTACTTGTTTCTCTGATAAAAATCCCTTCCTATGTCACTTGGTGGTAAGTGCCACGACCTCCATGCCTACTCCTGAGGCTTACCAGCAGATCCCGGCCCTTCCAGTGCTGTTGGCCCTCAAAGGAGAACTCTGCATCCTCCTGGGGATGAAACATTAGGAAAACATCGATAGTACCAGCCAGGTGCTAGACTAGCTTGAAGCTGAACGAGGAGCAGGAGGCTCCCCCAACCCCATCATGGAAAGCTGCAGCTTTAAGGAAGGGATTGCATGGCAGCATATTGCAAAAACCCACACGCAGAGCCATGACCCAGGAGGCCCCTTCCCATCTTTGGTTCCCCTCTCTCCCCATGTGCACCGAGCGGCTGCAAGCCTGCAGCATCCCCTGCTTTGATATTTCATAGGGGTTGATCTTTAAGAATCCCAGCAGATGCAGGGGAAACTGAAGCTGCTTTCCCACGTTCCACAGCAGACGATATGCGATGGTCACTTGGATTAGGTCCTTTGAACAAAGACCCAGGATGATTTTAAAAGCAAATGAGGTTTCCTTTCCTTCCCCCATATAGGTTTTGGCTCTGAGCACTGAGCAGAGCTGATCACAAACTCCAGCCTGCAGTGTCCGCTGAACTGAGCCCTGTTAGCGACGGATGTAACCCACAGGGAAGTTGTTAGTGTGCAGTACAGTTAATACAGGCGAAGAGGAAGACAATGGGCAAATTTGTCAGTCCGGAGTTGGCATTTTACGGTGTCCGAAAGCAACAGGAAGGCACAAGCAGAGATCACCTCTAGGAGGGAGTTTCAGAGAAGATTATGAGCAATTACACCTCATTACAACAGTGATAAATGTTTAACTGCTGCATATCACTGCAACAAGAACCTTAACCCCTGGCACGGGACCCATACCCAGTCCAGACCAGCTCTGGCTCTGTCAGTGGGATGTGCCATATGTTGCATTGGCAATTCTTCACAAGCTTTTAATGCTAGCCCTGCCATGCCAGGTGCAAGCTCTTAAAACACCATTGTATGTAACAGTAAACCCAGATATGCTTTGTTCTGGGGTTGTGTTTATCTTGGAAAGCAACTCAAGTTCATTCAAACTCTACTCTAGAATGACCCTCAAAACCAAATAATCTCCTTTCTAATAAAGCAGAGTCCCAAAGAAAGCTTTATTTGCCGGAGAGGATTTACTCTGGTAGATCTGAGCCCAGGTAGTAGTACACTACAGTACACATACCCTATAAAAGCTTCTAATAGAAGCAAATGGACTCCAGTCCCTTCCTTTTATCTTGTGAAATTTATTTCCTTGCCATGGCATGCCACGCCACTGCAGCAATCCATCACCCTGTGGTTTCATCATGTAAATTACAATTTGTCCATATCTATACGCTTTGTCAAACGTGAAGATTAAAAGCTGCTAACAGATGTGTTTTGGCACCAATCTTCACATTAATGTTGAACTTGCTCCTTAAAAATACATATTTTCACACAATTTACAAAAATTAAGTAATAAAACCCAATCCTGTCCTTAATGCAAACATTTTGTATCATACTTGTCGGGATAACTCCCTAACTTATGTTGACTGGTGAAGGTAAAATCATGTACTTGTAAAAATACATAATAAAATCTGTTTTTTTGTTGGTACCCTGTCATACCCATCCCATTTTAGAGTCTCATAAGGGAAACTGTTTGCCTTATATCTTTAGGTTTTTCCAACTCACTGACGATTGCAGCTGGATGCATGCACCTGGCAGAAACTGCACCATTAAAGTACACACCTATAAAGTGTGTATGCCTTGGTCACAGTCTACCACAAAGCCACCACAGCTCAAGATAAACTGATCTGTGCAAGCGGATAAAGTTCAGAGAAGAAACCAGATTCTTTTTCATCTCCTTCTCAAGGCAAGGAATAGCTGAGGAAAGATGACAACGCCCCAACCATGGACAGTCCTGCAGGGAGCTCCCACCAGCTGCCAGACAGCCAGAGTCACATTTCATTCTCCCACTCTATCCTCAAGTTAACATCAAGAATGTTAATAATAACATTTAAAATCCTGTCAGCTTTAATAACTATTTATAATAACACTGATAACTCAGGCTTCCTTATTTTCCAAGCTTGCACAACAACAGCGTTGCCATGCCAGCAGCACAGCCATCAGAAAACACAAAAATCCAACAATATGAAAAGTAGTGAGATTACTTTTGTTTTATCCTGTTTTCCCTGCAAAAAAAACCCAAAAAACTGAATGAGAGCAATACTGGCTACAGAAGACTGAGGGAGTAACTTCTGAGTGACACAGAAAGAATTTCATGATTTCAAAATCGCACTTCAAAGCTGACTGCGGGATGCTCCAGGTCAGCAGTCAGTGCAGATAACTGAGGTGTCCATTTTTGGGACCAACACAACCTTACTTGCATCATTTTTTCCTTCTCTCAGTGTTGTGCAAGAGTGTCATCATCTTGGCACATGCTGGCCCAGACATTCAGCTGTGATGCAGAAGATCACTCGGGAGAGGCTCTTGGTTTGCTTCCCCACCCCAAATATTCCAATGAAAGTGCTTTGGAATTAACTACGCATTTAACTAATTTTGCTGGCCCAGTGCTAGCACATGAATAATTTAGACAGCATCTGTTTCAACCACAGAGTTGGGCCTCAGAGGTCTTGCATAAGGGAGCACATTTAGGAATGATATTTGGGAACGGCAAGACACTGTCTCATCAGTATTCGCTACCCATGGTGATGTTTGCTGCAGCTTTATCTTGTGCGAGGAAAAGTTCAACAGCACATTTATACTCGATTCCTGTTTACAGCTTGCTCCCCCCACTCCAGATGGGACACTGCCAAGGGCAGCAGCAGAGCTCCTGAGAATCACACTGCTGGGCACTCGACCTGCTCAGTCTTAACACCAACGTGTCAGAAGGGAAACACCGTGTGCTTCCTTCCCCAACAGCACCCCCGGCCCACATGGGGGAGGGGGGACCTCAGGGTGCCAAGTGGATGCCTCTCCCTCCAAAAACTTCAGTAACAATGCCAGGATCAGCATCTCCCAATCCCAGTGCCTGTAGAACCAAAGTGCCTTTCACACCAAGACTGCAATCTGCAGGACCTGCGTCAGGCACCACGGATTATGAGGAATGTTCTGTTTGCTTTAATGAGCAAAACAGTGGGAACATTTACCTGTGTGCAGCTATAACCAAAAAACATCCTTAGTTACTCCTCACATAGTTTTCAAAATTAGCAGCAGGACCACAGTGAGGGGGGGAGGCAAAGAGAGAAAGGAACAAAACCAATCCAGTGGACTGCAGCGCTCCTGCATGACGCCATCGGCTCCAAACCCACAGCCACATCCACGTGCTCCCAGCCCCTTAAATCTGCAATGACTGCTGCTCCAGAATGCTTTGAAGGCTGTGCCTAGCGCAGACCCTCAGATGGCTGGAGCTCAGGCAGATGGAGTCACATTCTTGGCAGGTCTTCTCAGGGTCATCTTTGATGTGGAGAAGCGCTTGGTATTGTTTTCTGCATTGATGTTTGCCCTTGGTATGTGGAAGGCAAGGTCCTTGTGCACAGCAGTCCCTCAACTTGCAACCTGCTGCCTGGACAGCACTGCCTCTCTGGAGGACCCCCTGCTACACTGAAAGGGCTTCTTGGCTCCTCTGGACATTTCTCGGTTGCCCACGAAGCAGAAGTGTTGCCCCTCTGTCCCCTCCCAACGCATGCAAGCAGCACATTCCATTTCTGTCACTTCCCTGGCAGGGTTTGCTCTTGTCTGAAGGCTGCCCAGGCTTCATTGGATATAGGAACATGAACTTCTTCCTGAAAGAGGATTATGGTCACATTCCCCTCAAGTCAAACCAAGGACAAAGACTGCACAGAGGGAGGCTGGACCTTGGCTCTCTGACTAAACTTTTAGATCCTCAAATGGTAGTTACAAGGGGCAAGACTTTTACCAAAGCAAAAGCTCCATGCCCTATTATTTGTGATGACACAGGCCTCATTGTTTTATTATTTCCATCACCACTCCTCCTAAGCCAATGTCTAGTCCACATTCAGCACCCACCTCAAAAAGGGCAGGAGCCACAGTTCAGGGAGCTCACACAAATCAGCAGTAGGTTGGCTGACACAGGTTCCAGCTCAGAGCAAAAGGGGTTAAAAAGCTACCAGGCTCCCACTCCAGCTTTTGGAGCAGTGTGGGAAGGCAATCACCTGTTCTCTCTGCAATTCTCTACATAAACAGTTTGAAGAAAATTCCCTCCTTGGCTGAAATCATTACATTTCACTCAGGAAGAAGTGCCAATACCAAGAAAGCTGACCTTCCCACCCACCATGAACATCTCCAGCAGTCTCGTCTCATCTGCTAATGTCACCTGAGGACAGCAGATGAGGAGATAGGTTTATTCTTCATATGAAGCTGTGTGTTATTTCATACAGTTCATATCTGTGCTTCCAAGGTAAACACCATTTCTTGCGTACCATTTTCAAGCTGCTGCCTTTCCCAGGGTTCCCAAGGACAGGCTGGAAGACCCTTTCCAGCAGCCCAGATGCTTTGGTGGCAACTTCATCTCACGCGGCTTTCAGTTTGCAAAAGCCTGTTGGGGAGGTGATTCAGGAGCCTCCTGATCTCCCAGCAGTTCTGCCTCAAATGACAGGACGCAAGGGCAAGAGGGAAAAGTAGTATAAGAATCCCAAAACAGTAGTTCATAAGCATAAATTTCCTCAGGGGCTCCAGAAAACTCTGACCACCACTATAACTGCACATTCACAAGTCCCGGTCTGCAGAGAGATGGTGACACAGACGCAGTGGCTGCACCCTTCATCCTTCATGCACCTCTGCTGCTGACCTCCAGCCAGACCCCCCAGCTCCTCCTGACCCTACAAAATGCTGCCAGCAACTTCAGTCTTTGATTTCACTTCTTTTCCCCCCAACAAACGGGGATCTCTGCTCCACACCTGTAACTGACCTGCACCCTACAAGCCCCACTGCACTTTGCCCTCAAAGGTGGCATGACCCTTGGCCAGGCTGCAGTTTTAATGGCATGTAACTAATTACAGGAACATCTCTGCAGCTTGAGAACTGCCCCGTTGCAGGTTCTCATCCTTTTTTTGGTCACTCAGGGCTCTGGCTTGTATTTGTTCCTTTTTTCCAGCCCTGGCTGGGGCAGGAAATGTCACTGCTGGCAGCAATTTAACCCGGCTGACTTCAGCGTTTGTTGAGGGCTAAATAGCAGGTGAGTGATTAGGGGATGGGCAGATTTCTGCCTCCCAAAGGCAGGGGCAGAAAGGTCAGGGAGAAAGCACCCAGAGTCAGCACCAGACAGAGGGAAGCAGTGGAGGCCCCCAGCCCCTGGCAGCCAACCTCAGAGGCAGGGCACATCTCTAGCAGGAAGAAACAGCATCCTGGGTTTTCTTCTCAGATCCGCTGTTCAGGACAGATCTGGAGACTTCTGTGCTTTTTGGGTCCAAAGGAGAGAATTTTGAGAGGTGAAGACTTGAGCATCCAAATTGTAGGGTTTAGACAGTTTGAAATAAAGACTGTGCTTTCTCTCAAAACCATACAGCTTTCTCTCTGCTGTGTACTCGGGCACAGTGGCAGAGCTTGTGATCCATGCAGGGCCAAATTAAAAGTTATTTTCTGGCATTCTGGCTCAGAAATCGAGCACACTTACAGCTTTTCAATACCCTCTCTTCTTTCACCTCTTTACTCCCAACTCAGACAAGAACAATACCCTTCTAAATGCATCTCCCTAGTGAAGATGTAAAAATATCTAGGATCATTAAAAAGCCATCAAGGCCATTCCACTGTAAAGTGCTCTTTGCTCTCCTGATAGTATCCCGGGAAAGTATGCAGCTGGGTCTTGCAGTAGTTTGTATTACTCCTCCTGAGGATTTTCAGTTAAGTATTTTTGACTTACTTGTTACAAAATACATTAAAAGTAAGACTAATTTGCATTTCTTTGGACAATTTTCATAAAGATTCGAAGATTTATCCCTCAAGTTAATATCTGGTATAAGCAGTCATTCCACTACAACTCCTGAGTAAAAATAATAAGGAAACAAAGTCGATGGAGCCATTACACAGAGCTCAGCAAAGCCAGGCTAATCTATATGTAATGTGGGAAGCCCCAAAACACAACCACAGAGCAGCAGGCATAAAAACATCAGCTTTAAACTCACATCTAGAATTTCCCATTGTGTCTTGCCCAAATGTGATGTTAGATTTCCACTGAATGGAATTAAAACACTACAGAAAAGATTATTATTCCTCCTACCACTGAAACTGAAGCTTAGGTATTCAGCAGCACGGACTTTTGTTGCCGCTTGGAAAGTCAATCTGTTGTAGAATTTCCAGTGCAACTCGTGAAAGTGAAGCGGAAAGTGCAGCAACTGTGACTGTCCACGGCACGTGAGCTATTTCTGCAGCTGCGTGGGACTATGGGTAGCTTTCCACACTCGAGCAATTAATTCTAGGGTTGAAGGCAACTCTACACTCAAGGATCTTCAAAAGGGAAAGAGAAATCACAACGCCACCTCGGGTTCATGACTCTGATTCATAACAGATGCGGGGACCGTAGCCCTTGTGGTTCCGTGTCAAGTCTGGAGACGTTTTGATGAATTCTGAACAGATGGAGCATAAACACGATCCCTCACCCATGCACATTTACTACCTATCAAGTGATTGCACATTCCCAAAACTTAACAGCCAGACCTCCCACTCAAATATTTCATTCACACTCTATAGCAGTGCAAACCCCATCCCCTAACCAAAAGATCTGCCACACAGCCACAGGCCACCAAATTTGAAAGCCCAACCAGGAGGTCAACAGGCTTGGCCAGTGACCTGGCACACAGACACATGGCCTCATCCAGCACCAGCTCTCCCTCCCACCACAGGATGGCATCCCTGAGGCTGGAAGATTTTGTGGGCTCATAAGAGTGACCCACGTGTCACACATGGAGCTCCACACATCCATCCTCAACCAGCAGCACACACCTAACACATCAGGCACAACTACCTTGAGAGTCATCACCATCAGGTGGGGGAGTCAATGGGTCCAAAAACCTAAACCTGCCACTGCTACCTTACAACTCACTCCCAGAACCTGGATACATTAGTATGGCAACTCTTTCCTTGTTAATAGTCTCTGCCGTACCACACATGTGCAGGCCTATTGCAGGCTGTTTTTCTCATTTCACTTCAAGAAAAATTAATGTGGAAGCAAACTTTTTTCCCCTCCTATCCTCTGAGAGAGTATTTTAATATTAGCCCTGTAAGTCACAAAAATTTGAATAATTATCTCACTTAATGCTGCCTGTGCTGCCTACAAAACTGCATTCTGCTTCTAAGACCATCTGAACAGCTATTCTGGTCTACTTCTTTCTTCTTTCCTGGCACCTAGGGTGATTCAAACTCCTGCCTGCTCGTTTCAGCCTGGTGTTTCATTACTCCACAACCAGGTAGAGAGAAAGTAAACCTCTTTCTGCCCCATTAAATTATTACAATAAATCTTCTATAGCCTACAGGAAACCAGCTGAGTTTGTTAAAAGGAAATCACTAATATCTGTTATCTTACATAATCACTTCGATGGGATTATTGATTGTTCCCTATACTATACAACTCTGACTAAAATTAAAGATAAATCTCACGTCAAAAAAAAAAGTCACGCCACTTAAACAACTCCAAAGTGATTTATATGAAAGAGGCGGTAAACAATTAAATGACCAACATATTGCAGCTGTTTGATCCCCCCAAAAAAGTGACCTTACCATAAATGCTTGAGGTCTAACTTGTGCTCTGTGTGTGGCACCAAGTACAACTGGCTTCTGCCCTGTGCATAGGGCTCCAGCTTACTGTTATCACAGAAGTGCTCTTTGCTCATGTGAACTGCCTCTCCCCAGGCCCAGGGTGAGGAGCAAATCATCAGCTGCTCCATAATGGATGCCTGTAGCATCCACGACTCACTGTAATTTAAAGGCAATATTAAGTAGAAGATAAGGCCATTACACAAGCAAACATGGTTATTTCCACTGCAGAAGGGATTTAATTTCCTGCTGTTACTGTTCCCTAGACAGGAGCAAAGCATCCACCCGAGGAACATCCCTCCTGCTGGGCTGGGTGGTGGTGACGTCCCCAGAACGCGACTCTACCACACAACAGCACAGCCTACATAGATGCACTCTGGTCCCACTCAGCACTCAACTACCACCAAAACCTTTAGGCACTAGTCAGGACAAGAAGGAAATTGCCACCCATGGTGTGTCAGTGGGACGTGGGAACAATCACAAAACGGAGCTCACCGCGGACACTTTGCTCACGACGTCCCTCGCGACGGCGAGGCCCTGCGCGAAGGTGCGGGCGGCCACGAAGGCTCGAGTGACTTGCAGCTTGAGCTTCCGTGGCACGTCCCCGAAGGGCTTCAGCTGCTCCGTGTACTTGCTGACACACTCCAGGTACTCGTCCGTGAAGTGATACTGGGGGTTGACCAGCCGGAACATGCGCTCCAGCAAGCGCGCCCAGAACTCGTTGAGCATCTCCTCCAGGTTGACGTTGCCGCCCACGTAGTAGCGCTTCAGCTCCACAAAGAGGTCCTTGAACAGCTCCGAGTTCTGCATGTACAACCGGCCGTACGTCCGCACGAACATGTCGTTCAGAGACTTCTCGGCGTTCTCCAGAAGTTCTTTGAAGAACTCTAGGAAAGAGGAAGAGAAGATGCGGTAGACACGGGCACTGGATTGTTGTGATCGTGCACTTCTACAACTGCTGCCATTGCTTAACTGGAAAACTCAGTCCAACGAGACCACCATCCAAATGGAATGGACAGTTAAAGGTCTCCCTAAAAATTTTCAAGTAATTTCTGTATCTCAAAATTTTTGATTACTTTTCACAAAGCAACCTCCCCTAATGTCTCTCCAGATTGGAAAACCTGCATGAGTGCAATCTCCTTTGATGCAAATCTGAATACCATGACAAGAATCAGCAAAAAGACAATAAAAGCACACCAATTTCTTATGTTTCCATTCAGTTATCTTGAAAGAAGTAATTTCAAAGCACAAGACTATCAGAAAGAAAAAAGGTAGCTTTGTTAAACAGATGTTTTACACAAATGTGCCTTTCTTTTCAGTTCTTGACAATTCATTTTCCAAAATGATCATAAACCAGCCTGAAAAAATGAACAAGTTTCAATACATTTTAAAAACAAATCCAAAAAAAATCTACCTGTGAGCTCTTTCTCCTGTCTTGCAAGTTTGTCGTCTCTCAGGGCATAGCCTGTCTCTAATTACCTAATTGGTCCTGATTGCAGACGGGACTTCAGATGTTCGTGGCAGTGCAAAACAAAACCCCACAATTACCACAGAATTTGTTCAAAATCCAAGGTTAAACACTTGGCACAAGAACAAGAGATTTTTTGAGATGACAAAGGATAGATGGAAGCCCTTGGGATTTTTATCACTTTCTAAAAGCAAATCCACACTTTGGTTCACCCTGAGAGCACCGGACAGCCCAGAGAGTGGCTGCTGCCATCACTGCGTCTTGGCAGTGCCACATATTACCTCCATCACTGATGACAAGTTCACCTGATGACATCTGGATGTCAGACACAGTTTAAAGAACACGCCCCACCCAAGACCATGCTATCAAAGCCTCAGCATGTGGGTCTGAGCACAAACTACTCTGCTAAAAAGCCTCTGCCTTGGAGATTTGGCAGAGTTACTTAAAGCAAAACAAAAAAAATAGGGTAAGTGTCCACTAGGTGAAAAGCACGGTGTGGGCAAGGGAGTGCCTTATTTTATGCATGCCACCAGCAATTGAGGATTCTGACCTCTGCTTTTCTGTGACTCATATTCAATAAATATTTTTTAATAAAACATGCCTCTGTGGTTTTTTAAATCCTCAAAGGAGCAATGTTTAGGACCAGAAGTTGTTAGAAGAAGCAGTGGGGGGAGTGGGGGCAGGGAGGTGATATTTTGGCCCAGTGTGAATTTAAACCTTGTTAAAAGACATTAAAAGTATGCTGAAGTTCGGATTTTCGTCTTCAAAGTGCTCCAGTACAAACAAAGCCTAACACAGAAAACATTTTCTGGAAAAACTGAAACATTCCTTGAGTTCCTGACAAACAAAGTCATGGGGTTCAGTGCCTGACATGGCTGTATATAACGCAGCCTCTTAGGAGCACAAGAGAAATGATCCAGGGAAGAAGAGATTGATTTCAAACACCCAACACGTCCTCTGTCCAATATCAGCAGGAACCTCCACTTTCGTTCCCATGACTGGCATTTCCTCTCTAGGAAGATGTTTTTCTGTTGAGTTTATACTATAGAGATTAGCTTGGTGTATATTAATTTCTAATTCACTTAATCATTTTGAAGGCTCACTTCCTTCCTTTGGTCAGACCTTTTAGTACCACCAAATAAGTTGTTTATTTAAATACTTTTGTTCCACGCACAAGACTTGCCAGATGCATCAGCAAACTCTTCAAAAAGAATTAGATTTTGAATTTATATTAATGGTAAATCTACTAGATAGTTCCGACCACCCAAAGCAATGTTTTAAGCCAAGAAAGTTATCCTTAGTAATCCATACATATTACCATGACCAATTTATTCTTCTGCCCAAGCTCATTTTATTGGTTACACTCCAAAGTGGAAGTTGAATAAACTGTATCCAGGCTTTAGAGCTCTTCATCTCCTAGCAATTTTTCATGTGGGCTAGAACTGGGTATGTTCATTAATTATTCTGGAAAAAAAAAAAATCTTCACTATAATTAGCAGCAAATACCTGTGCACCTGCAGTCTTCCAGCCAGCAGCTTTCCATTGCCCAAAAGGAAGGTAAATAAAGGAAATGAAAGCCTCCCACTTCTAAAAGCCCAACACAACACTGCTGACTGAGGCAGCATGCACACACAAAGTCATCTTCTCTGGCTCGAGCTCCAACCACCATTTTTGTGGACAGAAAATACCCATTCTCAAGTGCCACTTCTCTGCCCTCCTCCCCTTCTTATCTGGGGAGGCCGTGTGCCTGCAGCATGGAGTCATTATCCACCTCCTGTCTCCAAAATCTCCCCTGCTAGCACTTGGCCTGCATCCCCAAACAGTGCCATTGCTGACACCTCAAAGTTCCTGGGGTGGAGATGAGGTTGGGATGGTGGGGAGGAGTGATGCCAAGAATGCCCCCAGACACCAGCAAGCTGGGATGGACCCAGCAGTGGGACATGTTGGCATCTTCCTCCATGCAATGCACAGCACTCTTAACTTGATCAGCAGAGCAATTAAATCATATACATATATACACACATATAAAATATAGGTATCTTTAGTCTAGCTATTGGCGTAGTATAAGTCTGCATCCCCACTTTCTATCTCTACATCAGGAAATTGGCTTCGGTGAAGGATGGAACATTAATTTTTTCTCTGTGCAAACCATGGGCATAAATATCTGCAATGAAGAGAAAAAAAGCCCAGAAGTCCTTTTTATGAGTTAAATGCTAATCTGACTACAAACTCCCTACATCTAATTAGATATTAATTCTACCCTTCACGGAAATGAGCTGATTAGCAAACACCAACGTAACCCAGCATTAACCTTGCCACCACAAGAAGAAAAATGGCAGGTCCCTCTCTTACGTCTGGACTATTTGCTGGGTAAAATAAATGACCACCTTTCATTTGTATTAGAAGTTGACTTGTTCTCAAACAAAGCAAACACACAAAGGCCTCGGTTGCTTATTTTACAGCACTGTAAAAGCACGTTTTACAGCTGTGTTGCAAGCAATCTGTACTCATTAAATTATCACTCTGACAGGCTTCCTGTGAAAAGCTGTCAAACGCAAGCATTTTTCACAGACGACAAATCATACTTTGCCAGTGCTCTCTGAGACACTGCTATCTGGAGGGATGGCAGGCTCTCTTTTCCCTCCAGTTATCTTGTTTAAACTCCCCCAACAAGGGCTGACCCCTCTGTCGACAAAGAGGCACAAGCACACACAGGGCTGGGAAGGGCTTTCCAAGCTGACCCGCAGGAACAGCGTGTGGCTCAAAGGTCTCCCTGGTTCTCCTGGCTCAGAGCAGAGTGTGGCGAGATGGCTGGATTACACAGAGACGATGGACCACGGAGGACAAGGCATTGGGCTGACACACCAGCAAGTCCACATTGTCCTGCCTCAACACATCTCCACCGAATCCTGCTGATGCAAAGTCACCTACTCACTCAGGATGATGCTCAGCAGGACAAATGCAGGGGTGAACGTGCCAGCACTGCTGAGCTGCCCGGTGGGACCAGAGCCACAAAACCTTCCTAACACCAAGAAACAAGTTTTAAATTCTTCTGTACTGCAAAATAAAACCTGTGAATGCTACAGGCTTTGTTGCTCAAAGGAAGATGACATTTCCAATGCAATTAACTTTTAGAGACAGAAAAGGCAGTAATCTGCAGTTGGGCAATCTACAGCTCTGGGCTCTGTTTATTCTTTTAACACGTTAGAATTTCAAGGTAGAATTTCAATGCCCAGCATTTAGTGAGAGCCAAGACATGTCATGAAATTGTAAGAAAGACTAGATGTGACATATCTAGTATCTCTGCAATAAAAATCCTGGGGAAAAAAGAATTCTCTGCTTTTGAACAAATCCATCTATAAAAGAGCACAGGGGGAAACATAACCATAGTTACTTAGCAATTTCCTTTTTTTCAGGTAATAAGATGTATTACCTGTTTGCAGCTGGAGGGCAGACCAGCCCTGCCAGTAACCCAGCACAGGAGACCACCACATCTCCCCAAGGTGCTTCCATCCACATGACATCAGATTCCACTGCCAGAATAATTCAAAACAATCTTTCTTCCAAATTGCAGATACATGAGCTAATTGAAGAAACACAATCACTCCACCTACTGTGAGACAGAGCAAATCCCACCTCCAGACAACACATCTACTCTACTCCCTTCGACTTTTGAACCCAGTATTTTTTTGATCTTGGATTCACGTCTCATCCTTTTATTTTTTTTTTCTTTTTTAAGCAAGAAGGGAGGCAACGTTTACCTATTCCCTGTGCTAACATTTTCCCACATGTTATGAGTGGGATTTTCATATAAGAGAACTGAGGAGACCCTGGTGCTGTAGGGCACAGTCCTTCCTAAATCAAAAGGCAGCTCCTGGAAATGAGATGAACACATCAAAGGAGCACATTCTCCTCCACTCATAGACAGGTTTGGTATTTCCCTGTGAGCACTGGAGACAAAGGAAGAAGCAGAAAAACTGCCTGGTCTCAGCTGTCTCCTGCCACCACCTGCCCGGTGTTGGGACCAGAGCACCAGTGTCCTTTTCCTCCCTAGCCCTGCCCCAGACAAAGTCCTCAGGGCTGAACCCACAGCTGACCACTGCAGGAGTGCAAAGTTTTGCTTTCAATTTCTTGATCTTCAAGAACGAAATACATTTATTTCATAGAGTAATTTCACACAGAGAACCACAACGCTCCATGGCACCCTAATTGCTCCTCTTCCAGCCTCTACAAAGACTTAAACCATCAGAGACCCAGGACTCAGCACCTAAAACACCCATATTGCATAAAAAAACCCAAAAGAAATCTTAACTGTGGTGCAAAACAAGGTAGAGTCTTATCCAAGAGCTCAGCAAGGCTGTTGAGCCAATGTGCTTGCTATAGACACCCATCTGTTGGCCACGTTCAGGTGTGCTGGTGTCCTTCCAAAAGGAGGTCAGGGCTGCCACCAACCTTTCTGCTCCCAAAAACCACCAGACACACTGCGTTGCCCACACACCAGGTTTCCTTAGCTTAGAGCTGAGTTCTCAACTGGCCTCGCTCTGTTTGACATCTGCAAATGAACTACACAAACAGATCCCAGGTAGACAGGCAGTTACTCAACGCACCTTAAAAAAACAAATAAAACCAGGTTCAAGCTTGCAGATGGAATATGCTGAATTTTTATAGGCACAATTAATTAGTTTCAGATAATTTGCCACCCAGCATTTCAGGTGTACTCTTAATATGCTGTCCGGATCATGATTAATTAAGGACCGTCTGTCTTACCAAAACCTTTAATTTGCTTGTCTGTATAGACAATTATGCTTTCTAGTGCGTACAGGAGAACATGGCCACAAAAGACATTAATTACATTTTCTATTTAAATGGTTTACTCATAAAATGGCCACAACAGCACGATGGATTCCCAGATGAATGCTCCTGCCCAGGCCATGGCCCCGCAGGCACCGTCCCAGTGCCTTCTCAGTGGTGCATCTGTGGATGCAAACCACACCCTGCAGCTGCTCCTACCATGGGAAGCAAAATTCAACCCAGACAGATAAAAGGAATTTGGAAGAAAATAGATTAATGTTTCACAGCTCTCTTCACCTGGAGCCATCCCCAACCATGCCACCCAGTCCAAAGGGAGAAGAGGGATTGTTTTTTTCTAAATGTGCTTCATTATTTTTAATATGCCTTCACTTCCTTTATTGCATATACAGCATTTGTAATTTCCACCAGGGAAAAACAAACTGTAGCTTAACAACCTTTCTCCGGAAGTGTTGAGAAACCGATGAACACATAGTGTTAACACATTTATGGAATATGAACTCAGGAAGGGCAGGGCAAATCCACAAGCTGTTTCTGTGTCCTGTTTTCAAACATGTGTTAGCACTTATTGACATGGGAAGAACTCTTTCACAGAGTCTGAAGGAGCACAGGCTTAAATCTTGCCAGTGTCACAGCAACAGCCCCAACATGTGAACCCTGGAGAGCTGGGAGGAACAACAACATCTTCTCGAACTTTGCTTGATTAGTGAAAAGTTGACAATAACAAGAACTGGGCCACAGACTCACAGGTGAAACAAACTAATAACCAAACCCCAGGATTTTTAGAAATTCTTGTCTCTAGAGCCCCATGGGGCTGGCAGGGGCTGAGAAGAGCAGGGCACAAGAAAACACACAGTGCCAGATTCCACCATCACACTGAGACTGAGCTTGTTAGAGAATAAGCAATGAAGAAGGAAGAAAAAGTGTGGAGATTGCTGTCTGTGATTCAAGAAACAAATGGCAGCACATCACATCCTGCTGCACATACCACTCACCCCATAAATTAGGAAATCAGCTTGAACAGAATTGCCCTTGGTCCTGTCTTGGTCCACTCTGCTCTGCTGCATCCCATGCAGCAGAATGAACCCAGATTTTGTACCCTCCTCATCCCCATTTTCAGGGACTATCACTGCTCATGCATCCCTTTCTGGGTCAGATAGAGTGGGTTTCTCCCACTGTTCCCATGCTGCCTCTTCTTCCTGAGCAGCAGGTCCCTCATTTCCAGCTCTTTGATCTCCCTCTCCTTGTGATAACTCAACTCTTCCCCAATGCACCTCCCTCGCTGCTGCTTCTTTTCCCTCCCCTCCCATGTCTAATTTTCACTGCACTCATTCCCCAATCTCAAATAACCTTTCAGGCATAACTATGACTCTCAGCTGCTTCAGCCTGCTGACCCACACCCATTCAGTACCAACACACCAACTTCCCATCCCAAACAGCAAACTCACGTTCACCTGGAAGTGAGCTCCTTCAGGCTGCCTCCCACACCCCCTCAACTCAAGGGAGCTTCCTGGGACACTCACTAAGGTATCTCACACACATGTGTTCCCAAGCCTCCCTTCCCACTGCTGTCAAAGGGTGTGAGGAGGGCCCGTGCTGCTGACAGTGGGGATGGCTTTCTCGTTCCAGTTACCTCAGTTGCCCTCATCTCATTACACTTGCACTGAGAGCTCTTCCAGCTGGGGCTGCCTCTTATTTGTTCAGCCAGCACGAGAATGGCTGTACACTGAGACAATACAGCACATTAAACACTGACAAAACAGCTCCAGCTCTGCACTGGTGGGTTATCACACCCTCAAGTCCACCACAAGATCCCAAAACACCACCACCTCAACGGGCATCAGGAGGAGCAGCTACCAGGACTATGCACATAGGTTGGTGGTTCCTTTGTGCAAGAAGGAGGAAGAGAGAGTTAATTTTAAACAGACAAACAATGGCTTATTGACTGGTTGACAGCAATTAGTAACCAGAGAGCACCAGGCACATTTCCTGTAGCCAAGTACAAAGCCTGCTGCCTGAAGACTGGCTTTGGGGAAAAAAATCCAAATGGGTAAGAGCAGTTTACCTGTGACCTTAAGAGCAGAACTGCTTGGACCTGAGATCACAGAAGAGTGATGCCTCCAAGACCGCACACAAAGGGCTTTTGCCCATTGCTAAAGTCTTTGCTTAGTTACAAGATCTAGTTTCATTTTTCTTCCTCCTTCACAACCTCCTGGGCAGAAGCTTACTCTCCCTTTGAGATTTCTTCCTTCTGAGATAACTTGACATTAGGATCTTTCCAAGTGTCCCAAAGAGAGGTCTAGTTCCTGCCACTTTCAGACAAGCATCACCCTCCTTAATGAACAGGACTAAAAATTATTGTGGTTTATGTACCTCCTTAAAAACCTGCAGATGGAGAGGAGCCAGGCGAACAAAAACAAAGAATAAACAAACTTCCAAGGCACAGACAGCAGACAATTTGTTTCACTGCTGTTGCAGTGAGTGGGAAAGCACAAACAAAAGCCCACAAGGGGGATTTTCTAAAGGCAGTGCGTTGGTGGTTGCACCCATCACCCTGAGTAAGCACCAGTCCAAAAATCAAGTCTGAAGGAGCCTCTTTGCAACTGCTTCCACAAAATTTGAGGCATCTTTCCACTGTCTTCTGCCCTGGTTGGTATGAGGTTTGGAGCCATCCCTTTCAGAAGAAGGAAGAACAAGGCTGTGCCTTTTTCAAGATGTGAGCAGTGGTGTATATAGCAAACCATTCTATTATTTCTACACTAATGATGCAGTCATCAGCACACCCACCTGAGGGTGGGCTGCAATGGGTCTCTTCACCACATAAGTTTATTCAAAAGCTCGAACATCAAACAGCTCTGGCTCAGCAAAGGTCTACCAGGTCTCTGCTCAGCACTCCTGCTGTGCCACACACCTGGAGCTGCCTCCTGCAGCGAGGAACGTGCTGGCAGCCAGTGCTAACCCCACGGTCCTGGGTGCCATGGACACGGGGGGACCCTGCCAAAGGAGCAGGACAAGGCCCTGGGGCTCTGCTCTTGCAGGCAGTTTCCAATAAATGAGTTAATGTGAGATGAAGGTCCCCAAAGGGCAGTTATTTCGGTAAGGCAGAGCGCCCCGATGGGCTGCCAAATTCTAACTATAGGAGCAGCAGGCTGGGCACCTGCAGGGCTCGTCTTTCACCGTTTGCCTCCACACTGCCTGAAGCAGCAGAAAGGAGACCACCAGAAGCTCTCTCTCCTCCCTTCTACCTCCTTCTCAGTTATTAATATCCCTGTCATGTGCCCCACTGCACTAGAACACCTCCCTGTTAACTTCTACCTGGAGACAGCAGCTGGAAGCCTCAGGTCATCTGAACAACAACAACTAAATTCAGAAATGAGATTCAAGGGGTTTTTTTGCTCCAGTTTCAGCACAGTTTGGAAGGTATTTGGCCTGTGTTCTCCCAGCCAATCTCCTGGACTCAGCTATATGCCAGTTACTAGAAGTGATTCACACACCCAGGGGTAACACTGGGCTCACTCAAGAGTGTCACGGGCACCCTGGGATGCTTCAAAGATTTCAATGATGCACATCATGATCACACTTTGTACTTGTAGCTACCCTGCCCCACACAAACATGGAACCCACAAACAGGAATCCCTCTCCAGCCCCTCTCACAGGGGTCCCACCTGTGCAGCAGAGGAGTTGTGTGCACCATGGACTTGGGGACCCCTGGCCAGCTCTGTCTTGGATTTGGTTTCTTTCTGCTCACTGTCCCAAAGGAGCTTCCTTGTACACTTCTGTATTTGTTTTATCATAAATGCTAATGGAAAAGTCAGGGGGGTGTATCAGAAACAAGACTCTCAGCCAGATGCTGGCTCAGGCTGTACCATTTTGTACAAAACCTTCCGATGTCTGAGCATCAGGAACACCAAAGCTATTGCCAGCCCAGCCCAGAAATGGACGAACCCTCTCACATTCGCCTCCTCATTCCTGTACAACAAGGGCTGCAGAAGTTTGATGCCTTTCCTAAATCTAAAGCACACAGAAGAAAGGAACAAGACTTTAATAGCAACAGCAAAAGTGCTGGTGAAATGAAGGGGCAGGAGAGACACAGAGCATCTCTGTGCATGGGGGACTGGGGCTCTGGCTGCCCACTCACCCTGCAACCAGCCTGTAAAGGAAATCACTTCTATCCCCAGCAAAAGGCTTGGCAAAGGTTACACCTTCCAAGAGATTCAGGCGGTGTCTTTAATAAGAAAAAAGTAAGAACATCTTATCTAAGAAGCAGCAGAACAGCGGAAACACTGCAGAAGAGTTATGGGCTATGTCCTGTCCTGGCTCCAATTCCTCAGAAACAGCTGAGCAATTTCCCCAAAGCACTGCTTGGCTAGCACAGACCCTGGCGTGGAAAACTTCGGCCTCAAAGGGCAAAAGAGGTGAAAGTTTGAATTTAGTAAGTGGGATCGAGCATTTGTGCAGTCTTAATGTCACCATTAATTGTATTAATTTATTAATCCCCAAGAGAAGGAAGGGGAGGGCACTAATTTGTGAAGATAAGGCACAGGAGATTTTATTTAAAAAAGAGGGGGGTGCTGTTTAAAGCCCTGGCTGCTATATGACTGCTATATGAAATGCCATTACAGTGGCTTTCCTTTGATTGTCATTGTCACAGAGGGAGACACTTATTTGGCCAGAGAATCTCACCCACTAATATCTCAATGAAGCCCATAAATGTATCTGAGAGGACACTGGAAAAAAACTGCAAACCTTCACCTCTAAAATCATTTAGCAATCGTGAATCCATCAACTCACAAAGTATTTTAGCAAAAAATCATTTCCTTTACTGCTGAAAATACATACCTTACTGCTGCACTGGGATTGGGATAGTGGTTTAAATTACAACAGGGGAGACCTCCAGGAGCATACATAGCTGTACTGTAAGCAAATATTTAGACAGGATATATAAGATATGGGACTCCAAAGCTTGTGAGTTCTCCCAGTGCCTGCAAACCAAACACGCACAGGAGGATCTGACGCTGTCACATTACGCATTAGGAGCTGAAACCAGTCCTGGTCAGCCCTCTGGGGATGGATAATCAGCAGCTTGTTCCATGCTCCCGATTAAGAGGAGATAATCCATTTCTGTACAGCTTTGGTGTCAGATCAGAGCAATTCTGGCAACAGTTCCAACAGCACACAGCGCTCCAGCAACAGCTGATGCAAACACTCCAGAAGCCACAGGGCATCCCAACCTCCATCCAAAGGACACGCCGCCACCTCGGCTGTCCTTCTGCAGCAGCAACTGCTGCAAAGGTCAAGCACATAACGGAGGCAGGACAGGTCTGCCTCTCTTCTCAGACCTGAATGTCAAGGCTGAGAGATTAGCAGCCAAAAAACCCACAACAAAGATTTCCAAAAGGCTGGAGGACAGGGTTTGGTGCTTGGGCTGCATCCTGGAGTGGCCATTCGCAGCACGGGGAAGTGTCACGCTGCAATAGGACTGTCCATTCCACTTGCTGAAATGAATTTGGTCTCTGTAATAACTCATCTTGCCTGCTCAGTCACTCTGCACAATTGAGCACAGAGGATTTCATGTCAAACAGAGGAAGGTGCACAACTCTTTTTTGTCAGATTTATTTTTGTTTGAATGGACTTAGCCAGGAGTAATGAGGAAGCCCTGAAGAGCTGCAAATGGTGAAATCAGAGTATGATTCCACATAGAGGATGAGCTCCAGATGAGATTGTGCCCTTTTGCAATCTCATCCCTAGAGATCAGGACAAATATATGGGTCTCAATTGCCTCTCCCTCCTTTAGTTTGGGCATGTAACATCAAATAGTGTGGCAGGCAGAACTGACCACAGCTGAGCTGGTGACCAAGCACCAGAACCCAAAGGAAGGAAACACCACCCCACAAGAAGTCGAACATTAAATAGCAGGCTCTTAAAAAAACCACAGAAGTTTAGGGCATGGAAACCCCAAATTTTTGCAGAAGAGTCTGAGGACCTCAGAGGGGAGACTCCTCAACCTGCCCCAGCCACCAGCAGAAGCGCTGCTGAAGGTGTGCCTTCAGCCTCTGCGTGATTTGGGCTGGAAGGAGAGAAGTAGTCATGATTAAGTCTTCCAAAAGGTAAAGGAGGGCGGTAATCAGTTCATCTCCGCTTCCATCCCAGGTAAGATTAAAAAAATCCCTAAATCAGCTTTGTCTGCAGCAAATGAAGATTTAGATCTGATACTATCAAACACTCAAAGACAGAGCCATTAGGCTTTGGGACAGGCTGAGGAGGTTGTTAGTTCTCCTTCACTAGTTTTGTACGAGGCAGAGAAACACCCTTGAGGGACAGGCTGGGCACATTAAATCCAGCTTTCAGGAACAGCTGAACACCACCATCCCCTTCCAGAACTGCTGGTCAAGGACTCCTCAGGCTAAAATGAGAGGGAGACCAGCACAGGGGACACTGCAAGGGGCTGACAGGAGAAACACAGAGCACAAACAGAACAGCTTCTACAGGGCTCCCTCCCAAAACTCACCTACTTTGAAGCCTTGTGCTCTGACAGGTATCCGGCTCACCTTGGCTTAATATCCCCCTGCCCTCAATACAGTCCTGCAGCTGTCTCTCACCCCGCAGACCAGCAGCTGCACCTCACAAGGTGTCTGCTCCATGTCAGGGATGCTAATGCAGCAAACTGTGCATGCTCTTTGTTTCCAATGCAGCATTTCAAAAAGCCTCATCGTTCATTTAAGGTGAAGCAGATGCTGTTCCTCTGGTCTCTTTGAAAGGGCTTATCTACAGGCTGGATTTCATTAAGTGTCTAGTTCTGTATTTAATAAGCTTGCAAGTCTAGACACTTTGGTTCTCCCTCTATCACCCCTTTGGTGTACCAGCAGGTAGAGACAACAGAGGTTAAGAGGGAAATATTTAGCTAGCAGATTTAGATGCTATCATGACGATTGCATAATTCCACTTTGACTCACTGCAATTTCATACACAGGGATTTTTTCACTCACCCTACTGCCAATCTCTTTTGAAAGAAAGAGCCTGTACCTGCTGCAGTAGCACAGTGGGGGTCACTATGAGGTTCAAGGCACTGACTTTGGGATATTCATAGAAAACTCAAGCTGAGCCAAGGACTAAAAAAGGGAGAAAAAGGTCCAAATGAGCTGTGTGGTAGAATCATCCTCTACTACTGGATAGTAAGGGTGATGTACAAGGAGACCAACTACATGAGCCACCTAGTCCACTCAACTCATCAGATGAGGCTGTCACCTCATTCCCCCAGCCAAACAACCCAAGCAGCAGCCTGATACCCTGCTCCTCCCTGCAGGCATGCCCAGGCACAGGGGACACAGCATCTGGGAGCACTGAGGTGCCTGCAGAGCCCCACAGGAACCAACCAAGAGCTCAGCAGCAAACCAAGAGATGATGCTTGGACCTCAGATGGGTTCTGTGCCCAATGTCTGGCAGGGACTGGAGCTGTTTACAAGAGGTGGTCTCAAAAGAAAGGCACTGGCTGCAAAGTGAGCAGTGCTGGAAGGCTGTGTGCCAGTGGTCTGCAATGGGAGCTTCTTCCTGCAGCTCCCACGAGCCAAGCATGCCCTATGGAGACCCAGTCTGACAGGACACACTGTGGACCCCAGGGCAATGCCAAGACGAGTCATTTCCTTATCTGTCAGCAGTTCACATCACTCCAGAGATGGGAACTCAGCCAAGAATTGTTCATTTTGTTTCTGACCCTTCATCACACATGAACCCTCAGCCTCCACACAAACCCAGCTCTGTGTTTATCTACTGCTCTGCTTAGCCCCAAAGGCTAAAAGTGAGATGGATACAAATCCTGTGGGTTCACAACATGCTGGGAAATATCAGCATTGTTGTGGATCAGGGCTGCAAGATGTGCACGGTACAATCACATGCGCTGCAGGGATGCACCAGCAAAACCAACTGCAATCTCACATTAGAGCAAAATGGCTTTACAAAAGATTAATCAGAAAGAAAGATCTCTCTTTGGGAAACAAGGAGCCATAATCAGCAAATATTTCTCTCTCATGGGATTGCAAAACAAGGCATGCTCTGCCCTCTGAGCCAGGAGTCATGAACTTTCCCAGCAAAGGGGGAGACAAAGCAGAACAACTGCACAGAAAACAACAGCATGGTTTTTTCTTTATATTTTTATCCCAAGGAGAGCAAGTTCAAGGTCTCTGTACTTACCATCAAACTTCTTGTATCGGGAACTAAACATGGTTTGTAGGTGATTGCTTAGCTCTACGACGGCGTTTCTGAAGTCGTGTTTACTCTGCTGACTGTACTTCTCCTCCATTTCTTGAGAGCAGCACGTGTAGCCCTGTGAGCAGACTTTCAAGTGGTCACCTGGAAAGCAGAGAAGAAAATATCCTAAGCTAAAAGGATTCTCTAGAGAAGAGCAAAGAGGTTGGCTTGCCAGGCAGGGGGTGTGAGGACCTGTAGCACCATCTCCTCCCAGGGAGGCCCCCCTGCATATCACAACCTGAATCTGCAGAGGAAATCTACACAACAATATTTAAAGGTGTCCCCTTATTTATTCAGTTAATAAATGGAATAAACAGATAATCATCCTGTACAGCATAATTTGAAGAACCAGAAAACTGACCTGTGTATACTATGATAACTTTCATGAAGTTTTTGCTGAGTACTTTAATTACCTCTCACTCATGTAGTTAATACACAACATCAGTGGCAATAGCCCTTTTTGTACAGGCACAAGCTATTTTCTTCAGCCCTCTCCTGTCCAGTTATTAGAGAAGTGATCTCTCAGAAGCACAGTTACCACTGACATTAAAATACACTTATTTTATGGAACAGCTCAGGAAAACACTTTAAATTCCTGGCTCCTAATTTTACAATTTTCTGTCATCATCCTGAGTAAAACTGGGGGATTGTTTTCAGAGAGATGATTTTTTTTTTTTCCCTTCACCTTGAAAGATAGTTCTTTCCTAAGAGTCATCTGGCTCAAGCTGGCTTGGTCAGAGGGATCATCAAGTGCTTCAGTATCTTCCATAGCTCCATTTCAGAATCAGATAATTTATTTTTAGATGCCTCACAGCAGTGCAGGACGAAGCTGTCCCTGTCCAGCATCACCCACAAAACGCTGCTCTCAAGTTTTGTGGGCCAAGATAACCCCTTGGCACAGCAATCCTCAGCCCGAGCTCTCTGACAGGCCCCACAAGGCAGCACCACCACAAGCAGGTGGGTTGATGACAAAGTGGTTCAAATTTGGGCAAACTGTGCAAAGCTTTGTCAACACAGAAGATATGATCAAAACTCATCCTTCCAAGTCAGATGGTATTTAAAAAGACACAGCCTACATGTAAGCTGCTGCCTTCTCTCCCATTTCACACCCTGCTGCCAAAGCTTATCCTTCCTTCTGAGGAAGCAGATGGAGATGAGAAGACTCTTCCCTACCTGCTCACACCCTGGAAGCCACCAACGACCTCCAACCACCACGTTGGTTCAGAGACTCACTGCCAGAGCTGTAAAGGACTTGTCAGCCCCATGCAGGAAATAACCTCGACCTGACAGGCTGTGCAGCACACACTTATTGAGCAGCCCTTCATCCTACCTGCTAGAGCATCAAAAGAGCCTTTAGGGAAACAAAAGCAGCTTCTGCACAGTGCAAAACAAAGCCTGCCTATGGCTAACATGAATGGTTGATGCTCTGTCTGTCTTGTACAAGATTTCTCAACAACATCTTTTGCCCATATATTGAACCTCTGCATCACTTTGCATGATGTTCTAGCCCAGGAAAGTTAGTGTCTCTCCTTACAGACACTTAAGGACCATTTAAAAATAAGATAAAAATATTTTTATCTCTCTCTATATATATATATAGTTCCTAAGAACCTCTCCTCTGAAATCTACTTCCCTGTTGCACTACAGGGTTTGTTTGTTTTCTGTGGCATTACAGAGAGACCTTGACCAGCAGATAATTCCATCACAGCTAATTTATTGCACAAGACCATCCACTGCTCTTCAATTACAGAAAGTTCAAAGTCTTGTCCTGGAAGCAGCACTGCTTAGGCAGCCTTCAGAAAACACAAGAAAACCTTGTTGCCTCCTTGCAGGTATATTTTGCTTTCATGGACAATTTCATTCTGTCTCAGAAGGGCACTTCCAGCAGCAAATACACTGTACTAAGGGGTGCAGCACCAAGTGTTGAAGCTCCAGTGAAGCTTCATAAGTCTTTTTAAATAAAGAGAGGAACAGGCACACCCAGATTTTCAGATCCTGCCCAATGACTCCATCCCAGACGACTCCTGGACGCTCCTCTCTGAGCCTGCCTTACCAGCAAGCATTAAGAAAAGAAAGTGCCCAAGAATCACAGCTCTGCTCCACTTTTAATCTCTTTGCTCCAATTTTAATACAGGACTAAGGACTCTGACACAACAGCAACCATAAACAGCAGCAAAGCAAATTCAAACCTACTGATAGTGGGATTTCTTTTCCTACTTACACTTCACAAACACTTGTGAAGTTGTCCACAGAAGTCTTAGGATCCCTACAACAGTGGCTTTAACAACTTCTCTATTTGTGATTTAAAAAAAAAAAAAAAAAAAAAAAGCCCAATGTATTTCACAAATACATGTAAGATTTTTACATCTATTCATACCATTAACCTAAAGTTATGAATCCACCTAACACCACAAAGTAAAATCATTTTCTTTAACCTCCCTTGTCCCAGATTTGATGGTGTCTCCCCAGGTCACGTACAAAGCCAAGCGAGGAGAACGCTACTGACAGTAAATCAAGCTTGAACAGATCCCATTTGGTTGATCATTAAGAAATTCTGCTCCAAAATGCAATTCAGACATTCAAAAATGAATGACCAAGCAATCTAATTATGGAAGATATTTCTCCGTCATGTCAGCACTATGTGGTCTTGGCTCGTGATCAAGAATTAGTTCTGTCTGGAGCTGAGGAGCTCCGGCTACTCAGGGCTAATCATAGGAGGATGCACTGTGTTACCCAGCAATAAAACCAGAAAGTTTAGCTCTGTGGGCTGCTTTTCTAGCAGTTTTCTGATGCCACAGTGGGAGACGCCAATGGAAAGTCACTAGAAGACACCAGAGGCCTCAATTTTCCCACAGAGAGGTTTGTCCTTAGCGCTGCCAAAACCCTGAGAATGTATCCTCACTTGAGCAACAGGCACTGACACAGCTGGGGAGAAATCGCATGTCTAGCCTTTTAAATCAGCCAGCAGAGCTAATCCATTCAGGATCCAACCACAGGACTCATCCCATGCCCAAGTTTGCAAGGAGAACAACACAACACCTCAACATCCCATCGCATGCTTGGGTGATGGATCCATCATCTGGCCCTTCAGTGAGCAGCTGCAGTGTGGGGAACTGCTCACACCCCCACGGGCAGAGGATCAAGACATCATCAGACAACAGCTTCCAAACACAACAGGGTTACAGCCAGGGGAATGGAACCAGTGAAGCCTGGAGAGTCACCACTGCCAGTGGTCCACGTGAGCATGGACCAGTCATGCACACACAAGCACCAAACCAGAGCCAAGATCAAAGCCAATGCTCCTTGTCCAACTGGCAGTGAACTCTTCTAAGGAGAAGGAGTGAAAAATGTGTGTATTTAAGCATACTTAACAGAGAACTAATGTTTATGTGTATTATGTAGAGAACACTCATGGTGTGCACTCCCTGTCAAGGACACATTCGGCAATAATTATTTCCCAAGTTAAAACTCATCAAACAATGCCCATACAAGGCAGCTCTTCATCTACTGTTGAGTGTGAAAAACTCGGCAGCTTTTGTAATTTATCACCATGTGAGCACAGAAAAAACATAACTCTACCACAGCCTCCTTTCAAGTTAAGCTTTTTACTGAATTGTTTGGCAGGGTGTGCAATCATCACATCAGGGGCTGCATGGCAAAAAGAGCTTAAGTAGCGGAGATCGACTCCACATATCTACCACATATGCACACCATCACCACAGCTTGTCATGGATTTGCAGCACATCTTTCCCATGGCCTGCTGCAACAAGATTTTTCTGTATTTTATGCTGCTTATGAACACAGAGAGAGAAATGAGGGACCAAAAATTATGAAAGAAGCTTGCTCCTTGGCTAGTTAACAACACACCTCTGGGGAACGGAGGTGGTGGGTTAAAGATAGAAATGTGATGGTACATGATGTTACCATCTGTACATCCAAGGAAATGCGCTCAGAAAGGTAATCTTGCAAACTTATGATTTAAGCCATTACAGAAACACCACATTTAGCAGACTCCAGGCACACAGAGTTTCTTCCAAATCAAGAAACTATTTTGCAACTTGTTGGAAAACAAGTTTTCAACAAATGAGTAAATGAGCAGGGCAGACTTGGGGGCTACATGAGACTGAAAAGCAGTTCTCTTTACTGAACAGTTTTCTGAGACCTTTTCAAAATGTTGTTTCTGGATGTCTAACATGCCTCCCCAGCCTCTTTCTCCTCACCTTGGCCAAGCTCATACTTTAAGCACAGCTAACTACAAAACTAGTGAACTTTCAGGAGCAGTTTGCTGTGAGGTGGGGGGTGGGTATTCCTCTAAAAGACTCCTGTACACAGCCTAGCCCTTCCCTGCAGCTCAGTAAACAAGCCACAAGCGGTTTATGGTCTGAGATGTTACTGCTGGACTTTGCTCCCACGTGAGAAATCAGGCTGGGGTAAGGTGGGGTGGTGGAGGAGCAGGAGGCAAACACTGCAAGGGCACCAGCGTGTGGGGCCACCATTTCAGCCCCGTGCTCTCCCTGTTCCCTCTAGCACACATGGGCTCGTGTCATCTTTAAAGGAGTTTTATGACTTCCCCTGAACCAAGTACCAAAGGAATCCCAGACTGTAATGCCGGGCCTTAATCCGATTTCACACTAGACTTGCCTTCTAATTATCACAGAATATTAGGCTTCCACCCATCATATATAATTGACATGCTACCGAGGCTTTGCAAAACCCCCAACAAAGATGACAAAAAACACTAGCATCACCCCTGAGCACAGCTCTGCTGCTCCAGACCCACATTAACAAGGGGGATGAAGAAAAAAACGTGAGCTTGTGATCGACTCCGGTGGAGTCATCGAGACAGACACGGCTACCAAACGGTCCACTTAATCCCATCACCTTGAATTTATCCAGAACACAAAAAAAATGCCCAGTTTTCCCGGCCACAGAATAATCTGGGGATGGACACGTGGACTATCTTCAGTGGTGCTGCTGTAACCCCTACAGGCTGTCAAGCATCTGCTAAGGGCACTACACAAACGCAGAATATCTTGGCATAGAACTGTTTCCAGGTGAAGTGACACTAAGCTGTGAACACCAAAGGGTGGGAAAAAAAGATCCAGCTGTGGGGTACACAACACACCCAAAGCAGCCCCTGCCACCTCCTCCCCAGCAGTCACACACACAGGCTGCTTCAATGAACACTTTCTGCCTGGCAGAGACAGCAAACTTGAATTTTCAGTTGGTGGTTCTTATCAGTGCTCTCCTTTTTCACTGGGTGGTCAGTGTTCTCCGCTTGCTTTAAAGCTGTGCTGCTGTCGGCCTTGTGTTTATTTTACTGGGGAGAATACTCCTGTGGAGATGGTCGTGTGCCAGGAAGGAAGAGATGTGAAACGGCACTGAGGTCCTGCTCACAGCAGTGACACATCCACAAAGGGCAGCTGAGTTAGAATCCCAAGTTCACAGCCTGCAAGCGACCCTGCATTGCTGGTACCCTCTAATCAGAGCAGGGCAAACCAGGCTGGCACATCTGGAGCCGTTTTTCTCTCGAGGCTCCCGAGTGCATTGAGTTACATCCATCCCAAATCCTTAATTTCGACTGGACACTTCCAGAAGCACTTTGTGCAATATCCATCACCAGTTACAGGATAACATACCCTGTTTCCAACGTGAATAATTTCCCATTCTCAAGGCCACCATGGCACAACCAGAGTCAGTTTTCCTTTCTTCCCTCCTCAAAACGTTTTTAAGTCCTATTGGCACCTCAAACCCAAAAAGCACCAAAAGAGAGCACTCATCCTACACACCCTAACCCAGGTCCTCACCATGGAGGTCAGCAGCCAACATCACTCTCCACCCTCTGGTCCTTCCGCAGTCACAGGTCTTGGTCCTGGATTCAACCATCATGGAATCTCATCCTGCCCCGGAACCTCTTTTTTCCAACCACACAGGATTTTTTAAGCCAGAAGACATCCTCACTTGTAGTCAGCTCCCCAGATGTGACTGGTAGGGTTATGGAAGTACCGCATTCTGGCAGCATGTGCCAGCGTGCAGCTTATTTAACATCCCACTCAATTAGCAACTGTTTTATATAAATGGTTTATTTGCCTTATTAACGTTAAAGCCACTTGTTTCCCCTGCGCTTCCACTTAGGTTATTAATCACTGTGCATTTCAGCTTTTTGCTGATTACTCTAATGGCACAGAAAAATTCCCCAGACTCACAGAGAAAGCTTATAATATCGAAATGATTTTTTTCTTTTTGCAAACTTGTCAAGCAGTCAAAATACACTCTTTGATACCCAAACCAAAGCCCTTTCACCTACACTTAACAACAGTGAACTATTTTCAGTTGAGCTTTACTGCATCTGTTAACTCAGCTGCTAATCCATCTTGCAGGCACGGGAACCGCCAGCGCACACAATACCTCAGTGACATACCTCCCTTCAACACAACAAATAATCCTAATTATTTCCATAGCAATTACCTACGGTTACTTAAAATATCATACACAACCAAGGTCTGTCTAGCTTCTATTTTTCCATTTTGCTTTGTTGACAGCTTTGGGTTCCCAAATTTACTGCCAAGAGGGTCAGGGATTGAAGAGAACAAGAGAGATTTATACCTGTGTGTGTACATTAAGCCAAATGCACATTAAGAACCTTAATTTTCTGCTGGAAAGAGCAACTTAGGACACAAAGAGGGTTCTTGCCTTCCACCCACCCAAGTCCAAATCACCACCACAAAGCTTGTCTTGGAGATGATGACAGAGCCAGGTCCCTGAAGGACTGAGTCTGGGTAAACACTGCCTACTTAGGTCAACTGGAGTGATTCCGGAACATCCCTGCTGGACTGAGATTGACCAGGAGAGCCCTTCCCATGCTCCTGATGAAGCTCTTCAGTCTCACATAAAAGACAAAGATCTGTCTCTGCCTCCCACACCAGCCCAAAGAAGTATCACTGTCCAACTGGGATCCACTCCTGTCCAGATCTCACATTGAGGTTGGGGCAGTGGAGAGGTTCGGGTGGAGGTCCTCGTGGACCAAAGACTCCCTACAGCACATCTGGGCTGGGGACTCTACCCTTTGCCAGTGATGTCCAAGCAAGGAGGATGCAGGATCTCACCCTGAGTGGGGTTTTAAGAGTTCATTAACAGATAAAACTCTGATCACCTGAGGAAAAATACCATCCCTGCTTCATTTCCACAGCACAGGCAACAATCTCCTACCCAACAGGGTGGCCTGAATACTGCAAGGTTTTACACCCTGGAAAAATATGCCATGACAGAGCTTGCTTTCATTCCAACAAACAGGATATTGAGTCAATTAGTGGCACACCAAACACAAACCAGACAGATGAAGATAATGCATTTCTGCAAACATCAAAAGAGAGAGAAACCACACAAAGACCTGAACATACAAATACGGCAAGGGGGAAGAAAAGTATTACAATATTACATAATTAAACTTATTATTTAAGCAAATGTAGAGAGGAAAATAGCTCTGGTTAACTGGAGGATTCTCCCTGGCTCTAATTAAGACAGAAACCTTCAACGAAAACCAATAGTTGTATCTTAATTAAAAAAACAAACCCAAAAAACCCTACTTGACATCACTGAGTGAGAACTTAGGAAATGCAAATTTTCTTTATGATCACTGAATTCTTTAGGCATGAAACAGTTCTCGTAACATGTCTCTGCCTACGTGCCCTAAGTGAGCAGTGTTACACAATGGACAAGGTATGCTGAAAATTATCCTTGGGTTTTTTCCACTTCTCTGGTGAGAAGGATGGATACACAAGGCATGCAACAGACCAACCTCTTTCCAGGATGACTAAGTCAAGTAATGCCCCTGCCCCTCCATCAGCCACCAAAGAACAGCTAGAAAGATGAACACCTGCAGTCAATAATTCTCACTTTTACACAAAGATAAAAATAAGTCATGAAAGAAAAAAAAAATGCTGCAGAAGGCCAGGAATGGGACTTCAAAATTCAACAGTTTGTCCATCAGATTTTACAGGGGCAATCTAGAGAACCTCACCAAGTATAATTTCATGCAATTTTAAAGGGGGGTAAAAGGGGTAGCAGGGAAGAGAATCCATTTGGAACAGAAAATACACAGAATTACAGAAGCCTCAGGCACAAGGAACAGCAAAGAGAAGGGATCTGGCTGGGAGACAGTTACCTTCTTTGTAAGACTTCTCATTTTTTTTCCTCAAATTCCCCATTAAGAAGGCAAAACAAAGCCAAAAAAACTGCCTGCTTGTTTTGTTTGGGTATTTTTCCATAAACCTTTGGGCTATTTGTCAAAAAAGCAGCCTTTAACCAAAACTGATTCCACCACAACTTCGTCATTTAAACTGGAATATTTTTCCTTCTTAACATTTTCTCCCTCCACTTTTGGCCCCTCTCCCTCTGCACACCCCAGACCCTCCACGGAGACCTCTGGGAATGCTCACCAGGGCAGGGCGGCACCACACACGGGCAGGCAGGAGAAGCAGGAATATGCTGCTGGCAACCACTTTTCCAGCAATTTTACAGGTTTTTTTTCTTTTTCAAACACAGCTGATTCCAGTGTCAATGCACAAAAACATGTTTCAGAGCCACACAGTAGGTTCTTGTGAGATGCACCCAGGCTCACCTATTTGTGCCAGCAGACTGGTCATCCACTGGCAAGCCCCAGATCTGGCAGTAGATGACTCCTGTGATTCTGAGGATCATGCTTCATTTGGAAGAAAACCCACAAAAATCACCAAAAAAACCCTCAGAAAGAGGTAAGACATCCATAGTCCTGTGGAGACACTCTGTAAGGCAGATCTCCTCATCTGAGAGCTGCACAACCATGGCAAGCCACAGTTCTCCCAACTGGTGGCACCGGCACATTTCAACGCAAGGACCAGTGTCCCAAGGCACTGGTGCTGTGGCTGTGGGATCAATCCCCCTGAATATCCCATCTTTCCAACGTCACCAGCTATGCAGGAGCTCAACAGAAGCAAAGTTTTCCTGCCTGCAAAAGCAAAACCACACGTGCATCACTACACTAAGCAGAGCTACCATTTCCACAAGTTCCACAGGAGAAAGAGCACTAAGGGCATGCAAACTGGCAGCTATAACCCAAGTAAAAATTTTTAAAAAGCCCAGAACCTAAAGATGTTTTTAATTCCTTAAATAAGAAACAAAGCTCATGGAATTCAGCCACAATTTCCTGTTTTTGACTTAAAATAAAATTAAAAAAATATCCCAGGCTTTATACAAACAATAATCTAATCTATAAACTGGAATGCAAGAGAGATGTTAATTAACTTCCAGAGAGATTAATTCCCTATTGCAGGATCCAAAATAGGTACTGAGGAACCTGCTGCAATTCTGAGACCAACTTTACACAGAATGGAAGAAAAAGGGGGGAAAAAAAATAAACAAAACCCCAAACAAAAACACAAGACCAACTGTAAACAACTATAATGAAGGGCAGTGTACAAATATCTGGGAAGTAGCAGGGTGATGTTTTCCATTCATAAGGACATGTTCCCTCACTCTGTCTAGGGTGGTTTTGGGCAGGGAGAACAGTAAGCAGAATGCAGGGCCCAGCAGAGAGCCAGGATCAGCGAGGCCCATCCAAAAGTCCTCAGTGACATGGACAGAAGGTCTGCTTTTGCTCCCCTTGCTTAGGCAGCAAAGTCCACGTCAGTCCCTTGCTCCACACAGCTTCCATTGGCAGGGCTCACTTCCCATCAGCACAGGCACCCTGGACTTCAGACCAGAGCATCAACTCCTTATCTCCTTCCTCCTGGCACTCTGCTTGCCAACAGCCACCCCGACACAGCACCCAGTGCCACTGATCCCAGGAGTCCTGCTTGGGAAGGGAGTACAAGCAAGCTCAAGCCCTGCTTTCAGGAGAAACACTCGAGGTTCTCAATTTGCAAGAGTATTGCTTGCTTAGGGTTTTTGGGGGCAGGATTTAGGGCTTCTGGTAGCTGAAAGTATGAACAAGAAGAGGACAAGCTTTAAGGGTTCAGAGGCATAGCAAAGTCCAGCTGTAAGCTGACACCACCAATCCCCTTCCTGACACCAAGGCAAGTAACCAGGGGTTTGCCCAGAGGGTCTTGCTGGTACCGGCAGCATTGAAGGGCATAATCTTTCCATCCTCTGGCTGGGACTCATGCAGACTTCTCTTTCTTCCACGCAGGGACAGATCTTCCCCAAAGCCCAGAAATACAATGTGATTAACTCTTTCTTTCGTCTGGCTGCTCAGCTCCCTCCCATCCTGCTTGATGGATGGTGGTTCCAGCCAGCATTTCACACACTCTGGATCGCTGAGGACCAAGCCTTAGGGCTTCTGCTTTCCAAATCCCCCTTTATTCAAGCCTAGGATACCCTTGGCCTTTCTGCAAGACCTGATAACCAGCCTGACCTACACGGGAGGCAAAGTCCCCTAAGTATCTCCAACAGTACCCATGCCACAAACAAACCCAGTGGCACACAACATCCTCCGGCAAGAGCACCCTGCCAGCCCCAGGAGGAGTATTTGGGGGACATCAGCTCCCTGCACAGAGCCACAGTCCTGCAAAGCCAGCAGAAACACAGCCCAGCCACGGCGAGAATTACCCGTCTGGAGGATGTTTCCCACCAACTGCAGAAATATTTCCTCCAACAGCCTTGAAGTCCTTAAGGAAGAACTCAGCGTTTTATTTTCCTTCCCGACCCACTACTTTCCATTTCTCCATAGGGTGACTAAACACCCCCCTCCCCTCCCAAAACAGACCCCAACCACCAGACCTTCTTCCCCCGACTTTGCAGAACAGAGCTGCTCCCCGCACGGCCACATCCTGCCGGCCCTCGCCCCTCTCAGGACAATTAGCCTTAATCCTCGTTAGTTCTGTCCGCTTCCTTTCAATCCTGTTACTGCATTCCTCCGTGCAGCGGAGCGCGGCTCGGGCCGCTCCTCCGCGCCGGGACGGTGACCCCGCCGCGCCTCCCGAGGGATGCGGAGCGCTCGCCCTAATCTATCGCCACTGATTAGTTCTTAATCAGGAAGGCAGACGTGAACAAAGGGTGCGCATGAAAAGAGAAAGGGAAGGGCGGGGGGGGGTGGTTAACCAGGGAAAGAAATAAAAAGTACTTTCTTCGAGAAAAGGTTCCCCTTTGCTGCTTCAGGAGTCACCTCTGGAAACCTGGTCCAAAAGCTGCGTTTGAAGTCTACCTGCTTTCATATTTATAACGTTTGAGTCACTCCAGAAAACCTACGCCAAAGCAGACTGATTTGGACTACTACATTCATTTATTTTGGAAGTTTATCCAAGACTTGGTTAAAGATAAACAACATGCCTGGATGTGAAAGAACATCAGAGCCGGGCTGCCAGAGCGGCAGGGAGCTTCCACCCGCTTTGATAGCGCCAAGGCACAAGATGGTATCAGCACAACCCAAAATGTACTTACTCCTTCCTGCAGAGGCACAGAAAGCCCTGGGAAGTTCTTGTTTGTCCTTGGGAGACATTCCTGCCACGCTAACGCTATGCAAAGGATTCAGCTTAGAAATCTCAGGCACAATCAAGGCATTTAGACCTGACTCATTAATGGCCAACAGTTAATAGACTGGAGCTGTAATACATCTGTCTGGGGACCTGGGGGTGTTTAAATCAAATCTGTAAAAAAATACATACATTACAGCTGCACTATTGATCTGTTACTGATGGTAGGAAGCACCTTTCAGTCCAAAACACTCTGAAACCCAGAAGAAAACCACTTATTCAGGTCTCCACGGATTCCCAAAGCCAGTAAGTGTATCAGTATTCCTAAACCTGTTTCCAAGAAGGGCCAAGGAAAAAAAAAAAAAGTGTTCAGTAACATATCTTAATGCTGAGTACTCTTTAACGTGCCCAAGGAAAATTCTCCATTAAACAAAAGTTTTACAGAATGTAATTCTCTCAAAAGCAGCCCTTGCATGTCACAATTACAAATCAGTCATTAGAGCCTGCTACTCTCCTTTCAACTTAAACTTTAAGGCAACACCGACACACCAAAATCCAGGCTCTTTCCTGTGAAAAACTGCTCTGCAAACACATGGTTAACATATTGCCAAATTGGAGAGACACCCCGAAAGAGCGACAATGCGAACTTTTGGGACTTCAAATAAACAAATTTGAACTAATCAATCTGGAAAGTCTGTTTTCTATTTGTGGCTTCGGGTTTGCTGTTTTATGTTTCTTTCTTTGTCTTAGCTGTTTGTTTGCTTTCAATTATGCAGGCTCCTCCTTATCCTAACCTCCAAATCTCCCTGTGCTGTGCGGGCTGGGAGGCGGATGCCAAGACACCAGTCATGGAATACCTAATGTGAGGTAGAGGGTGAGCCAAAGAGAGGCTCCTTCTTCAAAAGCTGTTGGTTTTGCGCTCAAAACAACTTATTTGGGTGCCTCCCACCCACGACAAGGATATGGCACCAGCAGCTTGTCCTCCGCTCCTCCTGTGCTGTTTCACAGGTCATCAGGAGGAAGCAAGCAAAGCTTACCAGATGTGGCTTTTATCACCTCGAGTGGAACTACTATTTTCTTTATAGGAACTCTGGTTTTCGAGGTTTTATCAGATCATTGCGATTACAAAAGCTTCACTTAGATACTCAAAAGCTCCTATAAACCCTCTAGTTCAAGGTTTATTTGGTCTAGGTGGTTTTCAACTTGGAGGAACGACTTGCAGACACAAGTAATTCGTCCTATAAGCTGTGACTGACCAGTAGCAAAGCAGTCAAACTGTGCTTGCCTCCTGAGCAAAATTCCATCAACTCACTCACCAAAAGATGTTCTTTTAAGAATA
>VXAU01006002.1:2026583-2043881 GCA_013399695.1 Formicarius rufipectus
TTTTCTTTCTTTTTTTTTTTTTTTTAAACAACATGCTTTGCTACAACTGGGTTTCATAACTGTATTCAAACGAAGGACCTGGCACAGAGCTATCACAAAGCAGCTGATCCTTCTCTAAGCATCAACCAACATTTCCATGTGTCAATAGTACTTCAAAACCACATTTATCTATGTAAAAACCCACATTAATAAGCCCTTCCCCCGTCTGCAGAGCGTGCCAAGCAGAGTAACAGTGCAGATAATGTAAAAATTTAGAGTAGGTTAAGAGACTCCAGAAACAAAATACACAAAAGGCCAGATTTTTCAAATGTATTTTGCATCCACACATTTTTCTAGGCTGTTTGGCTTCTATTAAGCATTTCATATTCAGTTTGCAGTCTGCAGTCTAGGGGGCGACTGGAGGGGTCTGTGGGAGCACACACAGAAGCAGCAGCCTGAAGTTTGCAATATAGGGAGCTGTGGTCTCCCTGGAAATTAATTTTTTAGAGGGCTCACAAACTAAGACAGTTCAAGACAGCTACACTGCCCACTGCCCCACTCGACCCCTCCTCTGCCAAAACCCCTTGCTGGCTCCCAGCCCCCCGAGGGCGGGTGGGCTGCGAGTTGGTGGAGCAGATATTTCCACCCCTCCATGACCAGAAAGTCCCATTTGCTTAGAAAATAAAACTCAATCCAAGAGCAGGGCCCGGGCAGACATAAATGAGACTTCAGTTATAAGTGGAAAGTTTTCCACAAGACATTTTCATAGCAACACAGAGACCATTTTGGCAGCAGGGGGAAGGCAGAACACTTACAGTGCTCCAAACTTTCAGCTCCCTGGTTGTCCCCCCAGCTTAGCTCAGCTCAGGATGACCTTTTCAGCCCAGTCTTGGGCAATGTCCTTTCCATGACAAGCTAGTTTTAGACCCAATATTCCAGCTGACAAACTCCACTGCAGAGCAGCTTTACAGAACAGGAGGCTGGAAGAACTACTGCCATTGCCCCAGAGATGCTTCTCCGGAGCATCACAGCCTCAACTCAGTTTTGAGGAATCCATGCAACATCTCAAGACACACCTGCACACTACAAACACCCAGTAAACAGCAAGATTCTGGCATGTGGCATTTTCCAGCCTTGCCCACAAAACCACACAGAGGCTTTTCTTGCTTCATTGAGGACCCCAGCCTGCCTCTCCAGGAAGAAAGGTGATGCTGCTCTGCACCAACCACATCTTCCCTCTGCTTATGACTGTAGAAACAATTTCCCAATTTCAGCTGGACCAGAAAGATGCACCAATTAAAGAGGTTTCAGAAATAATCAGCTGGCATAAAAATCTGACGCAAAGCAGGGTGGTGGAAACAAGCCCAGCAGAAGGGCTCTGGGATGGATGGCCAGCACAGTTTGATCTCGCAGCAGCTCTTCCAATGCAGCTGAAGGACCAAGGCACAAGTGTGTGCTTCCAAGCTCACCCCATCCCTGCTCAGTCAGAGCTCCCAGGGGCTATCAGGACATGCAATGGGCTCTTTGTAGCTATCAGGTCCTAGCTTACCAGAATAAAGGCTACACAGGAAATTATTAGCAATCTGTGTAATCATACTGCATCAGGGAAAGAAAATAATTGAAAATAATCATACACTGCTGCCTGCAGCCAGGACACCACAATTTGACAGGACTTTCCAACTCTAGAGATGAAAAAACTCACACCAAGTTGTTGCAAAAGGCAGGAAGAATATGCTGCTCAAAGGGGATGCCAGAACTGAAAACAAAGAGGTGGGTCAGGTTTAAATCTAAACAGGTCCACCGCACATCCATCCTAGGGCCAGTGTTTATAATCAGAGAAAGGCAACTTTATACACAAAGATCACACATTGGTGATTCCTGGCTGTTCCCAGGAAAAAAAGCTGCTTTTCAGCTGAACTTCCTGAGAACTGTTCATGTAAATAAGAGAAATCCCCAAAAACACACAAGGCCAAGGCTGAAGCACCACATGGAGAAAGGCAAATAAGGAGCACAACAGGAGACAGGGGAAGTCCAGTGCCAGAAACCCAAGGTGCAACTTGCCCAAGACCTTTCAAATGCCCCTGAAATTGGGCCACTGTGCACAGGGAGGGAAGAGAGAAACTGTCAGTGGGAATCCTCCCTCCAGCAAGAGGCACAGCTCCAGGTTCAGTCACCCTGAAAAGAGGGGGACAGACCCCCTCCAGGCCTCAAAGAGGGGAGAGGCATCAACTCCAGCTCTGCCTTACCCACTGCACAGGGCAGGACACCCCTCAGAGATCCCAATGGCAGGGTCACTGACTTCACCCAGAGGCTTTTATTAGTACTGGGACAGCAGCACAGCACCCCCATCACCACTGACACTCCAACCCAACCCCAACATCACCCCACTCGCAGCTTTATCTCCCCTATAGACAATCACCTCAGAGCTAAGACCACAGCTGAGTTTGTAAGAAAGATTTTTTTGACCTGAAAAAGGTGCTTTTAAGCCCTTGCCTGCTGCTCCCACCAAGTGTTACTTTTCCAGGAGCCAGGTAGCCACTGCAGGAGCCACCCAGCTCACACAAGCACTGCACTGTGCTCCGCCAGCACAACACGACCCACGTCCGAAAACCCTTCCCACCGCTGGAACAGACTCCCAATGTCCTCCCGGCTCTGGAAACACCAGCCTGCCAGTGTTCGTGGAAAAGGCAAGGCCGAGTAGTTTAACCCACCCTGGAAGAGGCAAAAACGGGGGTGGGAGAGAGGGGAGAAAGGATTAAGATAAGGGTATCGCAAAATTAAAAATTCCAGCTTCTCCCCCTCTCCAGGATGCTCTATCTGTCCCGCTCGCCTTGGCGCAGCTGGGAACACCAGCCTTATCTGCCGGCAGCTCCACAGGGGCACTCCTCCTCCTCCCCCTCACCGTAGCTTAGATAAACCCTTAGCATCTTCTCAACAGTTCCCAAGCCAGTTTCTGCACTGCCGCCCTTGTTTGAGCGAGTCCCTCCCAGGAGGGACAGCAGCATCCCCAGATGAGGGTGACTGCCTGGGGGAGGGCAGGGGAGCACAGGACACCACTTCAGCCTTTAAAAGCGAGATCTGTCAGAGTTCCCGGCTCCCCTTCCAAACACATTTCACAGTGCAGGCACGTGCCTTCTCATTGCTGTTCCACATAGGAACATGGCACGGTGTCACATTTTCTCAGGCATTTTGTAAAAAGCAAGTTTGGGAGACCTCAGCCCTTGGTATTGCAGAGACTGTCCACCTGGAGACCCCACTTCTGATCCCCTCTCACACCCAGCAGCCGGGCTTGTGCAAACAGCCTTGGTGGGGTGTGAAAACACCACACTGGGCTCAAACTACCCAGTTGTACGGAGGTTTTGCTGGCAGGCATCGAAGGGGTTTATTTTGTCTTCTTAAGCACAGCCCTGTACAACCTGGGGGGAGGATCGAGTGCAAACAGGACCTTTGCCATCCGCCTCCCAGGTGGTACCATCCGAAATCCACCAGGAGGAAGGTAAACAGCCCCAGCACACTGTTGAGTCCTGGCGAAGGGACGGCTGATTAGAAGGATGGGATGGCTTTCCCAGTTGTGTTAATCCTTCCCAAGCAGGGAGAGGGGCTCCCGCCCTCCCCACAGCCTCTGCTGTGCTGTCCCAGCACTCTTTGTCAGCAAAAAACAGTCTATAAAAAGTTTGCAATTAAATAAAGTTCTGAAGAGTAACGGGCAGTCCCTGCAGTGGGGAAGCACTGAGTGATAAGAAGTGATGCTGGCAGGGCTGAGACAAGGCTTTGGCGTGAGGGCAAACCCACATGGGCTGGGTGTCCCCTGTGGATGGCTGAGCAGCTTCCCACGGTGGGGACAAACCTGTGCTGGGCAGGCACCAAGACACAACAGGCCAGGAAGCACCTGGACAAGCGCCTGCAGCAGAGCTGCAATGGGCCATGCTGGTTAAAATTAACATGCCTGGCGCTCAGCCAAGGGGATAAATGAAAGGACAGGGCAGAAAGGGCACAGAGGGCAGAAAACTAGGAGCCAGCAACTCTCCCATGAGAGACCCAAGTTCTGGCTGCCACCCCATCAGTGCTTCTGTCCACAAGCCAAGACTTCATTTCTTTTTTACACTGTACCCACTCAAAAAAAAAAAAAAAAAGCTTCCCATCTTTAATTATCAAAGGGAGAGGTTGGGAGGGATGGGACAAGTGTAGCCTTCCAGCCTGCACATCCTGGGACAGAAGTCCAAGCTAACACTTAAGCCTTGAAGCTTCACATGAGCCCCCAGGTAAGATGATTCCCAAGACTGCCATAGGCTTAGGGACAGCCCCCCTCCGGCTCTCATGCTATTTTCAAACAATGACATTTTTTTCCAAAACAATGTGTTTTGCAATCCTTGAGCAATCCTTTCCTTTTCCAATGAAAAGTGAAATTCTCCTCATTCTCGGTCGGTTGAGACGCGCAACCACAGGCAGAGCCACCAGCTCCAAACCCATCTTCCCTGCAGACAGCCACGTCAGAGCCCTCGCCCCAGGCTGGCACCAGGCAGCTCTTCCTGCACCACTGCTCCCAGAACACTGGGAAAGGTTAAATTTTAACTGGGAACTCCTTGCCTGAACCGCCTGATTTGTCTTCTAAACCTTGCTCCTCTAATTGAGGGATTTCACTTAATCTATTTAACTTCCAAGTGTGCTCCTTTTGCCATAACTTGTTTCTCCAAAAAGAAATTGCTTAATGTCTTGGATATTTACATCAAGAGATATATATAACTGAAAAGCCATAGAGCTGAATATGAGCTGTTTCTCCAAGAAACATAAGTATTTCCAGGTCCTGACAAAGGCACAGGAAAAGTAACTCTACAGTAAAACGAAACTGAAGCCAACAAAGAGATTTGCTCCTGAAAGAAATTAATATGAATCAAATCCAAGGAAGTGGATTTCATGGCACAATCCACCTATGTTAACTGCCCAGTAGCCTCCCAAACTGCCAGTCCAAAGGCAACATACAGTAAAATTTACATTCTGTGGTCACTCAGACAGACATCTGGTGCAAAGGTTTGCACTTTAAAATAAAAACCCATTGAAAGCACTTCTGAAAGAACTTTGCAGTTTAAAAACAACAGCTAGGAGCTAAGTGGGACCGAACAATTTAATCCCAGGAGATACACGGGCAGCCCTGAGGCTCATCCCTGGGATCCAGCTGGGAGAACACAAGGGGTTAAATTTGCAGCGGGCTCATGCAGCAGGAGCATGAAGGGCCTATTTTAAAAGAAGAATCAGAAATAAGGAATTTTGCCAGTTTTTACCCCTGATAAATCCGCATTCCAGTCTGTCAGCTATCTTGTTATCCCCAGAGCTGCTGAAGTGTCTTTGGCTGTAACTATGCATGACTCCGGCTTTGAGTAATGGAAATAAAGTATGTGCACTGCAACTGCAGCGTTCCTTTCCCAACCCCAGAAAAAGAAAGGCAGAGCAGGAGGAGATCCTAGAGCAGCTCAGGAATTTTCTCCAGAGAAGCTGGAAAGCTGTTTGCACCCTACAAACCTGCCTGGGGAGGGATGTCTACAAGTTGTAAAGGAGGTACCAAGTTTTAGCCTAATATAGCAGCTCTTACTGTCTGCAATAACAAACAAATACTCGAAGATTCACAAGTCCAGTTTAGCTGGCAATTCATACCCAGTAAACATTTGGAAGTAGTATTGTAAAATTAAACAAAGCTATCATTTACAGGAAACCCTGCCTCGAGTACAAATTACAGAGTTGTTAAGTTTATCTGGGAATGCCTTGCCCCTGAGTGCTATATAATTATTCCTAAATCTTTCAGGAAAGAATGCAAATATTTTCAAGCCGTAATTCATTGACAAGGAGGAAGTCTCGTTTAACCTTTTGTGCATATTTTGATACCTAGAAATTAACCCCTACTTTCCACAACTGTTTTTCAGGATCCTACTGTGCTGGCTGGGCAGCGAGCAGACCCAGCCCTTGTTTTGGCCAGGCTGGTCAGGAGCATCAGGCTTGCCTGGCACCCTTGCCTGCTCCCACACTGCTTCTACAGCAGTTTTGTGGTTGGTTTGGAGCAGCATTGTGCCAACCAGGCTGTGCCCCGCATGGAACCTCCCCAGTAGGGAAGTTTTCAGGCTGCTGAAAAGGCCGGCTGTTCTCACAGGAGTTACGGCAAAAAGAGGTATAAAGAAGCCTTTAATAAAGTGGAGGGCTGAGTTATGTGGAGTTTTCACTAGCCTGGCGCCTGCCACCAGAATCCCTGCATCCCTTTGGTGGGCTGGAGCAGCCCTGTGCCCAGTCTCTTCCACCCTGCTCTGCCCACCAACCCACAACTTTCCAACTAGCCCAAATTAATTCATGTTAATTAGTAGAAGCCACATGGCCAAGAGCAACGCCACCTTTCCCAACCACCACCCCCCAAAAGTGTTTTGTTTTGCACAGGCAAAAATGGACGACTCATCCTCTGCTCGGGACCTCCCACCAGCAGCAGAGCTTTAATCTACCACTGGCAGCAAGTTGATTGAGGTATATTTCTAAAGAAATGGTCTGTTGCAGCCGAACAGGAGAGGGCATGCACCCCCCAGGACAGGGCAGTGGCACCTGCAAAGCCCCCCACACAGAGCCCCCCACACTCCCAAGAGCACCCCCTGCTCCATGGGGGCCCATCCTGCTCCAGGGTCAGCTATGCTGGTCATGCCCTGCTGGCACCTGGCTCTGCCATCAGGGCTGCTCTGAAAACACAGTGCACCTGCTACTAAGCTATAAAGGAAAAAAAAACCCAACACCCAACCAAACAGCACCCAGCCTTACCTTTTCAAAAGGTTGCATTCAGGTTATTGTCTCCCAGTGGCATTTTTTATTTAGTAAGAGCTCAGTGGTGTGTGTCATCCCCCGGTGCTCCCAGCAGCTCCTTGGCACGGCGGGTGCTGTGGGAGGCAGGCACTTCCAGCCTGTTCAGCAGCATTGCCACTGTCCACAATTAGTCAGATGTGGAAAGCAAACAAGTACTACATCATCAAGGTTAGGCTGCAGCAGCTAATCCAGCAGTTTCGTACACCCAAGCAACATCCATGATGCCCATCAACCGTCAGAGATTAGTCCCGGGAGGCAAAAGGATTTGGCCTCTTCCTCCTGGTAGAACCCTCCTGGATTCCCTTCCCTGCAAACAGGTAAGTCTGAGAGTTTTCAGCATGAAGATGAGCATGCACTGAGAAATCACGTGCAGTGGATTTAGGTACAGCCCTGCTAAGATGCCACGATGCTCCTAACAGCTACAACGATGCTCCAAACCACCATCTGTGTCTTTCAGAACCAGTCCCAGTGACACAAATCCCCTTCACCTCCTCTCCTTTGCAAAGACAAGTTGAGAGCTTTCTCCCACGTCTGGAGCCAGGGAAGGAAGGGCAGACCAGGCACAGAGCCCTCGTGCTGCCTCCTTGCTCCGCTGCCATGCTCAGGGAGTGGGGAGGCAGAAGCATGTCAAACCACACCAGCATGCAAGTGCACTGGAAGAAAGCAATCTCATTATGAGGGCTAATGAAAGCGAACCACAATTATTATGTAAACAGCTCTGAATCATTAGCAGACACTATCAAAGCCACTTTTCCCCCCACCGGGAGGAAAAGCGTATGGCCCTATGGCACCCTCAGTTCTGTCTCTGAGCAGAGCCAAAACTCAGGAGGAAGCCTGTTTGTTTTCCTTCAGTCCAAACCAAACCCGTGGTACCAACTCTGACCCCCCTGATCTGCACACTGGGTGTCTGCCAGCTGCCTGCTCCCAGTGCCTCTGCCCAGGCAAGGGGGCATGGACACTAGTGCCACACTGCCTTGGCCAGACAGGCACCCAGTGCTCCCCCAAAACCACATTTTAAACACTCTGAGCTTGGCAGGTGATTAAAAAAAAAAAAAATCCACCCTGCACTACTCAGAGAAAAGGCAAATTCCACCTGGGTGCCCACATGTGCTTAGTAAGGGAATGATCTTCCATGAGGCTTATAATTGTGCTTGTTCCTTTGATCACATAAATGCCGTGCCCTCTCATGGGAATGGGACAGGGAAGTTGCAGAAGGTTATTTATCCCTCTTTTGTTATCATGCAAGTCTCTCCTATCACAGATTTCTTTCCATTAGCAGCACCCACAGCTGGGTGAAGTTGCTTGCTCTTTAATCTTCCACGGGGCAAAGTTACCTTTCAAACAAACAAACCAACCAGTTTCCTTGTAAAGAGGACACTGCCAGTCAGATGGCTGTAAAGACACTCAAACAAGATCCTCATGTGTGTAGGAGAAGCAAAAAAACTGCATTTCAGCCCAGTAAAAATCCTGGCTCCATCTTTATGTTCCAAGAATGCTGAATCAAAACAGGCTCTGCTCTTTAAAAAGAAGAGAGTACAAAGAAGCAAAAAGTTTGTATTAAACCCCATGTAATCTTTTTAAAACACCATTATTAGAACCTGTAACACCAGCCGAGAGTGATTTATCACCCCCTGTCATCACAGCCTGCAACACAGAGCTTTTTATACCAAACTGTCAATGCTACCAAGCTAAAGCCCCAGCTCATAATTTCTTAAAGCTGGCCCTCTGCTGCCAGCAAATCCCCTAAAGCCCCGGATTTGGGGGTCCAGGGCACTGCTGCTCCTCCATCAGAGGCACGCAGGGCTATGAGACCCAACACCGAGCACCCAGCACAGGTTCTGCACGGTGCCTGGAAGCAGGAGGATGTTATAACTCACTGTAGGTAAACAAATCACCCAGGGTTATTTCGGCTTCTTTCAAAAGGAAAGTCAACGGGCCATAAAGGCTTTAACTGCATTTTCCGATGTGAGCACATCCCTGGAAGGGACGAACCTCGAGGTGCCTGGTGTTCACAGGGCAAGCGGTCAGAGCTCTCCGAGAACCAGACACCCTGACATTTGGGGTTTTCCTGTGAAGTTGTTACTCTAACACACCCCAAATCACCCGTAATTTCTAGAATAGGACTACAAACCACAAGAGGTTAAACCGACTGCACATTACTTAAACTAACCTAAGGGTGACCCCTGGAAAGGAACAGCTATTGGATGTTGTGGTTCTGTAGAAACTCAATTACCAAAGCCAATTTCCTATGAGCATTTTTAAAAAAGGAAAAAGAAGGGGGGGAAAAAAAGCAGCAACAATGCTGACAATGTGTAAGGGCTACATATTTTCACCTCCTGAAAGCTACAGCCTCGCTTGTATAAGAACAGTTCCTATTCCCACAAAAATGTTGAAACATATTTTAAACATTTCATCATTGTTTGCTACCATCTGAATTTGCTTAAAATCCAGACGATTCTCAACTTCTAAATTGGAAACATTAAGAGAAATATTCCTTCAAAAATCATTTGCTCGGGGCAGCTCCTCTCTACAGTCCATGTACCTTTCCAACACCAAAACCTGCAGAGAACAAAGTCCCTCATAGGGAACTCCCACAAATTCAAGTCCATCAGTCACTGGTTGTGTAAGCCACAGAAAATACAAGTAGAAAGACAGGAAATGAACAGATTTTATTTTTCTACTTAAAAGATGAACAACAAAAAAGGTATTTCTAAGCCCACTCTTTGTTTTTTGGAGGGGGGTGAGGGCGGGCCGGAATCAGGCAAAGCTTTACACTGGAAAAGAGGCACTACAGTCCTAATTTCACATTAAAATCAACATTGGGCAGCCCTTAAAGACTGATCCCATCAGTAGGTATCCCCACACACACTTTTGAAGCACCATCTCCATCCTTTCAAGCGCTTTGCCATCAAGGTGATGCACTGCTACCCTTGGGGACCACCACCTTTACTCCATCCCACCTCACTCCTCTCCCAGGCCCCACAGAGACCTGAGAGGTGAGGGACTACAGGGTACAAACTAGTGGGGAAGTCGACTGTGCTGACCACAGCCATTCTCCAACAGAAAACACCATTCTAAGAAATCCACCATCGTCACACCCTCACAGGGGCAAAGCCTGCTCACAGCCCACACACCTAAAGCCTCCACCACCTTCTCATCAGGTCCCCTTTTCCCAACATGCTACTTTTATCCAAGTACTTTTCCCAGACCAGAAAGATGTAAACAAGCAGAAAATCCCCCAGCACAAACATGGTGCTTCTGCCACAGCCTCCGCAGGGCTGCACGTATTCTGCACAAAGAAAAACACAGACAGCCCAGAATCTCTGCTAGAAAAGCAAAATAGTTTCATGAAACACTAAAGAAAGTCTTCAACAAACTAGGAAGTAGGTAAGATGGGCTACAACAAAGTAGTAATGCATTCTAATTAAAACACTTGGCAACTAAAAAAAATAAATATACACAGCAGCTTTCTTCCAAAGACGCACAAAGCCCCACAACGAGCACCAACTGCACCTTTCTGGTCACTGGCCAGGTTTGCCATGGGGCATCTCAGAGCACACACAGTAATTTAGGAAGCAAGGGGAAAATGTCAGAGTTTTGCTGGGCCCTTGCATTGCTTTGCAATGGGAGAAGGAAGTTATCTTCATAATCTCAGAAGAAAGAGAAAGCAGGAGGAATGTGAGGAATGCAAGGAGGTTATTGCCCCGGAGACCAGGACTGGCAGCTCGCTGCTCTCAGCTCTCAGCCTGGCCGCCGGCAAGGAGACACATCCTGACCTCTCTGGCTAACAAGAATTTCCTTCCCTTCCCCCCCNGAGAACAAAAGCAAGTAATCATGCCCCTGAGGGTTGCTCCTCTTCTGGGAGGAGGAAAAGAATTTTGGGAGAGGATAATTCTGATGCTCCATCCTAGTGCTGCCCAAACCTATGAGATGTGGAGGACTGAGCCTGTGCATCCACAGAATTCTGTGATGAGCATCCCTCTACTTACCAGGGGAATGAATGGCTATAAGTGGAGGGGACAGCAGGTGAGAACCACGTCTGACACCTCTCAAGAAGCACTGGCAGACCTGCTCCATCCTTGCAGGTTCCAGTCTGCACAAGCCACCAGCCAACATCATAGAGTGGGCTAAGACCATAGACATCACTGCCTCAAAAAACTGGAACCCTTCCAGCCACCTCACAGAGGTCCCAGCCTTACTGGGCAGATGCTACCTGCACCTCCAAGAAGGCACCTTCTCCCATCAAAGCCATCCCATGCACACAGCTACAATGCTTCATCCTGAACATCCTGGGTCCACAGGTATCAAGGAAACACCATAGCAGAGGGGAGATGCAGAGACCCAAACCAAACCCAGTGCCTCACTGCCGTGTCAGCCTTACTCTGCTGCTGTTTCAGACAGAATAAAAAGCCTGTTGACATACGAAAGCCACAGAAAATCTCCCTGAAACTACAAAACAGCACTGAAAACATTCTGCAGCTCTGGCCTCCTGCACAATGTACACACGCCTATTCAGCCTCTTAAAAAACAGCTACATGTCTAAGGAAACATCTGATAATTAAGTCAATTTTAACAATAGATAATAATTTGACTATGAATTGTATGGAATGTAATGACTGCTTATTCTGGCAGAAAAAACAGAACTTTCTATGAAGTGCCTGCCAAGGAAAACGATACTCCCACTCAGCCCGGACCACTGCGAGCAGTCACTGCGAACCACATGCCTCGTGCTGCCGGCAGCACCCCACACCCCTGCAGCACCCCACACCCCTGCAGCCCCTTGCAGAACCCCACGCCCCTGCAGCCCAGGCGAGTGGCCCAAGCTGTGACTCAGCCAGGAGTCACCTCCAGCTCTTGCCAACACTCGCCGAGCCGCACGGCCGCCAGCGCCGGACACCGGGGTGCTCACCCGTGGCCTGCAGGCAACTTGCATGCTGCCAGCTCCCCCCCTCCCCTCTTCTCCCGCTGTTTCCAGTTGCTAAATGACATTAGAAGCAGCTAAAAATACTTCAAGCGAGATTCTCTCATTTACTTTTCCATGCCAGCGCTTGTGTTGGCCACGGGGATGTTCTTCAGCAGTCACTTCTCCACCCACAGGTGGCCAGGCAATGTCACTCTGTTAACACATGGCAGGCAGGAGGAAACCCCCTGCCTGCCAAGGACCACCACCTTAGTGGGATAGGAATCATGGCAAACAGCTACAGCTGGTGGCCAGGTTGCTCCACACCTTCAAATGGACAGCAAGGAGGACCTGGCATTACCTGGGACTTCTCATCACCCAGCGAGTCCAGCAGCTGCCTTGTGCAAACCAACTGCAACAAGCTCAGCAGTGCCAGATGGTGCCAGAAACACCGTGCTGGGCAGGATCCAGAAACCATTCCTCAGTTGGAAGAGGCCACATGGAAGAGAAGCATGTGTCAAACCAAAGGAGCGTTTGCTGAACTTGACAGGTAGAATAATGGTCTGGGTTTGGCTGGAGTAGAGTTAATTTTCTTCACAGTGGTTAGTATGGGGCTGTGTTCTGGATTTTTGCTGAACACAGGGCTGATAATACAGAGATGTTTTTGTTAGTGCTGGGGAGCGCTTACAGAGAGGCAAGGCCTTTTCTGCTTCTCACACTGCCACGCTGGTGAGGAAGCTGGAGGTGCACAGGAGGCTGAGAGGAGACACAACCTGAACAGGTGACCCAGACCGATCCAAGGGATATCCCAGACCATATGACATCATGTTCAGTACATAAAGTGGGAGGAAGAAGGAGGAAGAGGACGTAACAGTTGGAGCGATGGCATTTGTCTTCTCAAGTTTACATATGATGGGGCCCTGCTCTCCTGGAGATGGCTGAACACCTGCCTGCTCACGGGAAACCGTGGATGAGCTCCTTGCTTTGCTTGCGTGCACGGCTTTGGCTTTCTCTAAGAAAGTTTCTTTATCTCAACCCACAAGTTTTCTACCTCTTACCCTTCCAGCTCTCCCTGATCCCACTGGCAGAGGAGTGAGCAAGTGGCCGTGTGGGGCTTGGTTGCTGGCTGGGGTTACACCACAACAATCAACAATGCCAACCAAGCTGCCTCCCTGGAACCACCAGGGCGATGCACCAGCCACTGTTCGATGACAGCCACGAACACACTCACCACAAGTGAGCAGCAGGACCTGGAGCTCCTCTGGCCAAAGTTACTTTGGGCGTAGTCCCACATGTCCAAAACTTCAGGGCCAAATGATTTCCTCTGTCACAATGAAATAATTGCTCTCTGTCCCTCTCACAAATAAATGAAGCTAGTCAATTAATTTGGTTAATTCGGTTTAGAGATCACACCAATCATCTTCACTAAGCTTGAAAAGAGTGCTGCTTGTGCCCAGCTCTCTGGAAAGACAAGCTCCAGGTTGGCTCCATGCTTCCCAGCACACCACCTTCCACTCCATCCTGTCTCCCTGCCACCGTGGAGCCAGGACAGCAGTGCCAGCAGTGGAAAGGATTACACTGCTGCAGGATCTTTCAGCTTAACTGACTACACTTTCCACCAACAGGCAAGATGTGTTTTTTTTTCCTTTTCAGTCCAGGAAAGGAAACATCTACTTCTTCCAATTAGCAGGAAAAGGGAAGGAATTTCAGTCTGTTTAACACCTGAGGGCAAGAAGGAGCCTCTTGAAAGAGCCATTGGGGTTTTTTGTTTTTTAAATCACAGCCACCTACTGTGGGTCTCCGGATGCCACCACACCAGCTCACTTTGCATTTCATTCTGCAGCCCCACCAGACCGAGGGTAAACAGCCCCTACAGATGGTCCCTCCCGAGAGTTTTGCTCCATCACCATGACAGCCCAGAGACACATGGGATCAATAAGGAGCGACACTTTCTGGTGAGTGTTTGAACAAAGTGAGCAGCTACAGCCTGCAGGGCCCAGACCTTCCCGAGATGCGACCTGTCCTCGGGAAACTGCTTAAGACATCTTAAAAGCAGCCACAAGGCTGGTGCTCTCCCCACACCACCTACTATCCACACACTATCACGACTCAGGTTTCACAGCCTAGCCACTTAGACATCAGGTCTACACAAGCACTGACCTCTCCAGCAACAGCAAGATTGCATCTCACCACTACCAGGAGCTTTGCCACACATACATCACAGGGCTGTAAGTGCAGAAGTTACTGAAGATCACTCAAGGTACAAGGCAACCAAAGTGCCAAGAATTACGAAAAGCCTTCACAAAGATTTATAGCCACAGTCTGTCTTTATACCTCTAACACCAAGACTACATAAAAGGAAACAATCCCTGTATGTCCCACACTACAAAGAATACATTTTGCACTTCTTATCAAGCATGAGTTGACCAGATGCAGACTTCTTGCAGAAGCGCTTAGGTACTTCAGCAAGATATAGCCTGCTATTTATGCATATTTTAATTGGGTCCTAAACCTGGTCTAAACAAATATTAAAGGGAACTCCTGGATAATTATGAACAAGGAACAGCCTTTTAATGCCATTGAAATAGCAATGGTACAGATAAAAAGCCTGCTGAATTGGGCATTTCCTTGAAAGCAAAAGAAGTTGTACATACCTACTGCTCCAGAAGAACATAAAAGCAGCCAAAAAAATCCACACGAGATACTGCTAAACCCCAAAACACTTCAGTGCCCATCCGGTGAGGATGAGTTTCACTTGCTGTCACATAGCCCAGTGCAGCAGGGGCACCATCCAGCTGCTTCATTTTGACAATTCAAGGCCCACAGTTTGTAGGATCAGTAATCCTTGACAGGAAACAAGTCACTGCACTTACAGAAATTAATTTGACAGTTTTTAGGGCACCTTTTTGGAAAAGTGCTGCAAAATTTCTATCTCTGCACTGTGATCTAAAGCAACTCTGTAAGAGAAGGCAAGAATAAAGCATAATCCACCAAACCAGTACAATAATAACTATATAACAATATAACAATTAGAAAAAACTTGAACTTCAGAATTCATGCCAGAAGCAACCACGTGTCCACACGTCATCCCATCAGCATCACAGCCCACTGAACCCTCCCCAGCCTGTCCTCCACCACAGTTTGGTGAGCAGAGAGAGGTATTACAGAGCCAAAATGACCACTTTCACCCCCCCACCCTAATGGGATACTTGCCAAGCACATGGCCCCTTCCCTCACACACATTTATCTTGTTCTCACCGATAGCCAGGCACCCAGGTAAACGCCTTTGCAACTCACTTACCCTCCAGATGGAAAACACACCCCTTATCACCTGAAACACCAACTGAAATCAAAGGTCTGGCGAGTGACTCATTTTTCCAGGCTGCAGCGCAGACCTTTCGCCCTGTTGCCGTCCCTGGTGCCCAGCCTCAAGTCTCCAGCGCTATCACGGCAATGCTTCCCACCCGGCACACAGCACACCGCTGCCCTGCGCTGATCCCACAAAGGCAACGGCAGGTGAAGCTCCCCGTCCTCACAAAGTCGAACACCAGCAGTGGCACTGGGGATGCACAGCTCCAAACGCAGCCCATGCCCAAACCACACGAATTCACAGAGGGGGATGTGAAACTGCGGCAGGTGTAGCGCCCCTCTCCGGGTTTCAAGTTCAGACAGACCTGAGGTACACCACACTTCAAAGCTGTACACAGCACACCTCTAAATATTTCCACCACCCTCTCGGAAACACCCCAAGGAGCAGGATTATATTTAAAATGTGACTTTGCAAGACCTGTTGCTTTCCAAGCGAAGCCAGACACAGTCTCCCCTTTAACACTGACTTAACACAGCTGATTATTTTCAGTGTGTCATTGCAGAAAGCTCTTCTTTTGTCAAATAATCTTACCTTGCTCATCACATTTCTCTCGCCCCTTATTTTAAAAGCACAGGGTCAAACAAACAGCTTTAGAGCCTCAAATGGAAGCCCTGTCAGCATGATCTACTCCTGACGTTCTCCAACAGATCACCAAGTCATCTTAAACAACAATATATAAAATAAGGACTAGATCAAACTTTCCCAATACTGGACTTACTAGAAAGACTGCTCACTTCCTGATCCTACACCGAAGAGGGCTGCACTCAAATCAAATCCAAGACTATTTATTAGAGACCATTTTACAAAGCAGGGAGGGTGGAGAGAGTATTTTAACTGCAACCAGTCAGACGTTTCTCATTAAAATATTTCTCGGAGAAGTAAACGGGCCTGCAATTTTATTCAAACAGATGTCGGCTAAATGCATATCATTAGTCTGACAATATAAAAGCACAAGCGACTGAAATTATTTTAATTTTGTCAGTGAAAAGGATAATGTATGCATATCTGGAGGGCACACCAATGGTAAAGATTACCCCCAGCTTCTATCTGAGCCGTCTAAAGGTATTTACTTGGGGTCTGTCTGTGTTGTGACAGTGTCCCAGACCGAAATGAATGCCTCCAACACTCCACATTTTTGAGCCATTCAGTCATGCATTTTTGTTATTGTTGAAAGTAGTGCGAAATTGCAGTGCATGAGCTGGAGTCCTTGGTGGTCTCCGAGGATTCCAGCTAAAAAGGCACTTCCTTTGTTCCGCGGAGAATGCGGTCCAGTAGGTCATTCAGAAGGGGAAATAAAAGCAGCGGCCCTGGGAGGGAGATGAAGGATGAAACAAAAAGAATAAAATGTTTTGGGTGTGAGCACATTAGCTACCATTTCCTACTGCTGCCGACTGCGCGCACTCCTGTCTCCGGGATGCGCGAGTACCTCGGGACGAAGGTGGAGGGAAGAAAGAAAGAAAGAAAGAAAAATAAAGGGGGGGAGNAATAAAGGGGGGGAGATGAAGAAAAAGAGAGGAGGGGGGAAACCCAACAAACCACAAAACGAAGGAGCCATGTCTCGGTCCCTCCGTCAGCAGCCGCCGGGCACCGGGACGAACAGCGGCACAGGGGCAGGAGCGCCCGCCCCGGCAACAGGCGCGGTCCCGGCACGGCTCGGCTCGGCACAGCACGGGGGGCGGCCAAGCCGGGACTGCCCGTGCGGGACGGGCGGCATGCTCCGGGCGGCACAGCCCAGCCCAGCCGGGTCGGGCAGAGCCGAGCCGAGCCGGGGTGGGTCGGGCAAAGTAGGGCAGAGCCGAGCCGGGCCGGGCAGAGCCGAGCCGAGCCGAGCCGCGGCGGGCCNCACTCCTGTCTCCGGGATGCGCGAGTACCTCGGGACGAAGGGGGAGGGAAGAAAGAAAGAAAGAAAGAAAAATAAAGGGGGGGAGATGAAGAAAAAGAGAGGAGGGGGGAAACCCAACAAACCACAAAACGAAGGAGCCATGTCTCGGTCCCTCCGTCAGCAGCCGCCGGGCACCGGGACGAACAGCGGCACAAGGGCAGGAGCGCCCGCCCCGGCAACAGGCGCGGTCCCGGCACGGCTCGGCTCGGCACAGCACGGGGGGCGGCCAAGCCGGGACTGCCCGTGCGGGACGGGCGGCATGCTCCGGGCGGCACAGCCCAGCCCAGCCGGGTCGGGCAGAGCCGAGCCGAGCCGGGGTGGGTCGGGCAAAGTAGGGCA
>VXAU01006002.1:2045194-2193297 GCA_013399695.1 Formicarius rufipectus
CCCCGCAGCCTGTACTCCAATCCCGCACTCCCCGCTCCTACCCTGCTGCCCGTACTTCCATCGCGCACTCCCTGCTCCCATCCCGCACTCTCTGCTCCCACCCCGCACTCCGTACTCCCATCCCGCACTCTCTGCTCCCACCCCGCACTCCGTACTCCCATCCCGCATCCCCCGCTCCCACCTCACATCCCCCTGCTCCCATCCCGCACTCCCCGCTCCGACCCATCCCGCCTCCGCAGTGCTCCGCGAGGGAAAGGGAGACTGCCTGGAGAGGCTGGAAGGGCTGGCGGGGCTGTGCCTCGTGGACAGGAGCTGTAGATGGTTCAGCTCTGCCCCGTGTTTAATAGGTTCACTAAGCTGATGAATTTTGACATCGTTGTGACAGGTTTGAACTCTGTACGCAAAAGACTTGTCAAAACCGAGTTTTTTTTTTTTTCCACCGAACTTCTGTTTCCAAGACTTCAGCAGGACAGAGGCCTCAGGAACAAATACACCAAGGTCTTCGGGTCACTCTTGCTTCGTACCCTGGCCCTGCACACAGACACGTGCACAGATGTAAACAAGCCCTGCTGAACCCTTGAACCCTTGGACCAGAGTACAACAATCGCTCCTTGCTTCTGTTTACTAAAAATCACAGAAATAGCACTGCGAGAATGGCCGGCACCGTCATATTTTCAGGGGCTGTGCTACCACTTAAAGGGGCTGCTCCAGGAGACCTTGCTCCCTGTCGGGCATGGTGAGGTCTGTGTCCTTGTGCCCTGGGTGTGGGGGCTGTGCAGGGAGCTCTGTCCTGCTGCAGCATCCATGGCTGCGCCCAGCGCTGTGCCTCGACCCAGAGCCATTTGCCCCAGGACACCGTAGTGGCCTGGTGATTAGCATCATTTAAGAAACAGAAACGTGCAGTGGTTTGCAGTACAATGTGCTCCTTTGTCATCCTCTTTTCTCTCATGGGGAAGGACGGGCTGATACAACAGCAAAGGAAGTTGCCAACCTCACCCCCTTGCTGCCAAGTTTTTCCCACTGAAACTCCAGGTGGCTCCTCTCTTCATTTCCCCCCCGTGAGAGCAAAGCTCAGCCATGCTGTCCCACCAGGCAATTCTCCTGGGAACAAGATGCTCGTCTAGTTCTGACCTTTCCCGTGGCGATGCTGGCAGTTCACCACAGCCCTGGGGCAGCACAGGCTGCTGTGGTTGAAGAATCACACCAAAAGAGGGGAAAACCACATTACCACAGCCCAGCCTGCTCCAGCCGTGATGGAGAGGCTCCTGCTGAGGCAGGGCTTCCCTCTGCAGGGATGCAGGGAGCATCCCCTGACTGCACAGGAAATGGGCCATAGCATCCCTATAGCAAAAAGAAAAAAGAAAAAAAAAGAAAAAAGAGTTTGCTTTATCATGGCTTTAAAAGTCTCCAGAGACAAATCCAGCTATCCCAATGGAAAGGGGTGTAGGGACCTCAGTCACCTTGCCATCCGCTGGGGCCACTCACACTAAGCTGGTGAGACAAGCCAGGCCAGAAGTTCTCATGAAGTTATAAAGTGTCCTGAGAGAGAATAATCCTCTAGGATCTGGCCCTGCAATGTATGACTGAGTTCTGGTTTTCAAAGCACTACCTCACCCTCCCAGCCTTTATTTGAAGAGACAATGTGAATTTTAAAGAGAACTCAGCAGGGAGTACTGCATTTTTTATTCCAAAGTGAGAGAGAAAAACGAGAGTGAGAAAGTCTGTGGGGTTAGAGACAGCTTGCCATTTGTTGTTTCTCATAATCCCATACCTCGGCGGGATTTAAGAAACCTCCTGAAAAACACGGAGGGTTTTGTCAAATACTTGCTCAAGTAGTTAAATCAAAGGCTGCAGCAAAACAATGGGACTGCCTGAAATTTTTCATGAAAAACTCTTTCTTTTTTTCTTTTTTAAAGCACAGAAAAGTAGCCTCTCTCAAAAGAGAAATTTTTCTCTGAGTTTTTTGCTTTCTCCAGCATTTTTGCACATCTGGCAGACCCTCCCCAGCCCCCTCATCCCAAACTGCTCGAGCGATTTCCCTTCTCCACTTCTCTCCTTTTCCCAGGAGAGAAAGACAGAGAAAAGTAGAGGGGAAAAAAACTTGTCATTTAATTTTAAAAAGACTGAAAACTATTGACTTCCCACAGTCCCCAAAACTCTTTTCTCTCCATTAGCAGATTTTGCCCCCAGACTCCATGTTTCTTTCCCAGGCCTAGAAGATATCTCACAGACTGCTGTGGCAGCACAGGACGCTCCTCAACCCTGGGGCTCATGTCCCCATTCCTGCCTGACAGAGAGCCCCTCTCATGCTGCCTGCAGGGCTTTCAGAGCTGCTTTGGCTCTGCTCAGTCACAGCCCTCTGTGAGTCTCCTCTGTAATTTGGGAGATCCCAATGTGTCACTGCCACCAGTGCAGGCACCCTGGGCTGGGCAGACCAGCTGGAGTGAGGACCTGCTGGTGCAGCCATCACTGGCCCGGGCACAGGAGATGGAGACAAGGTGACATCACCCGCACTGCATCTGCCAGAGCCTCTTCCAGCATATGCCACAGGCCTTGCACAACTTGGCATTTCAAATTTCCGTCATCTCATTCAGTGGAAAAGTTGCAGCGCTGCCAGCTTTTCAGAGAGAAGGAAGGGCAGGGAAGGAGAAGCCAGAGGTGACACGTTTCTCCACAGTTTCTCTCCACCTTCGTCCAGTGTGTCACCTCTCCTCTCCACCTCAGACCTCCAGCTGCACTTCATCCACACAGCAGAGTCGTGGTGGTTTCATTAAAACCACTTTGAATTGGCTTTAGAGGGGTTGGCACAAACCCCTCATGGTAGTGTGGTTAAAACTCTGAGTCCTACTGGTATCAACCAAGTCCACATCAGCAATGTACCAGCTTACACGAAAAATCAATACAAATAATTGCCACCTGTGTGGTTTTCCCTGGGTCAATTGTAACTTTAAGTTGATGGGAATGGGGCAGTCCTCTAGCACCAGCAAATCTTGGCAGGAGAGAGGAACCCCAAGCCCAACAGGGGCACTGATTACATCCAAAAATCCCTCTGAGGTCCTATGAGGGCTTAAGCTTTCGGTTTGATTTAATTCTGGTCCTGGCCACAGCCCTGTGGTGTTTCCAGTCGTCTGTCAGGGAGTTTACTGGAGGGGCTGTACTTGGATAAAGATTTCAGATGTAGCCCTTTAGGAAAACCTGGCTGAATGCTATCCTTGGCCTGGCTATCATTAAGGATGATTGAATCCTACTCTCTGGTAGGAAAGTCTGGGCCACAAGAAGGTTAGAAAGTGTTGAAAGGAAACTGGACAGGCATGTCTTCCCAGCTCCATCTCATCAGCAGGAGATGGCTCATTGTAAACCCGACCCAGGCACGTTCCTGCGGCAGAGCAGCCAGGCTGGAACGAGGGACTCTCGAGTGGAAACAGTCTCTTTTGATAAAACCCCAAATACCACAAATTCAGGGGTGTTTAATCCAGGGCATCTGTCACAAGGATAGTGCTAGTGGCAAACTGAATCTGGTTTTTGAATGTCAACAGCCTGATATTTTAGGGAGAGGAGATCCAGTGTTTCAGCACGGGCTGATGTCTCCATTTATTTATATCACTTGTTTTTATCCAAGGGCTCCTTCACCCCATCCAGTGAACAGAAACCCCCCACAGTAACTGCACATCTCTAGGGTAAGGGGTGGGTTAGCTCCTCGTTGCCTTCTGCAGGTGGGCTGGTGCCAGCAGAGTTCCAGGTGCTGTGCACACTGAGGCGAGAGGGAAAAGTGCTAAAAGGACAGGGGGAATCACGCCGGGCAGGCAGTGAGGCTGCCGCCAGGGGGTCACTCAACTTCCCCTGTCCGAACCAGCTTACAGTGCACTGGGCTTGCTGTGCAGAGCTCACCACCATCTCCATTTAGGCAGTGTAAGACTTTGCCTCTCCCCCAGCAGGATAACAAATCATCCCAGCTCTGCCCCCAGGCACCACGGGAGGAAACCTGGGGACACACAGCTTTGAAGGGCACAGGAATGCACTCACTTTCACAGATTTTCATGTCTGCACTTCCCAGCTCTCCCAAAAACGACTGTGTGGCAGATGGCTCTGACGCGTAGCACACTCACACCCAGTGGATAAAAATACTCCCCAACAGATTCCTGGCAAGTAAATGTCGGTCACCATTGCTCCAGTAGCTGGCCATGGCTTTCTCTCCTCCCCATTCCCCCATCTGGAGGTGCAAAAAGGGTGCCCAGGCTGTCTATCCCCAGTGGCTGCCACAGGGCTCACCACACTGATGCTGGCAGCTGGGCTGGCATCCTGGATGCACGCTGACTCACCTGCACCCCTTCCACAGCTCAGCATCCCTGGGGACACATCCCAATCCTCCCTGACCCCTGTGGTCCTATGTCTGGCTGCCACTGAGGAGGGATGGGTCCTATCTCTGCCTCACCCAGACCTTTCTCAGTATGAATTACAGCCCTGATGTTTAATTCTCCATCCACTCTCACAGAATCTTCCTATGGACTATGGAGTGGGGAGTGAGGAGTGCACACCGGGGCATGTGGAGCAGGAGCAGTGGTTGCAGGGCAGGGGAGAAGATGAATAGCACAATTCAAGGACAACAGAGGAAACAAGCCCACAAGTCATTCTTTCATTTCCATCCAGTTCAAGCAGCATCCTGTCCCTGCTCAGCCCTCCACTGGATACTCTGGGCTGTATTTTCAGCAGGTATCACTGCCTGGGCTGGTTTATTTTGCTTTTATTCCCCTTTTAAGAGTTGGTTCATTGCCAGTGCCAGTCCAGGACAAGGGTGGGTGCTGGCAGAGCAGGACCAGAGCAAGGTTTGTGAGTGCTGTGAGCAGTGGCAGGGCCAGCCCACATGCTCCAGGATGTGCAGCCTCCTGGTCCACAGATAAGCTCAACACTCAGCTGTGGAGGGGTTACAAAACCCCAGAGCTGCAGAGATTAGGACTGGAAAAACCTTCAGACAACTGATGCCTCCCTCCCTAGCCCAGCAGGGCTGACCTCAAGCTGTCCTATCCCTGTCTGTTCTCAAAATCCCCCCTCAATCAAGACTGCACAGGCTGTCCCAGCTACCAACACAGGACCTTATTGCACAAAAGCATTTCTTAATGGCTAACCTAAACTTCCCTGGCCACAATTCAAACCAGCTATCTTTTTCCTCCTATCTCCTGTAATGGAGAAAACATACTCTCCTCTCAACAGAGCCCAGAGTTCTTGGCACGTGTGGCTGGCACAGCATGGCTTGGCTGGAGATGTCCCCCTTTTGCTGTTGGGGGCTCTGCTGGCTGTGTGGCCTCAGTCCCTGAAGACCTGGGCAGAGAGAACAACCCCAAGCACTGTTTGGAGCAGGAGGAAATACTCTCCAACATGAAAAGGAGAGAGAGGGAGAGAGGCATGTTCAGAGCAGCAGATAACCCAGCCAGTTGGCGCTACTTAAAACTGAGTAATAGCTGTGAATCACCTGAACTCCCTTGTGCCAGCTGAAACACCGTGGAGCAAAGCCAGAAGAAGAGGGAGCTGGTTGCTCCACCGTTGTCAGCAAGACTGTCCCGGTCCCCTCTGAGGCATCGCCACTCATGGGAGCTGCTACCTCTGGGCAGGAGGCTGGTTTCCACCAGCAGCACAGGTTTCCATGATGCTCCAGGTCCAGCTGGGCTTGTCCAGGGACAAAGTTGCATCGTGGTGGTCAGCAGGGAGGTCAGAGTCAGTTCCTGAGAACTTGAAAAGATCACTGTGAGCTTGCCAGGGGAAGCTCCAGAGATCCTAATTACTGCAACCAGCACTTCATCTGGGGCCTTTCATTCCCCTCAAAGCGCTTCCACCTGGGCACTGTTCCAGCAAGGCTTGGTTTGTAGACATCTGCCTCGTTCCAGTGGGGATGCACGTTACTGCCTTTGAGGTTTTCGTTAGCAGAGGGGAGCAGAAGTGGCAAACCCCTTCAATATCACCTGGGATGTGGGTGGCAAAACTGGTAAAAAGAGAGCAAGGGGAGCACCAGCTCTCAGCAGGACATATCCCAGTCCTGGTCTGTACCAGGCCTCTGTATCAATAAAATAGTGATGTGTAAAAATAAAGAATGATTAAACTATTTTTTTTTTTTGCCCCCAGGCACTCTTTTAATTCTGTTTAAAGGCTATTTCAAAAGAATTTGTAAACACAGAGTGGAAAATGTATGTGCTTACTAAGGTGAAAGGAAACAAAACCTTCAAATACCCACTGCTGCAGGCAGAAGGTCCTGACAGCACACACCCCACCTGCCCTCCACGTCACTGGGCTGGCCTGACAGGGTGGTGTGGCTCCTCTCCCCAGCAGTGCCATGCTGAAAGCAAAACCCATGAAGGAGCAGGCCAGGAGAACAGGATGAGTGCCAGCTCAAGTCCCATTGCTTGAGGAGAACACACCCTTGGACCAAAGTGGTCACAGCTCGTGTCCCCATCCCAGGTTTATGCCCATCAGAGGGTGCAGTGTTGGTCCCAGATGGTGTAATCTTCCCACCCCTAAATGGATCAAGCACCATCCATACCACAGCAGGGATGTGCATTCCCTGCCCATGTCCCCCTACATGGCAATGCTTTGCCTTTGGCTCCAGCCTCCTTGCCTAGCAGGGCTGGGGCAGCACATGGGCTGCCAGACGTTCGTGGTTAAATCCTTGCTCCTTGAAATCCTTCTTTTTTAATCTTTTTTTCATTCCCCTCCACTCCTGTCCCTCGCCCCCCATGGTTTAAAGTTTTCAAATTAAAATATGCAAGCTGTGACTTGTGGGTAGTGAGCTGGGGCTTGCAAGGAAAGCGGGAGGGAGGAGGAAGGAAAAGAAAGAGTGATCTGCTCAGAGTGCCAGCAATTGTTTTTATCCTTTCCAGATGAAGGGAAAAGATCATGTTATTTGTTCGGCATAAAGTTCCAGATTTTCAGGAATGAAATCTGAGAACAACATGTCAACAGTCTGTCTTGAGAGCTGGGGTGGATGGCGGCCTTTGTGCTCCCAAACACCATTGGGGCCAGTACGCTCCGCTGCAGAAAAAAAAGGCTCCATTCTCACACTCTGAAGTGGTGGCATTAGATATCAGCAAGATAATGGGCCCAGGGCCTAGCCCTATTTCTTCTCCCAACCCAAAGGCCCCGGGCTGCTGGCTTTGATGTGCTCATTTATTTGCCTTTTCCTCTCACAGATGATATTTTTAACCGATATTGCGGTTTGGGCACAGATTGTGGAGAAAGGAGGGGGGAATGAAAGTAATTTTATTGCAATAGCTGATCAGGAGGGAAGAAAGGAAAAATAACAAAGAAGAAAAAAGAAAAAAGAAAAAAAAAAAAAGAAAGAAAAAAGAAAAAAAAAATCAGCCATTGGTTACCCTGCAGGTTGGTGTTTCCTGCTGTAAATCAGCCGGGACACGGTGGTCTCACAGCTGGAGGGACATCCCACATCAGCCCCGACAGACCCCGAGGGCTGGTGGTAAGGGCTGTACAGCCCACTGCCCGAGGCATTTGCACTTGAATCCCAGGGGGAAAGGAGGGAGATAGTGGGGTCAGGGAGGTGGCCAGTGGCTGATTCACCGGGGCTGATGGATGTGCAGGCGGTGTGGGTGGTCCTGCACCACGGGGCCAGGAGTGTGTCCCACTCGGGATGGGGACTGCGGGAGCACCACTGCCCCTCCGATGTGCTGCCCCTCCGATGTGCTGCCCCTCTGATGTGCTGCCCCTCCGATGTGCTGCCCCTCCGATGTGCTGCCCCTCCGATGTGCTGCCCCTCTGATGGGCTGCCCCTCTGATGGGCTGCCCCTCTGATGTGCTGCCCCCGCCATCCCCCCGTGCAGGTGTGGAGGGCAGCCCGGCAAGGCTGCTCCCCTGGAAATCCATCAGGCTGCTGGGAGAGCCCTTGGCCTTCAGACACAACCAGGGAAGGAAAAAGAGAGGGAGAGAGAAAAGAAAAAGAGAAAAAAGGACTTTTCTCGCTACCTTTCCCACTTCCCAGAGCCCCCATGGAAGAAGAGCTGAGGAACTTCGTGAAACTGTGAAAATGTTCCTTGTGGAAAATTTCTTTGTGACACACATCTTTGTTTCAGCTGAGAAAGCAAACCATCAGGTAGTTGTGTGCCTGCTCCTCTTCTGTGACATGGGTCTGAAAGTAACCATAAGCAACGCTGTGCTCCTGCAATTTAGGTTTCACAATTCTTCGTGTAAGTGCCCAGCACTTGAAATTGTTGTCTCAGCTCTTTAAAGAGGTTTATTTTTTTTTTCAAGTCCCATGACTGCAGTGGGAAAACTGAAAACTCACACCCAAATCATGCAAAACCAGATGGCAGGAATGGAAATCCAAATTAATTATTTCTTAATTTAAAAATTCTTTTCAATTTAATTTGGTTTCTAAGGCAGGCCTAGCTGGTTCACCAGCTCAAACACTGCTGGGATGATGATACTGTGACATTTACGGCGACACCAGCTCCTATGCGTGGTTTTTTTCCAGAGCCCATAAGCTGGCACACATGTCCCAGAGACACAGACATGCTCCCAAGTCACTCAAGCCACGTCTCAACTGCAGGAGCAGCACAGGATGAGCTCCTCCCTTGCTGGGACTTCGTGCAGCTGCTGTCTGTGTCTTGCCAGAGGTGGGTTGTGCAGACAAGAGGCTCAGCTTGCACCTTATGGGCAAGTTGCCAGCCCCCACTGTGTCCACCTCTCCCTCTGGTTGTGTCCCTCTCCATCCCTGGCCCCACAAACTCTCCCTCCTCTGCACAGCATGTCCACCTTAGTGCTGGATGAGCAGAGGGTGTAGGGAGGCAACCTAGTCCCAAAATAGGGTTGCAGAAGGTGTATAAGCTGCATCCCACATGAGCCCCTGCCACCCCAGGGAGCTCTGCCTTCACAGAGGGCAGCTTCACCACCCTCCCCTCCTGCCTCAGCACCCTCCCACTGTTTGGAGCAGTGACCCATTCCCCCAGGTAAGGTGTCTCCCCAAGGCAGCAACACTGGAGCTGGGGATGTTCTCAGCCCCCAAGAGAAGTGTGCTTCAAAAGCAAGAGCGTCTGGCCTCTCTCAGAGGGACACTTTCAAGCGGAAAGAATATAAAACAAAGGGTTTAATTCCCTGGACATCAACACTGGTGTGTACCTGCCCAGGACCTCATAAAAGGGAGGAGGCTGACAGGAAAAAGAACGTGGGGACTTAATGAGAGGTGAAGCATCAGCACCTTTCCACACTGAGCATCTCAGGGCTCATCACACAGTCACATTGAGCAAATTAATTTTTACTTAACACTTTGTCTAACTGTGACTGCTTTGAGGTGGAGTGTCACAGACTGCACAAATCCCTTGGCCAAACACTAAACAGGGACCAGCAGTGTTGGTGGAGACCCCTTGAAAGGAGCACAGCAGGTTTGGCCAGACTGACGTGCACAGCATCCCCTCATCCCTCCTGCGTGCTCTAGACTCCCTCTGGAAAACATGCTGGCCATGCCTTGCTCTGACTTTCCTTTGCACGTCCAGTTGCAGTGATTTTATTGCCTGAGCCGGCTCTTCCCTCGGCTTTCCCAGTAGTAATGGGAACGCTCAGGAACGAGTCCCTGTTCAGCAGCCCAGAGCCCATCCAGGCACTCCAGAGCAGCCCTGCAAACCATCCCCCCGCCGATCCCACACTGTCAGGAACAAGATCAAGAAGGAAAATGCCTTGTGAAGCTGTGTAAAAGAGGTGGTAAAAAGCCGTGTAAACAGTGGTCAAGGAATACACTTATCCCACAGTCAGCAGACAGGCACATCGGGACTTGAGTTACTCCTTTAGGGATTGGATTAGCAGGTCAAGACCACAATGACCAGGAGCTTCTGCCAGACAGTCGCCAGAGCTGGAGTCTGGCAGCCCATCAGGCAGTGGTATCAATCAGTCTCCTTAAAAATAATTAAATGATCTGTCTATATCTTGTTTAAAATGATCATTCTTCAAAGGCTGTAAAAAAAGTTTCAGGCAAGAAGCATGGAAACCACACAGAGGTTTGAGTAAGCATGCAGAATGAGCTGCAGTGGTTGTTGCTATTATTATTACTACTGCTATTTTTATTATTATGGTTATTATTATCATGCCCTGACATACAAGGGCTCTCTTCCTCCCCCGGGGTGAGTGGCTGTTGTGGAAGTCTCTGCAGAGGGAGGTGACATCAAGACAGTCACACACAGATCAGTTTAAGGTCCACTCCTGGTGCTCACACCTTACCTGCACCCTGTTGTGAGACCTCCCAGTGCTCCTGCCTCTCCTTCACCCCTTGCTTGGCCCTCCAAAACTGGGGACATCAGCTCATGCCACCTACAGCAGCTGCTGCCACCTCCCCCCTGTGCCTGTCAGCTGCACCCCGCTACTCAGTGGTCCCACAGGGGGACGACTTAGTCCCCAACCTCAGTGGGCTTCTTGGTGTGCCCCTGGAAAACACATAGATGACCAGTGGTGGAATCCTTCAACCTTGTGACACAGCAACAGCATGAGGGTAAGCAATAGCTTCTCCTTGAGCACTGCCACGAAGCTAGAGCTGGGGCACTGATGATGATGAGTTTTTCTCCACTTCTCTGCTTTTAGTTACTTCTTTTTTTTTTTTTTTNTTTGCAGTCGCACATTTGGTGTCTGCAGGGTGGTTTCTCTAAATGTGGCACAGCTTTTATAATACTAAATAAAGCAGCATCCAAATCCCATCTCCACATTTACAGTCTGTAGACTTGGAGTGTTTAAAAGGTGCAAGACCCATGTCTCTAGTTTATTCTTTCACCAGCAGATATGCTGCTGCCAAACATTTGTTTCCAAGCTGTGGGATTCAGCCACCCCATGCCCAGCTCATTTCGGTGCCTGACCTTTCTGCTGGATCAGGATCACCTCTAGTCTGAAGTTTATCCCTGCTATTCTGATGAAGTTTTTCCCTCCCAAAGCAGCTTTGTATTAGGGACCCCTGGACTGATCCAGCCCCCAGCAGCATCACTGCAGCCAGAGCAGAGCCTGGAGTCATGGCTTTCCCACTGTGCCTCTCAAAAAGGTGCTGCCTCTGCCATGGCTTGAAAAGGGGGTCACCATTTCCTAGCCCAGGTCTGTCTCCCTTGCTCTCTGACAGAGCATCTTGAGGTAGTGAGAGGGCAAGAACCTGTGCCCAGGCAGCAGCTGTTGCCCCTCACCCCAGTGCCACATGGAAACAGGACTGGGCTGCCCTGTACCCCAGCCCTGGGCTCTGCAATGCAGCCAGCTCAGAGCACTGGTTCTCCAAAACCAGGCACTGCCTGGTGGGAGCTCAGGGCAGCACCACCCCGGATCCTTTAGGAGCTGTGCCTCGCTCAGAGGCAGCAATTAAGGAAAGAGCTGCTGGTTACAGGCATAGAGCAACCCCTTTGCTGCCAGTGGTCCTTCATCAACAAACCAGTGTCCATTCGCAGACCTGATCTGACTCTCTCTGCAATTAACCAGACCAAGTAGCACCTTTGCTCCTCCATCAGACAGCCTCTGTCCTGCCTGGCCTGGCACTCCAAGCCACCAGCATTTGCTGGAAGCTCTGGCATGGGCAATAGTTACCCCTCTCCTGTGATGTGGTCGCAGGAGGCTGAGCACGGCAAAGCCACCCCCGACACTCCTGTTGCACCACCACGGCAGTGTCTGCACGGACTGCCACGCTCAGGACATGCTTGTCCCACACACTGACAGGCAACAGCAGGAACTTACGCCACGGCTCCAGCACCTCGGGCCAAATTCTGGATGGTTCCATAAGTTTGAGCTCAACATCATGAGTCATTAATGCCACCATCCTCCCTTTGCTTTTTTTTTTCCATAAAACTTTGTTTTTCCATCAAATGGGAACAAATACACCCAATACTGGGAATTTTGCTAGATAGAGTCCAGATGACAAGTTCTCAGAAAATGCTGTCAGCTGCTGAGATTCAGATTCAAGAGACATCAGCCAACGTTAACCATAAACAACAGGGGCAACAAGATGTCTGGCAGATCTTGAAGTGACACGAGATGCCTGCGCTCCACAACAAACCCATTTCACACCACGGGAAAGGTCACCACTTTAATCCACTTCTGGATGGAATGTACACAAACGTCATTCTTCTTCACATCTGTAATTAAACAGCCTCTTGCTTTGCTATCCAGCCCATGTTTATTTTCCCATTTGCTAACATGGTGGATGGTAATATAATATGACACTGAAGGGATACAGACTGCTACAGGCAGGCTTTTGACTTCTTTATAGTGATCTCCCTGCAGAGAGCTGGGTGAGAAGGGTGGTTGTGCTGCTTGGATCCAGCAGTGATTTCTTTTCTGGATGTGCAGCATCTTTGCACACTGAAATAATAAGAGTGAAAAAGACAGTGAAAGCAAACAAAAAGCACTGGCTGAGATCCCCAAATGCATTGAGGTCTCTGCTGGGCTCCTATAAGGGAGGAGACAGCCACTAAACTGGGAGGTTGAGGCTAAATCTGCACTTCTGCTATGAAAAATCCATTTTTCAATACTGGTAATACCCTGAATCATTTGGGAGAAGTCTTCTGTGTCCCTGTGGCCACCAAGGAACATCTGAAATAACCCTGAATAATTCATGATGGGGCCCCTCCTTCCCCACAAAGTGCTCTTGGGTACCAGCACCGGCTCCCACCCCACCACATGACACCCAGCAGGACAAACCCCACAGGAACAAGCATGTTTTTTCCTCTCCAAACCTTCTGGGCTGCAGGGCTGACACACTGGGAGGCTCTCCAGGAGCCAGACACAACAGCTTTCGCTGAACGGCGTTGGCCATCGGGAGGGACCGCGGCACACGCTTTGTGGCTCGAGGTGTGGATGTGTACTTCAGATCCTAGCACACCCTCAGCAAAACTACACCAAGACGTTTCTTTTCAAAAGGATACAACGTTTGACAAAATAAACAATATTTGATTAACTCCGACTGCCTTTCTGGGTGTTTTGGAGGGAGAGGGGGCCGGGTTTTTTTGACAGCGGTAAATCTGCTGACTCTATAAACATCCCATGGCCACTTCATCTGCCTATACCAAAATTTCAGTTACCTCATTTCCAGGGAACGTCCTTAGCAATATTTTGACAAGCTTATTTAGGGGGTTGTTTGTGGGTTTGGGTTGTTTTTTTCTTCTACTTCTTAGGGAGGTCTCCATGAATAAGACACAGGCTGGAGTCAAACAAAATCCGCCACTTCTCTTTATATGGGGAGTTTTGCCATGTTCCTAACCCTAAGAGAAAACCCAAATTTCCATGCTGAAGATCAGCAAGCATCCTCCAACATGAAGGTTTCACCTCATTCCCCTCCAGCTGTAGATTTCATTCCACTGATACTTCCACACCTAGCTCCTTGCTAAGGGAACAAATAACATAATGGAAGGATTTGTGATTTTGCTGGTGCCCAGCTGAGTCACCCCCAGCTGTGGAGCTCAAACTGAAAAATCCCTGGGTTTCTGGGAACAGACACCCACTTCTAAGGTGTGTGGTACATGATCTGGTAAACTTTTAGCAGCATTTGTCAATCATTAAGCTGCAGTGCGGCTGCAAAGGTCAAGGAAATTCCCACCAGGGCACCCAAATGTTTGGGAATGAAATTGTATTTCTGGGCTGCCTTAGCTTAGGTGATCTGGAGTGCCTGCAGTGCAGGACTCATCCAATGGGCTTGGCCAGTCCCACCTCTGAGCTACGCACTCCAACACTGGAAGGAGGTGTCTCAGCAGCACACCTGGCTGTCTCAAGACTTTTTGAGGCCTTTGAGTGTTTCATATATTTTAGACACTTATGCAACATCCCACATCTGCCCCTGACAGCAGCCTGCTTGTCTCTCTGCTCCCTGTGCCTCTCGGTGGGAGCTGCCCACCAGCACCATCTCCTGTGCAGCTGTGAGGATCCCACCACGGACCAGCAGCTGCCGAGAAAGCAGAGCAGGAGGCAGTGCAAGGCAGTCACATCCTCCCCTCCCAGCACTCCCCAGCATGCCACCCAGCCAGGACCCTGACCTGTGCACTAATCTCCAAGGCTGGGGATCATCTGGAAGCTGCCCTTTTGGTTGGCAGCATCTCCCTCACTGTACCCATAGTTCAGCACACACCAGTTTTGACTCAAAAGCAAATCAAAATACCTGACAGCTCAGGGTCACACATGCCCCCCCTTTGCAGACCCACAGGAACACCCCCATGTCCAACTGCCACATTTGCAGGTGTGGCTGGTGCTCTTTGCATCCTCCTCACAAGGGGGATTTTGTTTCCCTCAGAAGCCCCAGTGAATCCAGTCCCACCTCCACGCTGGGTCTGTGCTCCAGAGTGCTTGAAGGCTTTGCTCATGGAGGTGAATGAGCAATTCTGAAAATTTCCCTGAAAGACGAAACTGAGACGCTCTAGATTTCACTTCCCCAAACAGCATGAGCTTTAAGCAGCAGCTGTTTCTAGCAGCTGTTCAGTGAGTTAGATTTTGCCATTCCAGCACTAAACTATTAGTCAATTGATTAATGAACCAGGACTTCCCATCCAACAAAAATATTTTGGTTTTAAATTATAATTTGATACATGGTTAGTGCAGAAGTACGTCACACATGCTAAGCACATGTTTGCATCTCATCACCACTCTCAGACACAGGGAAAGGTGTTGGTATCACCACCTTTCCAAGGCTGCTTGCAAACCCTCCCAGGGATGTGGTACCTTCACATGCAGTGTGATGCTGCTCACTCCTGCCTGCACATGTGATGTGCTCCTGCTGCCACCTGAGTTAACAGGAGCTGCAGAACTGGCCAGGAAGCATTCAGGTTAACTGGCAGGGGTGACAGCTCAGTCACCTGAGACTCATATATTATAGCATATATGATATGCATACTCATTAATAGTATATACTACTAATGATAAAAATAAAAACTGAAATAATCTCAACTCTGTATTAGCAGGTAAACTTGCAAGCCCTGGGACAAGGTGTGGAGTTCCAGGTATGCACAGGAGAGATGACAGTGCCCATCTCCTGATGCAGGGGTTCCATCCCAAGGCAACACAGGTCACAGCACACAGAGAGCTGGTGTGGAGAAACAAACAGGGAACAATTATTTCTTATTTTTCATGACATGGCAAGGAAACACTGTCCAGTATTAAACACCAGCTTTATTCCACCCTGGTGGCCATGGCATTCCCTGCAAACCCTCTATTAAACATGCACAAACCCACAGCAGGGGAAAATTCAACAGCTGCTTTTTCAAGTTATAATCTGTTATTTTATAAACTTGGCAGGTTGGGGGATCAAAGGCTGGTTTTTGTGATCTCTGATCATAATATCTCCAACAAGCATAGGTTTGCTAAAGAGTATGTCTGTGCAATGGGAAACCAGGCTCAGCATGCCTCAGAGGGCTCTTCTGCTGAGAAGCATCAGCACCGTGCTGTGGAGATGCAGAGGGGGAGGACCCACCAGGCTTTGTGAGACACACAGCAAGGCACAGCCTGTGCCACCTCCCTCAGAGAGAAAGAGTGATGGACTCGTACCTGAAAGCTGGTGCCACCATCCCATCCTGCTGCTTATCTAAGAAAGCAGCAGCACACAGAGTATTTCTGAAACAATATTAGAGGAGAGGATATCCCTGTGCTGGTACCAGTGATGCCTGGTGAGGCAGAGGCAGCACATCACCTCTGAACAAACCCAGTGTCCTGCTCCCACCCCCAGCACTCCCCGGGGATGAAAGCAAAATGATCAGAAGGGAAGAAGCGATGGAAATTCAAGCGGCGCTAATAAAATATTCCCTTTGGTGGAGCAGAGGCTCCTGGGCTCAGCCAGCTGAGGCACAGAGAGCGGGGATGATGGGGAGAGCTGGGCCAGAATGAGAGCAAAGCAGAAGGAGGGTGAAAAAATGCCTCTTCCAGAACAGCCAGTGGCTCTCTCCTGCATCACCCTGTGCAATGGGACCCTTTTGATAGGAGGACTCCTCAGCAAGTATGATCCCAAGACGTGGAGAAGGATGCAGTTTGGTTTGTGAACATGTAAAATACAAAATCATCTCACCCTGCATGGATGTAAAAATTCAGCCCTTACAGGAATACTGCCATGTCACCAGCACTGCCCAAACATCCCCAAGACTAACCCCAATGCAGATGGGACATGTGGATTCTCAAACCCATTAGCCAGCAGGTCATGCTGAGGCTTAGCCCAGATCTGCTCCTTTCCATGAGGAGCTGTGAATTGGGCGTTAGGAACTCCAGGCAGAGGAGTGAGTGAGCAGTCTTTTCTCTCTCTCTGCCACAATCCCAAAGCACTTTACACAGCCCCAAGGCTTCAAATCAGGGTCAGCCAGATAAGTCCCACCACTCCGACTGAGAAAAGTTTCTGCTCTCCAAACCATCAGACTTCATGGTTCAGGTTTACCTTTCTCCTAAACACAAAGTTACTGTAAAAAATGTCTGAGGCACACAAATATTCAAAGCATTCACATGCATGTGAGGGTGTGTGTGCACACATACATGCACACGCTGAGGCTTAAAATACTGTGGATATAGTCACTGCAGTAAAGGCAGCAGGTTCAACAAAAATATGTAACCATCTTGGTCAGAAACCAAACCAAAACAAACACTCCCTGGCCCCAGCCCTTCCATTTATCAGACCAAGCCAAGCCATTCCATGGTGGGCCTGGGCTGGGCACAGTTGGCCTTCCCAGGCTGCCCACTCCAGTACAAGACTCAGTATCGTCTCCAACACACGGGAGGCAACTTCCACCACACCACTTACAGAGCACCCAATCTTTATTTTAGAGATAGCTTACGTAAAGTAACATGCAAAGAAAGACATGAGTAAGAGTCTCATCTGCCTCAGGCTCTTACAAATCCTTTTCTTTTCCTCTTTCATAGCACAACACGTTGGACGCCCGCTATGCATCCCTGTAAAGCACAGCGTGTACATCCACGCTGCCTGTCCTTTGGCTGGAGCTGTGTGAGCAGATTTCCCATGGGAAAGGAGGTGCTTCACTTCTGAAGAATAAAACCAGGGCATTGCACGGGCCACAAGGATGCTGGTGGGGACTGGCCACCTGCACCGAAGGGCTTCAGGACCTGGCTGGGATGTGGGCAGCAAAGTCACCTGCAGCATGCCATGATGCAAGTGGGTTTTGTGCTCAGGGGAGCACATCTCCATGACAATCCCAGTGCATGGCAACTTCTCATCCGCAGCATCTTTCCTCTTGCTGTGTGTCTGATCTTCTCTCTCCCCTGTCTTCACATGCCCTCAGTAAGTTCTGGCCAGATTCCTAGGGGTGAGACTCAAATTTGGAGTAAGTACAAAAAACTGCTTGAACTACAGAAAAAAATCTGTATTAAGTCAAGTAGGATCAGGGGTTTGATATTTGCTGAGAGTATTTCATAAGCCGTAGGTGTTCTGTACCCCATGCATGTTTGAACAACTCAGGATGAAATATGGTCTTCACTTTAACAGCAAGAGAGTCTTCAAAAACTGTGAGGAACACAATTTAATATGAACTCACTTATATTAAACAGGATTATCTTTAAAAAGCACTGTTATGTATTTAATAGTTTGCCATGAACCACCACTTTTTTAGGTTTTTTTTTGTTGTGAAGATACCATATTCTCTTTAAAAAGCGACTCAAGTCATTTGTCCAGTCTTTGGAAATGTGCATATATTTCAGAAGAAGTTCCAAAAGTCTTCCTCATTAAAAAAAGGCATGGAGAGACACATGGGTGATGCCACCAGCAGCACTCATGGCCAGTGGCCCAACAACAGCAGCAGGACCAGGACCAGGGCAGTGGCAGGACTGGGGCGGGTGGCTGCACTCCCTGGGTCACTGCTGGGGACTGTGGCACCACCTTTGCTTTGTTGGTTCAGAAGCTGCTTATTTGCAGAGATGTCATCCATGTCCAGGTCGTATGCCAGCTCTGAAAGCAGAAGGAGGGAAGGGGTTAGTCACAGGTTAACATCCTGGCACATCCAGCCCCCACCAAAAGTGGGGTCCTGGGGGCAGCCCGTGCCACAGCCAGGTCCAAGTGCAGTCCAAGGCATCACAGCAGGGCTGGATGGGCCAGAAGAAATTACAAACATCCTCTTAATCCTGCACCCACTGGTCCCAGAGCACCTCCCAGCACCCCATGTTTGGAGAACACAAAACATCACAACTGTGAGGTGCCCCCATAAGAAAACAAGAGAAGGGATCTGCCTTACTGGAGAGCTACTCCCAAAGCAAACCAGCTGAGCTTTGGAGCAGGTGTTTAGCAATGCAAATCAAGTCTGCTCCCCAGGCACCACAGGAATGTGCTCAGGAGTGAGGAAATCCTGGCGAGCACAAACAGTTCCCCAAACCCAGAGTCAGCAGAAGGCCTTGCTAACCAAAATCTCCTGGTTGTAGGACTGGAGGAGCTCTGCATTTCTGCAATCTTATGTAAGAGTGTGCAAAATATGCTCCTTATAGCACTACAAACACATCCCATTCCAGTTCAGCCTCATCAAAGCACTGGAGAGGAAGGAATGACAACGGATCATGCACTCTGGGCATGCTGGCATTGCAACATGTGGACACTGAGGTGAAGAACATGTGGGTTCCAACCCAAGAAAACATCCAGTATAAAAGTTTTGATAGTCCTGGCAGAAGAGTGTGGTGGGGGAAAAGCTTGTGGCAACCCATCACTGGCTGTGAGAGACCTGCTCAGTAGTAACAGTCACCCTTGTCTTCCTGGGTCAGGGAAGAATAGAGAAATCCAAATAGACAATGTGGAAAGACTAGACACCAGCAATTCTCAGGGCCAAGAACAAAAAGGGAAAGTTGCTTTAAGATGCCATTATCCAGATCCACCTGGGGCATTTGTACCTGTCAATCAGCTGGGTGCACCATGCTTGACTCAAGGCAGTATGTCCCTTGTCCCCCTGCTTGTGCTGCTGCTGTCTCCTTCTGGGGTCCAGGTTTCTCACCCCAGGAGAGGAGACTGGAGGAAACTGGTGGTTTCCATCAGAAGAGATCCTGGCTCAAGCCTTTTACAAGCCTCCTGGATCACCAGCATATCAACAGGTTTGGATCATCCCACCCCACCCCTGAGAAAGAATCCAAGAGGCTGAATAAACACTCTAGCTAAAAAATCCCACATCAATCCAATGAATACCACTGCCAAGGCAAACTGGGAGTATTTCTTAATCAAAAAATACCCAAACATTGCAAAACAAAAGCAGAACTATATTAGCATGACAAGTGAGTCATCCCAGGCCATCAAAGCGGGTCAAAAATGGCTCAAAGGGAGCAGTTTTCAGTGTACACTCGGGGCCAGGTGCGATGAAGGCACGCATGGTAAACTCTGAATTTTCCAGCAGATTCCCACAGATACTGCAATTCCTCTTTTCCACAACTTTCTTGCTTTTCTTCTCAAGAGTACAGATACACTGCTCTCCTCTGGAGCTGCACACCCATGGGCAGAGCAGGGAAAGAAAGGTGCCACCTTGAAAGGGATGTGCTGGTTGGCCATCTCTGCCAATGCTGGCCAACCTTCCAAGGACAGAGAGAACAAGCCCCTCTGGCGTGGGGGATGCTCAGGCTTCAGGGAAGTTTGGGAGTGGCCTGGCTGCACCACCTTATTTTTCCAAGCTCATTTCTGCAAAATAAGTGAAGGGATTTGGAGTTAATAAAATCCCAGCAGATTATTTCACAGTTGATTGTTTTACACAAGACTCCTCAGCTGGCACAGTGTTGTATCAGGGCAATGACAACCTGCTCTGGTGTGTTTTGGAAAGTATTTCCACACACTCTAAAGGCTCCTAAAACCTAAAAGATGCACTGTGGGGTCACAGTACCATCAGGCACCCACATGGTTCCAAGGCCAGTGATCATCAGATCTTTTGGGGCACAATATTCTTATTGGACATCCTAGCAAAACTAAAGAAAGATCTCCAGGAACTGAGTTACTATTCTTGCCTTCCATTTAGAAAAGAAATTTGAAACAAAAGAGTGTTTCAGCAAGGTCCTTAACAGCACAATGGGTTTTGACATCCCCATTTACAGTCTCATTCTAGGATGTAATTTATGAGATGAGAGTTCCTGCACAGTCACAATGCAGCAGCTGAATCACGTTGGAAATGTTCAGCCAGAATGTACCAAAATTAATATTTCAAACATACTCTTCTTTGTGGGAAATTTTCAAATTCTGGGATTTCACCTCAGTTTGAGTAAGGATAATTTTTTAAATCACAGCATTTCGCCCAAACGGGGATGGTTATTCTCTCACTCATCCTTTTTGACCAAATTAAAGAGAAGGGGACAGAAATCCTCTTGTCATCAGAGATTAAAGTGCCATTTTCCATGTCTTGTTTAAATACTTCAGAAGTTTAGTACTTGGGTGTGCCATTTGTTTTCACTGTTCCTTCAATTGTTTCCTACTCTCTTTTTGTGCCCAACTGTATTTTTAGGCTTGATGGATTTAGCCAACCATCTTTTATTTTGTATTAATAATGGATCTGTAACTTGCAAATCCCTTTCACTTAACTTCATATGACCTTTGGTACATCAGAGTAGAGGAAAGTATAAGGTATGAGCCTCTAACAGACCTCAGGCAGCTGATAACCAGGTCCAGGCATTAAAACAACATTAAAAATAGACATCACAGAATGAGTACAGTTGGAAGGGACCACTGTGGGTCATCTGGTCCAACCTCCCTGCTCAGGCAGGGTCATCCCAGAGCACATTGCACAGGATTTTGTCCAGACAGCTCCTGAGTATCTCCAGTGAGGGAAACTCCACATGCTCTCTGGGCAACCTGGTCCAGTGCACAGTCACCAGCACAGTGAAGAAGTTCTTCCTCATATTCAGGTGGAACTTCCTGTGCATCAGTTTCTGCCCATTGCCTCTTGTCTTATTGCTTACATTATTGATAATAATCATATTTCAAATCCTGGAATCCAAATGTTCCTAAGCAGGTACTTCTTGAGAGGGCTCCATTACAATTTCCAGCCTTTGTTAGGATCTCCACTTAATGCAGGCCACCACCACATCCCTGCACCTCCTCTTCCTCCCACAGCCACTGGGAGCAAAGAGCTCTGGCACCAGGGCTGGAGCTGCAGGATGGCTGACGGGGTAGCAGAAGATAACTTTGCACATACTGTTGTGGTCGGTCACTTCCACCCAAAACTCTGCCCTTATACTGCAAAACAGCCCCAGAGAAGCTGCTCCTCTGCCTCCCCTCCACCCTGCCAGCTTCTGCATTAACCATCTCCACAGCCCCAGCTCTGATCAGCCAATTCATTGGCATCAGTTTCTCAGTACAAAGTGGCCCTTTGGCCTGCAAAGACTTTTTTTGGGGGGCAGGAAACTAGAAAAATCTGTTTCTGTTTATAATCAGCTGGAGTCCAGGGGGTATTACCAACAATCTGTGCTAATTACAAATTCAATCTCCACTCATTTTGGCCGCTCTTGTCCTCAGGACTGCAGATTAGATAATCCCCTTAAAATAATAGTGGATCATTAGCTCTGCCTTGTTTCCCCCCTCTCCCACAAGCTGAGCGTGCTGCGCCGTTTCCCGGAATCCTTCCCCAGCTGCTGAAAGGTCTCCAGCCGCACACAGGCCGGTCCCTCCGGAAGCATCCTTTGTAACCAAAGCCCCTCTAACACAAAGCTGCTGTGCTGTGCTCCCAGCACTGCAGCAGCTACAACGCTCTCGCAGCGTGGACGACAAAACCTGGCGCCAGCTCGACAACACGCACTTTCCGCATCCACAAAATAAAGCAGCGGCATTTTTTCCATGGATTAGGACTGGAATTGGGCATACTGACTCTGCACAAGCTTATTGGGGAGGATCATTAAAAAGCTCTTCTTGCTGAACCACACCAGCTTTGGAGATGGCTACAAAAGTGGGAGGAGGTTGGTTTTGAGTTGGGATAGTAAGTGCCGTGGCAGCTGGCACAGAAGGAGCCGGGAGGGTGAGTGGCACACAGACCAGCTACAGCAGGCTTTGCTCTGCCAAATCCACCACTGCCTACCAGAACACCCCTGAAAGGACAACTACACCTTAAGCAAAGAACCACTAGCAATTGTCACTCTGGGAAGTGACCTCCAGGAGGAGAGTGCCCAGCTCCCACAGGCTGGCTCGGCTGCTGCCCAGAGCCAGGGAATGTCATCTCACAGGCAGGCATCCGGGCTGCCTGCCTGCCAAGCCTGCCCCGGCAGGTGGTTCCAGTGACAGCCCTAATATAGTAACAGAGCCATACTGGATGGCCATGCACAAAAACCCCCTCGCCGTGTTCTGGGATGGCTCTGCCAGCGCCCTGTGCAGCACCGACAGGTGTGAGGGGATCCTGCCACAGCCCAAACCACCGTGCCCAACACAGCCTGTCCACCAAAGGGGGCTGCTGAGCGGGTCAAAGCACCTGTGGGGATGTGGTGATGGCCCTTGTTTGCAGATGATGGAAACCCTGTGGTAGGAAGGGAATGGATTGTGACCATGTGTTTCCAGTGAGTGCAAAACACATCAAGTAGAAATGTCAGAGCTTGGCAAGCTCCTGCATCTGCCAACATCTGCCTGCATCTTTCCTTCAGGACTGGTCTAGGAAAGCACATGCCACCATTGCCAATGAGAACGACAATCTCCAGTGTGTGTTGCTTTAATTTTTTTTAAGCAGTAGGCATCTTCAGTGTGGGGAACAGGTTGCCGATAGGTGCAGTAGACTTGCTGTCTCCAAAACAGGACTGGATTTCTTAACGGGAGAGATGTTTGAGTCAAGTCCAAACTGTTGACTCATTACAAGGTGAAGCATAAGAGCCCATGATTCCACAGAATCCACTGCCTGACCCTGGCTCCCAACTCCTTCCATCTCTACAGCATCAACAGCCTCCCTCTCACAGGTGTTTGCACCTGAAATCTAGAACAGTCCAATTTCAGCTGAAACACTAAAAGCATTGCTCACCTCAGCCTCCAGTTATTTGGCTTTCTCACGCAAACAGCTCATATTATGAACACAAACTCTCCCTCCACAAAGGCAACACCTGAACCCATCCATGGGGTTACATGGCACAAACAGCTACAACTGCACAGATACAGCTGAAATCCCCAACCCTCTGCCTCTCCAAAACACCTCAAACCCTTCCAAACACTTAGCCAAGCATGGTTTCATCCCAATAGGGAGGTTTTGCCCTCTGGCTTATTACCACTAAAATCCTGGAGCACCAACAGGTTTGCCAGTTGTCTTCTTGCACAACGAGCTGCAACAGCCCAGCCATAGGTGCGGCCGTGCCGGGGTGTAATTAAAGTGCTGAGCCAGGACTGGCTGTGGTGCCTGTGCTGGCACAGCTGCCAGATCACTGAGAGGGATGCCCAGCATGTGCATGGTCTTGTGCCTCTGCTTTTCCACCTCCTCCACAGCAATTTAGGAGGTGTGGCTCTTGGCAATACGGATTTGGGAAAAAAATAAAAAAGAGGAATAAGAAAAAAATCTCAGCACCATCCTACTGCAACATGGCTGGGAGAGCCTGGCATGGCCCAGCAGCAAGAGTTAAAACCAGCTTCCCAGGCAGACAACCGAGGGAATTGGGTTTGGGATTGATGTTTTGCAAACCAAGACTTTTCTCCCCCACCTTGCCACCTCCTGGCTGCTGGAGTGGCACTGATGGCCCACAGCCTGCAGTGTGTGTTCCCCAGAGACTGCAGGCACCACCACAAGACCAGCACTGACAGCGGGGAACATCTCCTAGGACCAAAGCTCTCTGGAAGGCAGTAACTACACTGACCTGGGGGGATGAAGAGGTGAGGAAGGTACATCTCAGTTCCACACCAGGGGTGCAAGCAGGTGCTGCTCGGGGTACACAAGGCAATGAACCCTGCGAGGCAGCCAGCATGCACACCCTCCAGTGATACCACAAAAACCTCTCTACAGATTGTCCTCGAGCTTTTGATGGGGTGAAGGTACAGAACAAAACCCCAATACATCAGGATGGTACAGGCAGAGGGGCTGCACCATGACCTCAATTCAAGCATCTACTCCTCCACTCCCCCTTGGCCAGAGGCCTGTGCCGAGAAAGGGGTATCATCTATGACCTGGGCCTATGTTTACTTTGAAAACATACTCATTAAATTCCTCTTTGCTCCTTGGTTTGTTCTAGATTCACCCTGAAGAGAATCTGGCGTCTGCAATTGCATTAATCATTTTCCCTTTGGCAGAGTGTGAAAGCGTTTCTGAACTACACTCACAGAGCAGAGCCACAGAAGCGTGTTTAGCAAAACACACTCGTGTAATCTATTAAAAATTAACAGATCTCATTAGCATTATTAATTGGAAGTGCGAGAGTCCTTGTGTTCTGCTGATGAAGCAGCATTCCCCAATCTGATATCCAGCTATAGAGTCCAGAAAGAGAGCTGCTACATAAAGGAACTTAGGAGAGAAGCACTGAAAAATAAGGAGCTAAACATGTACAGCCAAAAACATTGACAGAGGCAGGAGTCAAGAAAGAGAGAGACAAATAGCTGGAAACAGATGAGTATGAATGGAGGTGATTTATGTGGCAGTCATATAGGACATGGTCAAGCAATGGTCCTGCAGATCTCCCATGTACCTCAGCCCACCCAGATGTGGAGACACCTTCTTCCTCTTTGGAGACCTTCAAGATATAAACCACAAAGCAATTCCTTTTGATTACTCTGCTATCACCTGAGACATCTCAGGAACAGTCTTGATTTTGGGAGGTGTGGTTCCCAGTGATAGGAAAGCAAAATGAATCTTTGGATATGGCCAGTACATGTGGTCCTTGCTTGCCACATGCTGGCCTTCAACTCTCCAAGCTCAGGATATTTAGTGAGATTCAGGTACTACCTAAATGCAGTCCTAAGGGGAATGTCAATGGTCCTTGCTTTCCAGATGCTAGCCACTAAAACCAGCCCTCAGGGTAGAAGGTATTTCTCAATGCTTGATTAGAAAACTCATGGTGGTGTTACAGCACCCAAGAACATCTGGCATCTTCCCTTGTGACTCACTGTGTGCAGAAACCAGACTTGAACAGTGCCCAGGCCATGCAGACCAGGGGTTCATGCCATTCATACTCCAAGTAGGCAACCAGGAATGTGCCTCCTCAATCAGAAATGACCAGGATTTTGTGCAATGTCTACATTCAGTCAAAAATCCCTGGACATTCATTATGCCTTATGCTTTTAAGGGGAAGAAAAAAAAAATCCAAGGCAGCTGTTGTTTCGCTCCTTGAACACAAATGCAAAGAAAGTGCTGAGCAGCATTCTCAGCCTGGGGATCAAATTGACAGACACTCCACCAGGCTACAACTCATGATACCAAGGGAAATATCTGGAGTGAGATTTCAGAATGTCACAATCACAGTGGAAAATCAAAATAAAAAGGCTGTATAATCCAGTTTGTAAATCCCTTCAAAAACACAAAATCCTCTCTAAAATGGATTACAGAGATTAGAGATAAGAGTTCTCTGGAAATCAAGGATTGCATTTCAGTCCCCTCCTTCTCTCCACCCTCTCAGGAAAAAGAATCAGACTCATGTCCCCCAGCACCTCACCACACTCCTCCCTGGCCATCACCCCAGCCTTGGGGTGCAACAGCAGCTGCCTCCAGGCCCTAAAAAACCAGAATTGTTTCCACCTGATTTTGTCCTAAGCACTATTTTGGGCCACAATCTGCTGCATGCACCTGAGCCTGTGGATAACAAGCATCAGGTGGGAGGAAATCTGCCTGCACAGGGAGAGGAGGGGATGACTGCCAGCCTCCTGCAAGTTTTTGGGTCCATCCCTTCTCCAAACAGGCTCCATGGGACTGTACAGTGTGCTGCTGTGGATTTTTGAGCTGCAGGAGCTACACCCAGCCCTGTGGGTGCCCAGCAGGAAAACACCCCCTTAAGTCAGGCTGGTCTTGTAAAAATCATTAGTGCGCCAACGGTGACAGAGTTACAAGAGGAGAAAGGTCAGACACTCATGAGGAGATGATATAAAAATATTTAGCAGCCATGTCATTATTATTCTGGCAGATTAAAACCAGCTTTTTGTTCAATATTTTGACTCAAGCATCCACAGGTGATGGTGGCAGGACAATTTTCTGCTAGAGAATTTTTATTTCGTGAGACTTTTTGTGCTTTCTTTCTTATTTGGAACAGGAACAACAACAAAAAAGGATTGCAATATTAGCATTCCCAGCAGAGCACACATTCAAGTTCCTGACCTGTTATTGCTCAAGGACTTCTGCAGCTGCAGATGCGTGTTTGGAGCTACAGTTGGGTCACTTTGAATGATGCTCATAGAATAAGGATCAAAACACTCACAGCTTGATCAAAAGGACATTTTATGAACACTGCAGCCCGAGTTAAGTGCTGATGTGAATACTTACATTTGCCCTTATATTACCTCAGCTCGGTTCTAATAAAATTAACACCCTTGTAAATAATGCACTCAATTTTTATTTGTTTCATGATTTTCTGCCTTATGGTTTTGCAAACATGTTCTCAAAACCTTTACATCACTCTGAGAATATTTAGTTGTGTTGAAACCTGGAAATCAACTTCTTGTCCAGAGGAATAATGGGGCTTGCAGCTTTGTATCATTGTTCCACCTGGTCTAACCTGAATTTATCCACTAAAGGTTGTGTTTTTTCCCTGACAAAAGAGGGTAACATGATCATACTCTTTTTCTTTTCCCAGTAGAAATTACCACCTCTAAATAAACAACCAAAAACTGAACTACAAGCACCAGCAGCATAAATGTTGCTTTGAAAAGAGACAACAGAAAAAACAAAGCAGGGAAAAATCGAATCTCTTTTATGTATTTCACTTGCACATCAGAGGCAAAATGAACTTTCCAGCCCAGGACAGGGGACGTCTTATTGGTGCAATACAGCTGCTTAACTGTTCTTTAGAGATATTCATCTCAACAGTTTACTCTAAAAGCCAGAACAGAAAGAGCATTTTCCCCCCTTTTATTTATTTATCTTTTTTTTTGTGCCAACTCACCTTAGCTGAAAAGCACATTGAGATTGTAATTATGGGAAGGCCTCATCTAGTAGATTTGTAAACTCAGCTATGGGCTTGAATTACTGGAATTAGCAAGGCTAATTTAATGTCACTGTTCAAAATGGCTCAGATTTGGAATTTCTTAATGGCCTTAGGAGAAGGAGTCTTTATGCATACTGCAATCTAGGCTTCATTCTTAGACTAAATTCCTTCTCATAGATTTTGTGAATGCCCTGTTTTGTAGCCAACACAAACTCTGTCCAGTAAAATAATGTAAGGACTCAGAATGAAAAGAGATTAGCTGTTCCCTGCTCCTGTTATTTTAAAGCAGAAATAACTTTGGCTTCTACTGATTCATAGACAAAGCTTGAAATGCAAAGCATGCTCAACTCCAGATTCAGCATGAAAAGGACCTTAAAATATTCCCGAGTGCAAGTAATGGACTTATTAGGAGGATGAAAAGAGGCACTTTTCACAGAATCCCAAGCCCTTTAGTCCTGTCATATCAATAATCTTGCCTAAGAATTTCATTCTATTTACATTTCTTTCCCTTCCAAATATCCTGCCTGACTTCTATGAAATACAACGTTTAAGCTTTTAAAGTGTTAATTTATTTCTGTTAATGCTTGGTGGTGAGTGGTGTAAAATGTCTGTGGATCACCCAGAGCGGCAGCTACGGTGTCACCGTGGGGTGCAACAGGGAACAATTCTGTCCAACATGCAGTTTTACACCTGACAATTGATAAAAGAGGAGGGAAGTTTAAAGGTTTGGTTAAAAGCATCTTCTTTAAATAATGGCAGTCAATTGTGCTGGAACTTGACATATCTGCAATCTACTACCTCCTCCTTCATGTTTAACACCCACAAAAACAATGCTAACAGTAAGGAAAAAAAAAAGCTTTATAGGTAACAGGAAGGAAATATGCCTGGCTGTCCCTAAGCTGCCAAAATATCATTTTTTTAAACTCAGTTTGCTTACTGTTTCCAAGACAGTTTCCTCTAAAACCAGCACTAAGCAACTAGTGACCATTTTCTTCATGTATTTGAAGAAATTGCTGAAAACCAACGGGATTTAAGGAACAAATTCCAAAAATATGTGGAAATATGTGTGGAAATACCAGTAAAGCAGATGGAGATGTCCCCTTTTTAATGAGTAACAGGAGGCTTTTCCTCCATTCAGCTCCATGTTGCCAGGACAATTAGCACTGATTGGGGAGCATCGTTGCACAGAGGGAACAGATGATGTTTTGGGCTTCATCTGCCTATGGCCCTTCCTGAGACAGCACCAGCAAGGACCAAGAGACCCCCCCAAACATTGTGGGAGGACCAGTGGCCATACTGGGATGGCTGTGCACAGCACGTGGTAGCAGCCAGTGATGATTTTCACAGACCAACCCAGATTTCATGCAGCCTTTCACCCAAGGGTCTCAAAGCACAGCACAGGCATTAATTATGCCCTTTGCTTCACAGAGATTAATTAAGCACTGAAGCCTCTGAGTCCCTGAGAGCCAAGCAGAAGCCTCCATTCACTAATAGCTAAAATTGAGCCGAGGTTGTGACGAGGCTTCAGGAGCACTGATGGGAGAGCTGAGAAAAACACCTCTGAGTGCCCCAAACCACTCTGCTCCCAGGACACTTCTAATTCCTCTGGACACATCCCAGCAAGTCCCAAGAAGGAAGCTATTCAAGTTTGGCTCTGAAAACACCATGGCAAGACATGGAAAGCTGACACACCAGAGAGTGGGGAGGGCAAGGAGCAGTCCCATCCCACGGCCATCCTTCTGTGCATCTGCTCAGCCCCAATTTTTACAGACACCTCAAGAGTCTCTGATGTTAGCAGTCATTTTTCCTAATAATGAACTGGACAGCCCTGGCAACACATCCTGCATCCATGTGCCAAGGAGTAATGGAAGCTCCTCACATCATCATTGCTTCCCCATGCACCGCTGGGCTGCTGTGCCGCCTCTCCCTGGGTGGCACAGGCTGCAGAAGACAACCAGGCTGCCTCTTCCTGCCCCATCCTCCCAGCTCCTCCAGCTGCAAAAGCCAACCTCATCAGTTCTGCCAGCAGAACCTTGGGAAGGCACCCCAACATGCCCAGGTGCTCCGAGATGCTCCAGAAACCACCCTCACTGCAGCCCTTGCAAAGCCCTTATCCTCCACCAGTAAAACCCCACATGAATCACAGAGAGCTCATGCAGCCTTGGTACCTCTGGAGGCAGCTCCTGCAATGCTCTAGCAAAAAAGTAAAACCCTCTCTGTCTCATGATCCTCATTTTGTTCCATCTTGCTGGATGCCTCCCTGTCATTCCATCTGCCCGGATGTCTCTGTGTCCTCTCAGATGTTGATCAAGCCATTTGCCCAGGGAACACACAATGGATTTAAATGAGCAGCCTGCCAACCCACAAACATCTGCTGTCACTGTTTCTTCAGCAACAAATGCCTGGATGAAATAGGTGACAAGTGCATTAAAAAAATATGACACCTGTGCTGCAAAGAGCTGGAAGGCAGAGGGGGATTGCCAGCCCCTGCAGATAAGAAAAAGTGGAGGCTGTGCTGCAGCTGCAGCCTGGGAAATCCACTAAGACCACATGGGGTGTCAAACTGTATGTCACAGGATTGTTGGGCTTGCAAGGCAAGCAACAGAGCTGTGTAGGAAGAGGGTCCAAAGAGACCAGAGATAACACTTCTCAGCACACACCTGCCTTTGCCTCCCAAAACCTGGGAGCAGGTGAACAGGCACAGCCTGAGCTGCAGGTCAAGGCAGAGAAAGTATCCCTTGTGCATCCCATCCTGCTGTGGGATGGAGCAGAGGAGATGCCCACAGAGGATCCCTGGGAGCCCCTTGCTGTAGGGGCTGCATCTGTTTGCTCTGCTTTTGGGTTAGTGACATCCTGCAGCTGCCCAGTTCCCCAGTGCAGGTTTCAATGGGATGGAAGGGATTTAGGAACCTCTGGGTAATCCCACACAGTGGTCCCAGTTACCCCGTATCTTACATAATAGGAGCTGGTTAAGTACTTTTACAGACAGGTTTCTGGTGCTTAATGTATGTAGCTGGTCAGGTGAATCTTGCTGTTATTAGCAACCAAAATCACGCTCTAACCTCTTGCTTTCCAACCCAAGCACAGTAGTTCTTTTCATTCAGTGTGTAGCAGAACCTCCTTGTTATGTCCTTATTTTGGGATTTTTTTCCTTTGGTACACAGAACCATTTTTTTCCCCCACATTTTTAATGAGTTCTGGCAGTAGGAAGTTGTTTGTAAATCACACAAGTATTTGTTTTACTGGAAACATCTGCTTTAACACATTTGGCTTTAAAAAAAAATTTTTTTTTTAAACAAAGGTATTAAGCTGCAATGTAAATTGGGCACATCTGTTTATGAGTCACTGCAATAGCACTGCCTCTAATGCACCAGATCACACGGATCTCCAGGGGCCTGATCCAGCAGAAATCGGAAATTCACAGCTCATTCTGCTCCCTTTTCCAGCATTCCTCTTCCGAGAGCACTTCTACCTGATTTAATAAATTAAGGCCACTAAATAAGAAAGACCTATTTAGCATCTGCTAATAACATTAGGTGTCTGGCCCAGCAGACACTTAAGTATCAAGAAGACACTTAAGTGGTGGCCAAGTCCACCCAAGGACCAAGTTCAGTGGAATTATTTGTGCATGGGGGACACTTGTAGCTGAACTTCAGGCTGCACCAGACCCACCTCTGCCCACGGTGCTGTAATCATCTCTGCTGCCTTCATTTGCTCAGAGCTGCCATAAAAAACCCCAACATTTAGAGAAGCAAACTAGAGGGAAAGACATCAGCTGAACCTTCAAGCTCAAAACCTCACCCACCAGCTGGCATTTGTTCACTGGAAATGCAAGGGTCATCAGACCTGGGGCACCAGGACAAACCACTCAGCTTTGTTTACTGCAGTGGCTGGAAAACATCCCTGATGCTTCTTGGGCAAATAAAACCAATGAGGGGTGGGAAGGGGGAATCAAAAGCAGCAAGGAAATGCCTGGAGAGGGCAGATTCAGGGTCTCCATGTCCACAAGAGCTGCCAGATCCCAGTTGTTCCTGGCACATGCCCCTCACCCCACCAGGGCAAAGCTTTCTGACTGCCACCAAAGCCCACAGCCAGGCAGGAATATCCCACAAGAGCCCAGGAGGGGAATGTGGTGCATGGAAAACCTTTACTCCCTGCACCTGGCCACAGCAGCTCCCCAGCACTGTGCCAGTGTCTTGCCACCCTCACAGTCAAGAATTTCTTCCTAAAGCCAAATCTGTCAACTTAAAGCCATTTCCCTTTGCCCTGTCACTCCATGCCCCTGTCAAAAGTCCCTCTCCAGCTCTTTTGTAACCCTTTTAGGTACTGGAAGGCTGCAGTAAGAACTCCCCAGAGCCTTCTCTGTTCCAGGCTGAACAACCCCAACCCTCTCAGCCTGTCTCCACAGCAGAGGTGCTCCAGCCCTCTGAGCATCGTCGTGGCCTCCTCTGGACCTTGACCCTCTTTAGCTTTTGCAATGGCAGAAATAAAGCTACAGGTGCCAGGAAGGGACGTGGAAGGTGACAGTGAATCAGATGCTCCCTGACAACAGACAATGGAGCACAAGTGGGGAAGTTTGCCTTTAGGAGGAAGGGGAAAGAAGAGCGTTCTGGGTATAAATACATACTTTTACATTCCCTGCACATGCCTTAGCAGATGATTTATGTGGACAAAGGAAGAGGAAGAGATATTGCAGGTGGTGTTCTGCGACGACTTTGGGGAGCACACAACTTTTTTTTTTATTTACTTTTTGCTGGAATGATCTACACAGAACCAGAAAAAAAGAAAGAAAAAAGAGCAAATGTACTGAAGCTGCAGCGCAGCCGGTGGAGAGCTATCAAGGAGGCAGAGGATATTAGTCAGATTCTGATAATAACCACCGGTTCCCACCTGCCAACTGCAGGCTGCCTGACACAAAAAACTCCAAAAACAGGCTGCAGCAGATGTCTGCCTCCCCATGCAGGAAGTGTCTCCTGTATCCATGAGACACAAGCAACTTCAAAATAGCTTTGAGTCCACCAATTTGACATAGACTCAAGATACTGAATTCAAACAGGAAGGAGGAGGGGGTGGGGGGGAAAGTTAAGAAAAAGGATGTGTATCCCATTGCACTTGTAATTTATATTTTAGAAATCCTGCTGGGACCAAAGCAGTGACAGATGCCCTGGCAGTCTGCCCAGCTGCCACACCTGATGCTCAGCAGTACCTGCCACCACACCACATCTGTCTCCACACATCACAGCACAGAACCACCGCGGGAGCTGCCAGCCAAGGGGTGCAGCAGCAGCACCCTGGGCACACAGTGGTGCACAGGGTCCCTCAGCATCCAGCAAAGAGTCTGTTCCAAGGCAGCACTTCAGGCACCAGCTCATGGCTGCTCGGAGATGGGCTATGCAGAGAGGGCCCTCTGAGGAAGGAGGGTGTGAGAAAGGAAAGGTGCTGCTGGGTTTGCATTCAAGACCCACGCCGGGCACAGACCCAGCCTCCTGCAGGAGGGAAGGGCAGAGCATCATCCCAGGCCCCATGGGAAGCAAAAAGAGAATGAAAAGCAGGAACAGACAGCAAGATGTCACTGAGAGCCCCAAATACCACTGAAGACATTTTCTGAAACAACAGAAGCTGCCAAAATGCCAGATTCCTATTGCCATAGAAAAAGGAGAATGTGCTACTGCTCCAAAGCAAAACAAAGGCAAAATGTGTCCAAATTTTCTGTTGTTTAAATAAAAAAAAAGTTCAAAAAAGCCAAGTTGACATACCACTCCAGCAAAGTCCGACCAATTAATTTGGATTTTTTTTTTTCTGTGTGTAATTATAAAAGTAATCTCAAGCAGACTTTTAGACAAGAAGCTGCTCTGGAGTGAAGGCTGACAGCATTACCTTGTGGCATGGGCAAGCAGGCTGCTGCTGCTTCATTTCCCTGCCACAAGAGCTGAGAAGGAGACTCCAGTTTATTCCAAAACAAGAAAATCCCATCCAAGACTCCAGCATGCTTCAGTGCATCCCAGTTCCAGCACAGGCAGTTTGCAACACAAAGTCTCTCAATCAGAAAGTTTCTGACCTGCCCTAAAAACAACACAAGAGGAGGTTAAATTTTGAAGACAGGGCCCTTTCGCCCCAAGGAAGATGCATCACAGACCCAGAAAAGCTGGCAAAGGTGGCAAACTCCAAAAGCACTTGGCTGTCTGAAATTTGTTCCTATGGAAAAAACCACACCGGGCCCCTCTTTCAAGCTGTGAAAGTCCCAGGGCCAGGAATGGAGGGAGAAGGCAGAGCACAGTCCATGGCAGCCACCACGTGGGAAGGAGCACATCTCCCTTCCAGCTCACAATTCATCCATCCCAGCACGTGAGGGGTCAGGATCTGCTGGAAATGCACCTGGGAATCAGGGGAGCCTGTGCTCAGGCAAACACACCTGGTTCAGTTCATGTTTCTCCTGGTGTCAGTCCCAGCAGATGTGCATGCACAGCTCGGGGCTAATGCACTACAGTTGAGGAGAGCTCCTGGCTGATGGACCCCTCATTTCTGGAGAAGTGTTTACTCAGTAACTGGTCATGTCCTGGTAATGCACCAACTGATGAGTGATTTTCAGGCCAGACCCAAATGTACACTATTTTCACTTGCAAAGCAAGGCATGAGAAGAGAGAAAGAAATGAGGATTAAAATCTTGGAACCCCAGGAGGCTTCTCTGGAAGAGCATCCTTCTTCCCTTTTCCAGTATCTGTTTGGCAGGGACTAAAAACACAGGCTGCTTTTGGGGCAGGTCTGTGCCTCCTTCTGCTGGAGACCAACAGCCATCAGCAACAGGCTCCATGATCAAACCCGTGCACAAGTCCAACACAGGTTGTCCACTGATTTCACTTTGAAAACCTCATCTAAAGTAATGCCTCTTCCTCCATCCAAGCTACAACCAGATCCAGGCATGTTCCAGATATTTAAGTCACAGCTTCATTTAATCAGGCTTGATTATTTCATAGATACATACATTTATATTTATGGAAAGATGTAAAAACTAATTTTGAAGAATGTGCTGCTGCTGTCTGCAGCAAGTAGGAACCTGCTGGATCCCAGGTCCAGAGATCACTGCCATGTAGGCTCTCACTCAATCACATCTAAGTAAACACCAACTCTAGAGAGCCATTGATTACTGACACATCATCCTGCAACTCACACTGCTAGGTCATTGCCTGTATAAAAACAAACACATTTCTTCAAATTTGAAGAGGGGAATTGAGAGGTCAGGCTTTTTAAGGCAGAATAGATAATTGCAGCATTTCCCATCTTCTTCCCTTTAGGACTCAAAAGTGCTCTGCAAGTTGCACCCAAAAGGTTTCAAGTAAGTGGTGGCTCCATGGTCTACTTGAAACATCATCTGTTCTCTTGGACACCTCTCTCAGGGCCAGAAGATGGACAGCATTGTAGCAGCCACAGCTGAGAGCCCACAGCCCTCTCCTAGACACTTCCACTGAGACAGGAAGTCTCTTCAGTGGTGCTCAGGTGGTCAAAGACACCTGAAGCACAGGCAGATATGACAAACTGCAGCACAATCCCCAAGACAGCGACATAATACGGCACTCACCTGCCCTTGCTCTGCATCGGGGCTAAAGGTGAGGTACAGTGAGGTACCAGTGAGGTACACTGATCCAGCAGTCCCCAAGGAAGGGATCCCAGCTGGATCAGCCTGTCCTGGGCCACAGAGGAGTGGAAATGCTGCCAGGAGAGAAGGCAACCCTTTTTCATGCAAGGCACAACCCCCCATTTTAGAATCATGGAATCGTTTGGCTTGGAAGGGACCTTAGAGATCACCTAGTTCCATGCCCCGTTCCATGGGCAGGGACCTTTCAGTAGACCAGGCTGTTCAGAGCCTCATCCAGCCTGGCCTTGAACGCATTTTCTGAGAACAGGAGCTGCAGCAGCCACGGCGCAGGAGGAGGATGGCCCAGCCCTGTGCACACAGGACATCCCCACGATGTCCTACAGTTGAGTGCTGGGCACATGCATCATCCAACACAGGCTGGGACACACTCCAGGGCCAGAGCCCTCTCCCACAATGCTGAGAAGGGCTGTGCCTCGTTTATTACATCCCCATAATTGCCCTTATCAGCTTACCTGCAGTAAGGCATTAGTAAAAGCCAAGCCACTCATGAAAAGGGGCACCCTCTTCCTATGTGAAAAGTCAATCAACATGTTATATTGTTATCGGGCTTGCAGACAAACCTCCCTTTGTACAACAAACTGTGCAGATATGGTGCCCTGACTATCAGTGTAAGGTTATCTTGTTGGTCCTTTAGCAAGTAGTACCTGATCTGCTTCTGCCTGAAATATGCCTTTAGTGTTGTCCCTTAAGAAGAAAACCAGTTAAACTATTTTGACTCTCCACAACAAAAAATGGCAAAAAAAGAAAAGCAAGTTTGTATCCAAGTCAGGAACTGTGTTTCCCAACTTCATCAGCATTAATGTGTTTCAGCCACAAAAAAGGGATTCATCATCCTTTAAAGATAAATATGGCCATCACTATTGCAACTGTGCAGATTTTTGCATACTTGAAATTGTTTTGATGTGTTCAGTCACGTAAAATGCCGTACTTGGTAGCAATTTAAAGATATGTTAGCTCCCAAATTACACTGTTGAAAAGTATCTCCTTAGACACCCTGGCATAATACAAACTATTATTCGAACTTGCAGTCTATCTAGAGGGTAAGCCTTTTGCCAGCAGACTGGCATTGTAAACATCTGAGACTGATAAGCAGTCATAGATTTCCAAAGACCTCTGTGCATTTGTATGTGTAATGGCAGAAGCTTCATCCCATCTGACCTTCAGTGTGTCTACAGCCCTTCAGCCTCACCCAGTCACTTCATGCCAAAACCACAAATCAGTCTCATCTGCACTGATCTGCACTTCCAAAAGGATTTAGACCAACGTCGGCTCAAGTTGGGAATGTGACACATCGTATGATTTATGAGGAATACACTTATTCTGCCTTAACATAACTGGTATATCATTCTTTGGTTTGGGTCAGAATGGGCTGAGGCAGTGGGAGTCAGCCCATAAAAATACAAGATACAAATTGCTCAGATGGACTTGGGTCTGTAAGTGCAACACTGAAAAAGTTAAAAATATTTTAAAATTGAAGCAAAATTGAAACCAGAAAAAATGGGGAGCATGGGATTAATATATACAGTGGATTTACTTACTGGTTTCACAGATGTCTTTTGCATATATGTGGCTTTTCTCAAAGTACAAATTCGGATAGATGACTTACTAGTTCTTCAGTTGTAGCTCTTAGCATTTCTTTGGAAGAACTCACAGCACAGAAGTGACAAGAACCCTTCAAAATGTACACACTGGGTACAATGTGAGACCTGGAAGAGTCACAGCAGCACAAACAGCCATAGGATGCCATAAACAAACCCATCTCCGAACACCACCAATAATTTTCCCAGTGTGTCAATAAAAAAAAAAAATCATTTTTTGCTGACGTCAAAAGTAAATTAATGAGCTTGCCACTCAATTAATGCATCAGCCAACTGCTACATGTGACTCCCTCTCAATCTTTAAGCTTGTATTTGGGCAGTGCCAAAGAATTCTTGACTTTCAAACAAATCTTCATTAAAAGAAAAGCTCAACAAACACAAACACTTGAAATATAAAATCAATAATCAAGCTATTGCACTGCTTTAGTTGGTACCATTCCAGCTCTTCCATCAGGATAATCTAACTGACATTTGGCCTTGTCATTTTTTCACCCTGGGACAGGACGAATGTCTTGTAAAACAGCATGTTCCTGTTATCCTTGTTTCAGTCAAGCATTCAACAGCACCCTTTTTGGAAAAAAATAATTAAAAAAGTAAGTTGCTGCTACAAAAAAAATGATAGCTAGAAGTCTTAAAGTATTTAGCAGAATAGAAAAACCAATTCTAAGGATGCTGTGTCAATCTGACCCAGCTCACCCCCCTGCCTGAGCCAAGAACAGGGCATCTCTGCTGAAGGCTGCAGAGCCACGCACAGTAAATATTGATACTGTACACGTGATATTTGTCAGGAGGACAACCCAAGCCTGCAGGCTGTACAGTGGGAAAGGACAGCAGCCACGTGGCCCTGCACTGTCAGCAAAACCCACACAGATGGGGACATCTGCCACCTGTGGAAGGAGTATTTTAAAAGTCAGTTGCGTATTTGAAAACGTCTGTCTCAGCAGAGGGAAGAACATCCCAGGACCCAGCAGTGAAGGCAGCAGAGCAGCAGATCCAGGTGCTGGGATAAGGGCACCCTGGAGGCATCGGCAGAGCAGTGATCACCGTGATAAAGGATGGGAATACATGAGCTTGTAAATATTTTAACTAACGTTTGTCTGTCTCTCGACACATGCATGGAGTGAGCCCCAGCAGACTCTAATCGCTCCTCTCAGGTTGGGAGTGCCCCCTTTCTCAGCACAAATACTCACTTCTAAGGAACCTTTCCCGCAGGAATGAGCTGCAGAAATCAGGAGGGCAGCACCCTGTCTGGCCTCACCCGCTGCCACACAGAGCCACCAGCTCAGCAGGGAAACCCCCTGCTTCATCCCCAAAATCAGCAGCCTTTTGCACCCCACGAAAAAGCAATTTAAATGTCATTGCAGCAGAGGCATCTCCTGTTCCCTGCTCAGGGAAGGAGCTCCAGATTGATGGCACCTCCTAAAATAATAAACCTGTGAGGAAACAGGCTGAGGAGAGGAAGGGCACCAAAGGCTGAGCTGTGGGAATGACATCTCAGCACTGAGACCCCTAAAACATGAAAAGCCTATTGGGACATTTGGGGATGTTTAAAAGCACAACAGGATGAAAATTGCAACTTGGAGGGGTCAGAGCAGCTTCCAAAAACACGTGCCAACACAGAGCATGGGCACTGCACAAACACAGCAGCCCCTTCTCTCTGGGAAGCAGATCTCACCTGCTCTCCAGTGTGCCTGTGTTCCCATTTGGAAGCAACAATGCCTCTGTAAAGTCCAAAAAGGGGTTACCAACAGCTTTTCCACCTGGGAAGAGATCACGCTTGGCCAGCCCCGAGGCAATATTTGAGCCTGCCATTTGATGAGAGCACTGAAAAAAACCCTGCCAAGAGGATAAATCAGTGGCAAAGCAAGCCAGAAGTTACTCAAGAGTTACAGATCTGGGTAAATCAAGGGGGACGCTGTGCTGATCTTTCACAAAGCACCTGGGTATCGTGTAAATCTCTGCAAACCCACACAGGAGTCCAGCCCAGCTGGCAGGTCTGGCAGCAGACGGGCAGTGAGCAGGAAAATTCGAGGCTTCTCCAGGGGTTTCAACTACAAACTCCCTCTCCCCTTTAGAAATAGCCAAGGGAGAGCAGGGAGGAAAAACTATCTGCAGCTTATGCAGCAGGAGCAGCCAGACAGGGGAGCTGTTTTACACACACAAACTTCCAGAGCCATCTTTATATATCTTTATTGCACACATCTATCCTTACATATCTCATGGGATGAGGCCAACTTCCCTTCCCAGGACAAACTATTTCTACTTCATTCTGCCAAATCCATCTGTTCCCAAGACAACTTTTGTTACTGCCTAACACAGATATTCTGAAAGGGTAAATCTTCCACTCAGCCTCCCAAACACTTCCCCCCAGTTGCTGGATCGCTCAGAATGTTCCCAGGGTGCTTCAGCTCCTAAAAGAGGTACTTTTCTCCTGAAAAAGCTTGTAAGATGCCCAAGGGCACAGCCTACCCGCACAGCTGGGCTGGACCACACCACCTCTGCAAACCTCCATGAAGAGTCTGCACCTCCTCTCCCCCAGCACTTGGTAAGGCTGCCCACCCAGCACAGGAGCTTCTCCAGCACCCATTTTTATTTCCAGGCTTCCTGGCACTGACCTTGTTGGTTATAAGTGGCATCTGGAGTGAGCAGCCCAGAGGTGAGCTAATTAATGGGTGGCTGGCTGGAGCATCAACAAAGCACCAGCCACCCTGGGCTCTGTTTGCTTTGGGTGCCCCATGCAGGATGACTGATCCCAGCAGGCTGCAAGCACATGATGGCATCCTAGAGCCTGGAAGACATTTGTACTGACTCATAATTTGAGGGAAAATACTATAATTCATTCGCAGACATGATTTGCCATTGGTGTGGCATAAATACATGTGTGTGTATGTACACAGCTCTATTTTTAGAGCTGCACGGTCAGGGTGCTGGCTCCATGGGTACTCCATTGACAAAAAGGATGCACCCTTCTCTGAGCTAGGAGGTTTTCAGTCCTCCCCCTTATTGTAAACATCATCTGCCTTCAAAACCCTTAATGTGTTGCAGATGTGACAAACAATAAAAGACCTATCATAAAAAAAAAAAAAAGCCTGCCATCTCTGTGTTTCCCACTGGGGCAACATAATAATGAATTTATTAGCATAGAGGGCTCACCAACATATGTTTATAGTCACTCACAAACTTTTGACTTGACAGTTTACAAGTATGTTTAAATCATTAAAGTTTAAGTTGACTGTCCAGTTACTACAGGCTCATTATAAATAGGAAACAAAGGTTACATTTTATACAACAGGCGATAAATCAAAACTAGTCTTATTTGAGACTGACTCCCTTTTTTTTCCTTTTGCTATTTTTTTCATCTCCTTATTTTCAAGACCTTCTGAGGGGACATCTCAGTGAGGCCAGTACTCAGCAGATGTTTGCAGTTAGCTGGCAGGATCAGCAGCACCCACACCGGGGAGCACAAGAAATTCCCACTGCATCAAAGACATGCAAAGACCTCAGAGGTGGCAAGCTCTGCCAATGTTTTCACCAAAGACACTCACCTCTCCTCCTCCCCAAGGCATCACCAAGTCCATCTGCAAGGCTTAGGAAACCCTTTGGGAGTGAGGAGTTCTCCACCACCATCAAGGGGCCAAGGAAATTTCTTCCTAAGCTGCACAAAGCATCTAAGACAAGGAAAGCACACCCCAAACTGTGTTCCCTGACTGCAAACCTCTGAGGGTCAGCAGAGGCACTCAAAAATGCTCAAAGAGGGGATTTGGGGTTGACCACCTCACTATGACAGACTCCCCCAGCCAGACAGTCATGTTCCTGCCGTAACACTGCAGAGCATCCAGCATGGGATAAAACCGGGGACTCAGTAACACAACCACAGCCACTCCCAGTCCTTTCTGCCTCTATTACAGGGTAACCACCTTGGGAAGGAGAGAGATAAAGCCACATTAAATGTAAAAGTTCATTTTGTAAACTATTTCCAGATTTTAAGCCTGGCATCACTTCAAATCGGCCTGCTACCCTAAAATTTAGAAATTGTGGAAAGAGGGGGGGATGTGGAATGGTTTCTGGTCCCTTTTATTTCTTGCTATGTACATGTGATATGATGGGAAAAAATTTAATTGAAAAATACCCTTTCAAAGTCAAAAGAAATATTCTCAAAAATGTTGAAAGTGAGTATTTCCACACCATCAGCAACTTTTCCTGGGCTGGTTTCCAACATAAAACTTGAACAGAGTCACAGTTTATATCCAATACCAACCAAATAGGATTCTTTCGCTGTCAGATCAGCTTCACCTTCCTGCTATAAATCAAAACACAAAAAAAATGAGAGGATTATGGCATGGGCAAGCAAGAAAGCACCAGGAGGACTCTCTGATGGCACAGCTCATGCCTTCTGAGCTCAGCTGGTGCCTTAAAGCTGTGCTGGACAAACCTCACACTCTCAGCAACCTGAAAGACTTAACCTACCAGGAACACCATGGCACAAAGACGCTGCTACCTAAAGTTAGTATTTACCCATCCCATAGCAAAGGCAGCAGCAAACACCCTCCAGCACAGCAGCACAGGGAGGAAGGGAGAACAAATACTCTTCTCCTACTCCATGTTCAGGTATCGTAGTGACAAGAGAATTCTAAGTTACCAGATGGGCAAGTTGTTGGGGAGATCAATACAGGGATTAAACTAGCCTAGAGAAACAGAACAAGGCAGAAAGGATTATATATTAAGCTTTAGAGATCACTGATGATATTATGGGGTAGGCTTTAAGAGGAAATTAGAAACACATTAAACATAGCATCAAGGTGTGACACAAAGATCAGGGAAAATGAAACACGTATCTCTGCTCTCGATGCAGGACATTGTGAATCACCTGTATTCCTTTAACATACACTTTGATATTTAGTTCTTAGATAAAATAGGGTATATTTTATCCTTCTCTGAATTCTGTGCTTCTCTTTCAGACTTGGATTGGAGGAGTCAAAAAGTCTTTTCTTTCCCATAGTCAATATTTAAATATATAGTATTTTATGCATTTTACATAATGTGTCAATAATCTTTGATATGAGACTGGCATTTAGTATTTCAGCTCTCACTTCATTAAGGATATTTTAATTATCCCAGACCAATGGAAGGGAATTTATAAACATCTGTGCTTCGTTTAGAAGCCCAAATTCGCCTCTTAAACTTCAAAGCTGTAAAGCTGATTTTATCCAGGTTCAGTTGTCTGGTCTCTTGAAGAGCACCACAGAGCACTGAAATCAGCATTAATTGGGCTAAGTCTCCAGCAGACCCCTGTCCAGCACCACTCACCCACACTGGACACAGCCTCTATCAGCCTGGTTTTGCTCAGACAACCAAACCAGAAGATGCTGCTGAGCTCACAGAGCCAGGAGGATGAGGACAGTGGTTAGTGGGTCGAGAAGAAGGAACATGCCAACAGCACGTGTGGCTGCCCAAGCCAACTGGTCCTTTGCTTTATCCTCCTGATGGGTGACCAGGGACTACTCATTAATAACATAGCCTCAAAGAACCAGGAGTGTCTTGGGGCCGTTTTCAAAGCAACCAATAGCATGACTTGTATCGGCAAGCAATGCAATTTTAGGGTCCTGAGTACCTAAATGACCTCTGCAAAATAAACCCCAGTTGTTTGCAAAAAATCACCACGGGTTACTAAACCTTAGGTCAGAAATATCCATAATTTGCTGCAGTCAAACAAACCTTCCCAACTTTCTGATGCCTTCCAGAAAGCTGAAAGACTCATCTCAAAGCTCATGATTGCAGGCAGCAGGAGGAAGGAGAGAGAAGAGGGTGAGACTGGGACCTAAATCAAGTCTGCAACTTGCCTCAAATCCTCTTCGATGGGTTGCCCACAACACACCCCTGGCAAAGCCAGCCTGAAAAAGCAGCAGCATTTCCTCTTCAGCTGCTGCCTCGACTGCCACCAAGGCCAGCTGGCACGATGCTGGGCACCAACAGCCCCTGGGCCATGGCTGTGGAGGGCACTGGGGGTGCCTGCAGCAAGCAGACTGAGCACACCCCGGGCAGCAGCTCCCCACACCATCTCCAAAACCTACAAGCCACAGAGGGGCAGCTGCTGCAGGACCACCATCCCCATCACCTGCTAAGAACCGGAGCTGGTTCCTCACTCGCAGCTCGCCGTCCCCAGAGCCTCTGCCACAGTCATCTTCGTCGTCGCAGTCTCCGCTCTCCTCCTCCTCCTCCAGGGTTTTGCCTGGAGCTTTTCGGCGGGGCAAAGCCATCCCTCTGAGCAGCTGAAAGACATGAGGTGTCACAGTCATTCAGCTGATTCCCTCCACCCTTCCTGCTGCTTCATCCTGCACTTCTAGGGGAACCAGGTGACAGGAGGGGGACAAGGCTGAGTGGAGCCAGGACAGCAGGACAAGATCCCAATGCACTCCTTGTGCCAAAGCACTGATGAGCTTGGGTTCATTCACAGACAAAGCTGCACATAGAACTCAGTTAAAGAAATGAAAGGAGGAGGAAAATCCACATTGAGTCATTCTGCCTGATGAGCATTGCATGAGTTGCAGTGCATCAACCAGCCCTGCAAGATCCCAATGTCACCAAAGCTCTGGGGTCACTACAAAACACATGTCCAAAGTTAGGCCAGAGGGGGTAAAAACAGTAGCAAGAGGAGCCTCTGTTCAGGGGATTCTCTTTGCCTTCAGGGGCAATCCCCCTATGAGAAGCAACACATGTGGAAGGAAACAGTAGATCTCTCGGGTGTGTGTGGGACCCCACAAACATAATCTAAAAAAAAAAATCTCATTCCTCACTCTCAGAGCACAGAGTGCTAATCAAAGTTTTTGGGATAGCCAAGTGACACAATAAAAGCATCTTTTAAAGGATATTTTAAAGCTGAGTCCTAAATAAGGGTGAGAGGTTGCACATCCCTGAGACAGAGCCTTGAATGCCTCCCCTGAGCATGGGGTCTGGACTGCTGTCCAAACACGGGTGGGAGCTCCCCACGCTCCCATCACAGCACACGGAGGGATCAGACACATTTTAAGCTATTGGCTTCCTCTTCCCGCTGACTTTTCTGATTTTGCTGTTGCTGAAAGCAGCCAGCTATTTCATCACAAACCCAGATCCCCTTTGAAAAAGTGTGAGTCAGCCAGTTAATATATGCTGAAAATTTCTATCACTGCCACTCTGCTGTTAAAAGTCTTCTTGAATTTAATCTCAGCACTAGGAAAAAAAATAATGAAAAGGATAAGTAAGAGAGAAGATATTGCAAAATGGGAGCTTTCTGCATACTTCAGGGGTTTAGTTAGTTCCATCTCTTGCAGCAATATGCATGCCTTGCAAGGCATTTTTTAATATCTGAAATCTAGGTTATATTTTTAAACTATTAAGCTAGCCTTAGAAAACAGCTTCTAAAATATTTATCTGCTGAAGTTTATACAGCCTGGGAGGAATGCTTTTGGCATCTGGCTTGCCCTGTCCACAGCACTGTCCACATACCTTAGTGTTTATATTACAGGAGCATAACGTAATGAAAAACAAATGGCTCCACGTGAGACCCCTTTGGGCTCCCCAGCTGCACTGAGTGACACAGCAAACATCTCCTTGGCATGTGCCAAAGTCTGCCCAGCATGAAGACCATTCTGGGTCAGTCCCACACCCATGGTAGGCAGCAAAACACAGCTTATCACCACAAAACTCAGGGGATGTGTTTCCATGGCCTCCAACAGGCTCTGGCTCAGGCATTTTTAAGTTCACTTTTCAGGAATTTTGTTTTCTTTAGATATTTACAGGCCTGTCCAGAATATGGTGCAATCATGAAAAAAAAACAAAAAGGCAAGTGCAGTGCTGGTGGTAGCACGTGAAAGAGCTCACACAGGAACTGAACATGCCCATTACTTGAGCCTTTACACCACCACTTGGACTTATCTCCTCTAAATGAAGCCCCATGTAGCAGCAGTGCTCCGCACAGAGCACCTCAGCTCGAGGTGGAATGAAGGTCTCCCATGCACACAGCAGCTAAATACCACAAATACACCAGTTTGAACCCACTGCTAAAAAACCAAGCCCGTCACTAAAACCCCAGGCCCATCACAGTGGAAAGGACTGCACCCTCTCAGCAGCAGGATGCTCACTCCCTGCAGGACGCTCACTCCTCTGCATCCAAGGCACACAGCAAGACAGACAGGGCCCCACTGTGCAGCCCAGCAGCACAACTGCCACGGCTTACCCAAAAAAGCAGAGGGACTTTCTGGCAGGGACAATTAAACTTTGGGATATTTTCAGATTTAATAAGCTCAGCAGGGGGCAGGGGAAAAATCAGGACTTTTCAATTGTGCATTTTCAAACATTAAAATAACTGAGCATTTCTCGTATTACTACTTTTTTTCTTGGCATGCCATAAATTAGCAGCTTAATTTCTCAGTCTTCGTAGACACAATAAAACAGGAACTTTCTGAGAAATGTCACGTGAGCCCTGACTTTGGAATGAGTGAACGTGACATCCCTGTGCCATGCTGCTCTTTCCTTTTCTAGGAGAAAAGCTCCATCGTCAGCCATACACTCCCCAGCTGTTGATAACCACAGGGAGGTTCAATTAGTCAAATTTCCCAGCTGGCTCTGGGAGAAACAAAGCCTGTGACACAAAACCTACTGAACAGTCAGCAGGAGACCAAGCGTGGGGTGGAAATCCCACCCTGCTCTGTTGTCACATCCAGACCCAGGAATGTGTTGGATGTCTCAGCTTTGTCTGGAGCAGCAGCCTTAGTGCCACTCATGGACCATCCCACAATGTCCCTGATGGTCTGCATGCTTTATGAAATTATGTTTGGTGGACTGAACATAGATTCCCCATCCTTAAATAGCAAGCAGAGCTGACTGTACCCTAACATTACAGTTTATTCATGTCCTGTGGTTTAAAGTCCATGGTAAAAGGCAGGAAAATACACAGTCTGGTGATCACTAAAGTAGTATGTAACAGTGAGATAGGTTTAACTTAATCACAATTCACCCAGCTGTAAGAGTTTACTGTCATACCTACTCTTCTTTGCTAAACCATAATAGCAAAAATACAGTGTAATGTACCCCATGGAAACTAGAGCTCTCACTGTGGGAGTCCAGGCACACACACCTCCGAGGGGTTTGGTGGGTGTTCATCTCCCACTGCACAACCACCATGGCAAGAAACTTCCTTTGCTCCTGACTACAAGTTCTAAAGGATAAGATGTCCATCAGTTTTATTTCCCATCTCATCCCTTTCAAACCATGACCCTCCAGATGAGTAGGGCAGGCAGTGCCAGGATATCATCATGGGGGACTCCAAGGGACACTGGGCAGTCACACCTGGTCTCCATATACATCTTTGTTGCTTGGCTTGTCTTGTGGTCTCCCTGCAGCTTAAAAAACAAGGCAGACAGGAACGGTGCGCCAAGCCTTCCTGCAAGGAAAGCTCCCCAGGGCATCCCAGTGTGATTTACACAATTATTCATAACTGTGCAGTGACCAGACAAAAACAGATGCAGCAACATGGGTAATGACTCAGCTGGACTTGGACAGGCCCCTGTATGTTGAAATCTTTTTAACTCCTCATTCTTTACAACTACTTTACTCAGAGCTCACCATCCCTCCAGCCCACTAAGCCACCTGGTCTTGTTTTTCCAATTTTAACACAAACAGTGGGAGCTGCAACATAGTTTTTATCACTAATCTCCCATCTCTGAAAAGAACTCAGCATCGTGTTTCTTGGACTGCAGTTTAATAGCTGCTTTCTCCATTTGGAAACTAAGCCTGCGGTACTGCAAATATCAATTTGAGCAATACCCAAAATTGTGCCCACAAATTCAGATTAAATACTGTCAGCAAGCTACAAGCACTGTGCTCCTTTAGGGTAGAAATCATCCCTTTCAACACACTTCAAAAATATGTAAAGAGAACAGCCAAAGAGATTATTATGGGGGAATAGAAGACTTTTAGAAAAACATTTAATTCCTTCATGAGTTTAGGGGAGAAGCCTGATTGATATTTGTAATCTTTTGGTGGACAGAGCTGTCATTTAATTTAGCTTGCATGACTGAAAGAATTTAACAAAAAGTGTTCCATAGAGTTTTGCTGAAATTCTTTGCATGTTTTTAGTAAGCCTCTGGAATACGATCAAACCTAAAAAGCTGGAAAGGACAGAGACTGAACTTGCAGCTAAAATAATATTCAAATTGCAATATATGCTTAATAATCAAGTATTCACATCCAGAAGAGAAAGCGCCTCAGTGCAGAAATTACTCTGGATCCGCAGCCATGTATCCATGTGCTGCTTGGCATCAGGAAAGGAACCCTGGGAACTCAATCTGCCAATGAAAACCAGCCCCTGGTTCTGCTAGAAACCTTCCAAAACTCAACCAAACCCACCTACTCGTGACTGTCTGCGAAATCCAGGATGCTTTCCTTCAGGAGCCTCGTAAGGAAGAGTTTTGAAGGAGCAAAGGTGTTATTGCCCCTTTCATCAAATCATTCCAGCCACCCACTCCGGCCTCACGCTTACTGGTACGTGACACAGATGCCCTGGTACTTCCCACAAAGCTCCCAAGATTCCCAACAGGTCAGGTTCCTCTATTTTAAATTCCAGCCTGCTGAAAACAAGGGGTTTAGGGGGAGAAAAACTAGATCTTATGGCCAATTCTGACCCTGAAATCTGCAATACCAAATAATTTATGTGTGGCTTTTAAATCAGGGCAGCATCATGGGAAACGTGCAGATTTTCACACGATACTGTTCCCTGTTAACAGCTCATTACACTCTACAGAAGTATATTCCCATTATGAAATACAGCTGGGGTTGTTTTGCTTACGAAGGTCATTATCTGATCACAGGCAAGAATCAAGGAAAGGAACCCATTTTATAAGGCTGAAGTTGTGGACTTTTTGAAAACTCATGTGTTTTGAATTTGGTGGCCTGATCATACACAAGCATGCAACAGCAGAATCGATTCTCTCCACTTCCTCTGCTTATTAGCCCTGGAAATAGCATGGAAAAAATTATCTTTTATTAGCAAATACTTTCTTTATTATTGACCAACTCTCATGAGATTCGTTGGTGCCCCCCATGCCACATTCCTGTATCACAGCTCCATTTGGTTTATCCATTCTGTGGATAGGGGCCTTGGTGGCACAGGAGCAAAGCACCAACACAAACCCAACACAACATCAACAACATCATTTTTCTGATTGTTCCTTTCCAAGCTCCAGAGAGTTTTCCCCCTCTTGGGCGGCAACAAAATGAAGCACATATTACAGAAAAACTCAATGTTCCCTGGCACCAAGCACCAAACTCCATTTAAAAATAGGGATATTTAAAACTTTAGAAGTCTCTGTAAATAGCAGGATCTGTACTTCTGTCTTGCAAGAGCAAATGCATGTGCCTGTGCACACAGGCAGGCATCACTGCTCCTCTGTACACCATGTTAGCCCACGGACTGAAGAGTTGTTTTGGCAGCAGAACATCTGAATTGTGGTTTCCTTAAGGCCCTTCCAGTTGGATGCACTTTGGCAGCACAGACCTGTTCCTCACTGAACTCCTATTTCAAGCTCAGCAGAACAAAGCATGATCACTAATCAAATGTTAATAAAGTGGAAGCAGGCTTTGGAGCTGTGAAAGTAATTTTCAATGCCTGGAAAAATTATGAGTTGGACATGTTGACTATCCTTTTAGCTGCTCTGAAAGCCAATCCTGCACTTCCCCATTCTGCCTCCTTCAAGACATCACAGGTTTTGTGCTGCTGAAGCTGAACTCAACAGACCAAGACCCAGGCAGCACCTCCTGCCTGCTCTGGGCAAGGGATGGCCCTGAAATTCTCCTCTCACACACTGCTCTTGGGTCATTCCTGCTCTGGGGCTCCGCACCAACCCCTGGTGAAGAGTGCCAAAAGCTGTGAACCACAGCTCTGAGTTCCTACAGAGGCTCCTCAGTCATAAAAATGTTTCAGTCTTCAATTCTAGCACTCAAAACACCATCTCCTGAAACAGTAAAAGTCTCTACCATGCATCACTTGGGGTCTATCAGCACAGCAAGACCTACTTTACTGTCTTCACAGGCTCCAGAGGAGATGCTCTCAGCATTCCCACACCATTTTTTCCTGGTCACTCTCCTGATAGCACAAAGAAGCTGGTGACAGCAGTGAATTATTGACCAAAGGGTGGCCCTACTTTATGGATCATCAGCTTAATTCCAGATTAGCTATCCAAACTGACAACATCCCTATGGGTAAAGGAAGACAGATAAAGACGCCTAAGTGCTGGCAGTAATTAACGCGAGTCCGCACCGCACACTAAATCTCCTCTGGCAACAGAAGGGGCTGCCAAGGCATTATGGATTGCTCTGGTTTGGTGAGGGCAGGCTGATGCCCGGGACAGGATGCTCCTGCGGGTGCAGAGGTTAAGCCCTGGCTGGCACCAGGGCAGAGGAGCCGGCTCCTGCCTGCTGTCCCCCAGGCAGGGGAGGTGTCACTTCCCCGGCCTGAACAAACGCTCATTCATCACCGGGCACATGTGAAAAAGAGATTACTCAGGCTTCACGATCAGCTCATTCACCTTATATCCAGTTCCTTCCCCTTCCACCCCCAGCTATTTATGGCTTGTTTTTGTGCAGCAGTGGGAAGGAACAGGACAGTGTGGGTGCTGAGCTGGGCTGAGGGGTCCAGCCCAGCCTGATGGGGACCTGGGCAGTCCCCATCTGCTTCTGGCTCTTCCCCTGAGACCTGCATTGATGCCAACGCTAGAGAAATGCTGCTTTTCCCTTTTAGCTGCTACAGCTCCTTCTGTTCCTTTCCATTTCCAGGCCCAAACTGTTGAACCTTTCAGCATCCCTTGCTACATCCACCTCCATCAAACACAGACATCCCTCAAACTCCAAAACCCAACCATTAGACCAATCACCTAACATGTGGTTGGACTAGGCAGTAGATAATGCCTTCAGCAGCTTGCTGGAGTCTGCCTGTCAGAATTAGAAAGACTTCCATGAGTTAGAAGCAACATAGAAATGCAGCCGTTTACTGCAAACACCCACTTCCAGCTCTTCACTTTGCCTGGGCTGATCTGCATGATTTCCTCAGTCCCAGACTCTTCCATAGGGCTCATAATTGCTCCAGATAAGGTGCTGCTCAAACCAGGGCATCTCCTGCAGACATCTGGCGCACAACCCAGGAAACCTGTGGCTTGATTAAGTGGAGCAGAATAGCACACTAAAACCATGGGTGCACTTTTGTTCCTGCATCAGGGAAAGACCAGGCATTTGAAGACCACTTGGGCTTTCAGACTGCATAGAAGAATTAAGTAAGGAAAGAAAGTCATCAGGAGAGCAGTCCCCACCAGGCACATTAACCACCCATGCCTGTCAAGGGTGGAAAAGGCATTGCAAAGATGTTTCCTTCCTCACTACCTGCAAGGGCTGACTTGTCCCTTCCCACACCATTCTTTCTCTGGCATCATAGCCCTGCTCCTTCTCCCCCCAGTTTCTCAGTCTTCGTCCAGTAGCCCCAGCTGCCTGCCTCTCTCCTTTTCACCCGCTCTGTGTCACTAGACATGAGAACCTGGACCAATTTCTCCACCTCTGAAGCAGCCACCCCTCAGGGGGTTGGCAACTGAGTGAAGGAGGGGTGTGGGAACCTACATGGGCCAGGGCCCATCACTATTATCCATATTTTCCATATTTTGTTTTGTTATGTTGGAGCAGAACCCCACTATGCCATCCAAACACCACTCAGGAAGGCCCAAAGCACACGTCACCCAAAGATAAAACAGGAGACAACAAGCAAAGTAGAAGCAAAAGGAACAAGAAGACAACATGGGCAGAGGTGGAGCAATCAATCACCTCATCACCATCACACCCTTCAGGCACCAGAGTAGGGATGGTCTGGACAGAAGGTGCCCACGATGCAAGAGCATCCACAAGGACATGACAGTATCACACCACATCGAGTCACCTGCTGACACAGCCCCACATTTCTGTAGAGGGGGACCAGCATGGCCCAGGCAGGCTGTGCAGCAGCCAGGGAGTCCTGCAGCCTCTTCCCTGCCCAGCCCACGTCAGAACAGCCAGAGATTTCCTCTTGGCTCAGGCTCCAGCACACGTGGCTGCTCTCCAGTTGTCAGCGACGTCTGCTGGGACTGCCTGCGAGACAAACAGCTCGTCCTTGGCATCAGGTAGGAAACAGCAAGCAGAGAGCTGTGCCAGAGGGACTTTTTTCCTCCTCTACACCTTCTGCAACACAGATGAGAGAGGCACATGCCTGTCCCAGCCACTTCCCTTTTCCCCTAAAAGCTCCCAGTCGAGAGGGATTTCTCAAATCATGTATTTTTGTGCACAGTGTTGTGTTGCACAGGTATCTCTGTGAGAACACCAGCCCAAGTTGCCCTGGCTGCATCCTGCCCTCCTGGGGGCTGCTCTTCCCAAGTTTACTTTTGCATTTGCTTCACCCCAAGGCACTGGGAGCCCAAAAAGCAGTAACTGCGAGCAGTTCTGATGGATGTTTCCAGGACCCATCACAAGGAACTTAACAGCTGCCTCATAAGCCACTTACCTCCCATCAGACAAGACAACCCCAGTGTGAGGTTAATTACTGAGCTGCTGATTTCAGCAGAGACTTAAATCAGACAGGAGGAGGAGAGCTCCATGGCAAACACCTCCAAACCTGTTAGCTAAGGAGGATCAAGCAGCCAGTCTCTCATTAATGGCTGATGGCTGGACTGGCTTCTGGGCAAGGTCTCAGCTCTCCTCTGCATACAGAGCATGGATGCTACTTGATAAAACCCCCAAAAATGTCACAAACACAGCTTTTCCAATGCCAATATTGGCACCTAGGACAGGCCTACCAACAGGGTAAGGAACCAACCATCCAGGCTCCAGCTTGGGCACTGCCCATACACTAAGGTGCAACTCATCACAGATACTGAATGTACTCCACAGCAACTGCCCCTGCAGGGCTCAGGCCTCTGGAGCTGCAGGCAGGAGGGAAGATGAGCCCTGTCTGGGATGGTTCTCCCACACAGATGCCAACTGAGCAGCTGAAGAAACTGTGTTTAAATTAGATTCAAAGCTGGTGACTTTATACCCTCCCCCAGTGAGACTCAACACTCACAGAGGAAGCCCCCAAAAGCACCTACGTGAGTCTCACCCTCAGCATTTAGATGTTTATGTGCTGCATGAAAAGGTCAGTAAACTCCTTTCCCACTCATAGGCAGGAGACATAAACAGGGTCCGGCCAAAAATAAGAAGTAACTTCCTGCTCATCATGATATTTGTTGATGGCTCCAACACCCACCCTGTGCCAGCTGCCTCCCACCTCCCTGCTGACTGTGCTCCACAGAGCAGCATCTTCTTACATGGGTCCTCAGAAAGGCCAACCAAGCACATTTCCTTCTCTTAAATATCCCCCCCTTGCAATACAGCCAAGCGAGGCCATAGGCAACAAACCCTCCTGCTACCTCAACTTCCCTCTTTGTTCTCAGTGTGATGTGCTGCAGGGGCCATCCCTCATCACATGGGCTCCACAGCATGAGCACTAAATAAAACCCAGTCCCTGCAGCCAGTTACATGACAAAACCCAGGCAAGAAGTTTATCAAGTAACAGCATCAACTGAGAGCCCTCCTGAGCCATGAGGGGTATTTAGATCTGCCCCAACACAGACAGGTTAATGTCTGACTGGGGATGGGGTTTGCCAGCACAGAGATCTGCCTCATTACAGACACCTGCTTCATCAGCAGGATAACAAAAGGAGCAAGGTCACAAATTATTCATTATCTAAAATAAATGAAACCTCTTGTCCTTTCTGACAGCAGCACAGTTTGCATGACTGGGCCAGCCACTGCCTTCTCAGAGGTGGGATAGAGCACCAGGAGAGGCCTGAGGAGAAGCCTTCTTCTCACTGAGCCAAACCAATGCTATAAATAAAGGGACCATCCTTTTCCAGAGCAGGATGAAATGGCATGAAGCTGTGTCAGGAGAGGTTTGGGTTAGATATTAGGAAAAGGTTCTTCACCCAGAGGCTGGCACTGAAACAGGCTTTCCAGGGAAGTGGTCACAGCACCAAGCCTGACAGAGTTCCAGAAGCGTTTGGACAACACTCTCAGGCACATGGTGTCACTCCTGGGATTGTCCTGTGAAGGGCCAGTGGTTGGACTCATAATCCTCAGGAGTCCCTCCCAATTTAGGGGGACATCCTGCTGTGATGCCTTAGGCAACAGCTAGAGCTGAGCCCCTCTGCCCACAGGGGGTCTGACAGCACTGCCTTTTCCTCCTGTCCCCTGAGAACATCAAGGCTAGGCAGTCTTACAGGACCTCAATCTAGAATCAGAGTAGCATTATTGTTAAGAAGGCTTTTTCTTGGGAACAAAAGCAAATGGATTTGTTCTTCAGCCAAGAAGACTACCGGTTATCTTCTGAATGATGAAGATTAGCTCTCTGAATCCAAATCCCCTCTCAGTCTGGACCACATGTTAAAAACCTTCACGTTAAGTCAAATTCTGGAGAAAAACCATGAGAAAACTACCTATCAACCCACTAACACCAGAGAGCTGCATCGTTTGTTACTGAGACCATCAGGGAAGACACCTACCTCAGACATCTACTGATTAAATTACAGCCTGAGTCACAGCACAGGCGACACCTGATACAATTAACCAGGCCCAGAATAACTGTAATTGAGTGTTAATCTGGTAGTAACAGCTCCACTTACACTGGGTTTTGCTGCACAAGGATTCCTTCGGGTTTGTTTCCTCCACAACAGGATAAACTCCAGCACTGGTACAGGATATCTGGTGTTTGTTTTAAGGCATCGCTGTGCATCAGCTGCATGTTTTGGACACAAAAGCAAATGAATCCCCTTCAAAGGTGTTCATTTGTTGGTTTTTTTTTCCCCAGCTGATTTCCACAGCATTGTTTGGAGGCTGGTCCCTGCAGGACACACATGAGGCACCTGCCTCCCTGCTGGAGCTGAAGCCACAGGGACAAAGTTGAATCCCTTCTCATGCATAAGACCAAGGCAACCAGGAAATTTCAAGGAAGGAGAGTGATAAAATGCTATTTATGTTGCCCAAAGGTTATGGACCCCAGACAACAAACTGGTGTGGAAACCAGCCAAAACTGCTGCCCATCCAAGCTCAGCTCCTGCAGCCTCCTGGTCTTGCGGAGAACAGCAAGGAGATGAATGTCAGGCACTGGAGTAAGCTGCCCAGGAAAGTCACCATGCCTGGCAGTGTTCAAAAGGTGTGTGAATGTGGCACTTGGGGACATGGTTTAGCAGTGAATACAGCAGTGCTGGGTTAATGGTTGGACTGGATGATCTCAGACAGCGGTTTCCAACCTTAATGATTTACTGCCTGGGAAAGCCTTGCTCCTCCTACAGTCTGAACTGAGCTGAGCATCTATCCCAATTCCAGGGAAGTGGTAAAACACCTTGGATGAATAAGGCAACACCTGGAAAGGCAGGTGGGATTAGCAAAAGGGAAGTACAGGGGAGATGCTCCTTTCCATACCGATAAAGGAGATATATGGCTTCACATAGGAATGCATCTTTCCCAGTCCTCCCATGTGTGTTCCCAAAATTCACTGCCAAGGAATGGCTTAATGAAAGTAGGAAGGACAAGGAAATAGTGAATCTTGTCTCAAGGAACGACAGCTCTAGAGTCCCATTATTTACCTACTGAAAAAAAAAGATCACATGGCTGTGGATCAAAGGTTTTGGGAGTGCCAAGGAAAAGCCTACAATGAATTATTTTCTCCAAAAACTGGCTGATGTGAGGACTTTGGATATTGCCAGACATGGATACACTTTGGATATTGCCAAGATCAGTAAAGCCAAGGGGTCAGTGACAGACAGGGTTTGCTGGGTTTCTGCAGCACACAGGAGATGCTCAGCCCCTCAGCACAGATTCACGATCATTAGCTGCCCTTTCCTTACTGAAAATAGCTCACATCCCACAGCACGTGTCCCCGCACAGGGTGGCTCTTCCCTGTGCACCCCTCACACTCCCTGTGTCAGGCGAGACCATGGTTACAACAGGCAAGAAGCTCCAGCAAACAGCTCTGTTTGAAAACAAGCAGGCAAACACACCAGGTCCAAATAATCCCTGGCTGTTAAAGAAAACCCATTTGGGAGACCTGTGGGCAGAGGGTTGCCACAACAGCCCTGATAACGCCCAGAGGTTTGCACAGGTCCCAGCCAGTGATATCTGCTGTGGGCAGGAGATGGCTCTTCCTGAAGAGGGGAAGGAGGGGTTGGGCTTGAGAAGCCACCCAAGTATCAGATACCTTCAAGTTTAATTATGCTCTCAATACCAAGAGTCCCACTTTCTCCTGACTGAACAGCCCTGGTAAAATCCTGTCAGTACCACTTGCACAGGGTGGGAGAGCAGTTACTCAGCACTGTTAGCAGGAGCTGGGGCACAGCTAAAAGGACAATGGAATTAGTATTTAAATACCAGGCCTAGACTTGGTGGAGCTACAGATTACTTTGTGCAGTAAAGAAGAATTAACTGATCCTTTCCAAAATGCATTTATCATTAAAATAAAAATCTTCTGTCATTTCACTTAATAGCCTTAGTAAGAAATAATTGCAATGTCTGGTTGCTTTTCAACAACATGTGGTTCTAATATTTTAATTGTTACAAACTGTTTAATAATGGTGAACAAAAGGCGTGTCCAAGTAATTATTGTATTTATTAACATTTCTTTTGAGGATTTGACAGATTATATTGCACATATACAGCACTTCAGATATTGTAGTGTTAACTTATTAAATTTAAAGGTGGAAGATTAGCCAAAAGTGACTTGCTTTGGTGCAATTTAAATATTGCATTTCAAGTGATTAGCGTAGTGCATCACATTATTCAACAATCTGGAAGTTTGTGCATTTTTCTAATTATTATGCAGCTTCATCTGATCGGGGAACTAAAATACAGTGGGAATAATAAAGCCTCAGAGAGCCCAGCAGGCACAGGGAAACGCTGCTCCACCAAACCCACCAGAGTCACAGATTTTTCAGAAGGAGAAATACATCCCTGACAAGTCCCCACCTCCCCAGGCTCCCCCGTGATAAACTCCCCAAGGCAGGGTCTGGTGAGGTGGGTTCCCAGGACCTCACGCCTGCCCTGGGAGCCCCCACAGCACCCCTGGGGCAGTGGGTTTGCAGGTCCCCAGTGTGTCCTCTGCCTCCCCACACACCATTCCCCCTCGGTGGGGTCCGACCCTCCTCACTGCTCCCCGACACTCTGCATTTGAAGCGAAGGGCTCCAAGGGACTCTCAGGCACAAGGGCATCAACACCATTCCCAGGCAGATTTTGTTTACATTTGATTCAATCAAGTTGTGGCCTTTTGGCCTCTTTCCAAATTAACTTCTGGGTGACCTCCACCATGCCCTCTCCCAGCAGCCAGGCCGCCAGGAAACAGCCCATTAAACCTACAAACAAATATGGGACATATTGGTTGATCAAACCAGCTTCAAACACGGCTCTGGAAACGCCAGGACATGTTTTTGATTCGAACTTCAAGTCTATTTTGTCTTTGGTCATTCTCACCTCTGAGCCTCTTAGTTTTTCTGGGTTTTTTTTCTTCCCCCCTTTCCAGCTACAGTTCCCTGTTTTACTGCCTCATAAAACTTCTAAATTTTGTTCTCATCCTCCTGTAAACCCTGCGAAGAGCAATGCGAGGGTCTCTCACGTGGGGCTCACCACAGGACCCAGGTCTTTACACCAAGCACATGAAGAAAAGGCAGCAAGACCCTGCTTGGGGGAACAGCTGCAATATTCCAAGAAATTGTGTCTTCCCCGTATTTCCAAGGAAATAAATCAAAGGGAGTTTCTCAGGGTCTGTGAAAGCATATTGCCTGGATTCCCATCCCCAAAGGGTTTATTTTTTCAAGAGCTTATATGGTAGTTAGATTTCTGGCTAGAGAATATGCAATATGATAAAAACACAGGCTCTATATGGGGCAATAAATTACAGATTGTTTGATGTGGAAACCAAAGAACTGTCAAACTCCAGTATATCTGAAATATTCTAAATGAGCCCTTAACCAGAGTGTCTGGAAATGTACAATATGTTTCCAGGCCATTCAATTTTGTAAAGACACATCTCCCCCAGTTAAGTTTCCTTTTATGGACTTTAGTAATAATTTTTGGTGTGGTTTATCACCCTTTTTCTTAAAAAAATGTGCTCTTCCTCCTCGAGACAGTACTATGATAAACACCAGGATTTAGCTAAGCATAAAAATGGACTGGAACTGGGCACAAGCTGAAAGAGGTAACTAAATTATGGATGGGGGAAAGCATCTGCTGCAGTGGTGTCAGAGCCCCACGGGCACTGCAGAGGGCACAAAAGCCACCTCAGAACAGGCAGGACAGGAGGTACTACACATCCCTGCTGCATCCTCACACCAGCACCACTCAGGTCTGCTCTCCAGAGCCTTTCATGGAGGAGAAGGATCAATAGAAGGTGACCAGTGTGGCAGAGCTCCCAGGGTGTGGGACATGGGACACCACAGCTCCCACCTCCACGTTTATCTCTTAAAACCTGAAGCTCATCCCCATCTGTCAGCCATCCAAATGTCCCCACGGTGGGAGGAAAACTGCGTGACCAGAGGAAATAGCTGACCTTGCACACAGCTTTCTGCCTAGGGAGGCTACCAAGTCACAAAAAAACCTGAGCAAGACCTTGCACTGACACTGAATAACCTTTCAGTTTCAATATAGTTTCACGTGTGGGATGAGTGAAAACCTTTCTAGCGAGAAACAGACCCCATCCACTCTGGGAAATAAAAGTTAGGAACCAATTCCAACTCATTTTCCTGAAGGTGACCCTTAGCCTCCCAGCTGAGATAACAATGCTAATATTTATGGATGGGCTGTTCATGCCTCTGGGCACACAACAAAAATAACTCAAATCAAAACTTGGTAGACATCTAACAGAACTGGGGAAAAAAAATTCTGCTTCCAATATGGCTGTAATAACCATCTCACCCACCAATACATGAAAAATAACAGCAGCCACAACCACACATTTGGGTGAAACAAAAATGGTCTGATGTCATGAATAGGCGCCACTGAGGGGGACTCATCCAGAAAGGGCTGACTACTCAGCACACTACTCAGGCACCATGCTTTATTCATTTATTTTAGCTTGATAGAAGGTGCTCGAACCAAAAAAATACAACCTGTGAAACTTCCGCTTCCCCTTCTCTCTGGGTGAGGTTTTGTGTACTCCTATCCATTCCCACGGGTTCAATTCTAGTGCACAAACCCCATTCTCACTGCAAACATTTGATGAGAATTTCTTATGTGTATGTGTGCACATTTACCCAGATGAGGTTTGAGGAGACATGAACCAAAGCACGAGCATGACTTCTACACACAACACATTTGCCAAACTCAAGCAAGCTCAAAAATGTGGCAAACTGCTGAAAGGGCAGACACTTTCAGCAGCATGAGCAGCCTGGAATACAGAGAAGCCAAGTTATCAGCAAATTACAGACATTTTAGCAAAAATCTACAAGTAAAAGTAAAAGCTGTGGTACTCTATGAAAATTGTACCAACTAGCACGGTTCCTGAGTCTGCCCACACCCACAAAATCCAGACTGCAACCCTAACAACACACTGGGAGGAAACCACAACACCGTACCAGATTCGCAATTTATGGGTAGTCACATGAGGAGTCCAGTTTACAGCTCTGAGCACTACAAAGATGCTCTTTTCCTCAAAAAATTCTGGATATTGGAAAATCCTTAAAAGCCACTGTTGGCTTGAGCTTGGTGGATAAGGAGATTTTCACCCCTCCCCAGCTCAGGAGTCCCTGCTGCTTCCCAAATCTGAAGCCAACACTTGAAAAAAACCCACTGTAATTCATCCAGAGCTGCTGCTCCTTGCACATTTCCTACTCTTTGGTATTCAAGGTGCATTCCACATGTGAAAGAAAGCTCAAAACTTGAACACTTCCAGGGATGGGCCGTCCACTGCTTCTCTGGGCAAGCTTCAAAACTAATTTTCACAAATCACTTCCCATTTTCTCCTGATTTTATTCTCCATTCCTCTTCTTTCTCAAACACAACTTTAAAAGAGGGTTCAATATTCTTCAGCCTCTTACATTTACGCTCTTCAAAAGATCTTACCAGCCTCCCATAACACATTCAAGCCTGATACTACAGACCAAGGAGGGCAAGCACTGTAAGAGATCACAACTAAGCTGCCCATATTTACCCCCTTATGACTGTTCTTCTCTGAGCAGCAGCTGACAGAGACACTCTGCTGCTGGAAACAGCTGAAGAAAGCCCAGCAGTGTTTACCCAGGGTCTCCCACTCCACAGATCTCCCACTCCTCAGCAGCCTGAGCTGCTCATCAAAGACCTAACTTGACCCAGCCTGGCAGCCAGCATTTCACAACCACTTTATGTCAGCAGTTTCAAGTGCACTAATAACCATGTTTTGTTCTGTGCGACTTTCTCACTGTGAACGGCAAAATATCATTATCACCTGCAGGTTGAAGCCTGCCCTCTACCCCATTTAATAGGGAGCTGATTATGCTACTCCCCCCCACCTTTCCCTTTTAATAATTATGTGCTGTTGGCAGATGGCACCACTCGGCAGGGTGGGAAGGCAGAGCAGGCTGTAGGGCCACTGCCCACCTCTGCTCCCGTGTGGTGGGGTGCTCCTGGGGACCCCAAAGCCCTCTCTGCATCCCGTTCCCAGACAGCACCTAATGAGGCGTGTCTGCATCGGAGGGCGCTGGGGTTAAACTGGGAACGGCTATGAAAACAGTCCCTGGCAGTCACAGGAGCAGGAAAGCAGAGGTTTGCAGAAAAGTTGCTAAGCCAGCAACTCCAAACAGAGCTGCCCTCACAGCCCACCCGGCCGGGAAGCAAAGCTGAACTTAACCCCAGAAACCCACTGCTGCCCAGAGCCTCGTGCCAGAGACACCCTGAACAAGGTCCCCACTGATAAGAGCTCTCTCAGGAGACACTGGGCAGCTCAGCTGCATTAACAGTGCTACCAACTGTGCGTGCCCTGCGAGGTCCCAGTGCCACGTCCCAGCAAAGCAGCGAGTCCAAGCTATCCACTGACTGAGAAACATCCTCTCTCTGAGTTACATCCCATACTCAGTGACAGAAGAGGGGAGAACTGAGTCCAGGACTGGTGCCCAGCCCACCTGCCCAAGGCAGTGCTGTGGAAGAGCTCTGGGAGGAGAACAGCCAAGATGGGCACCGTGCAGAGGTGCCACCGAATTCCCTCGCAGCAGCGGGGGTTGTTCACAGACCTAACCTGGCGTGGCATGATGGGTAGAGACAGGATAGTGCTTGTCCCAGGAAGGATGCCAGGTCTGAGGCAGTGGGAAGGAAGCTTCCTTCTCAGCAGAAAGGATCTCATCCAGTTCTGCCATTTCCTCATTCAACAGTAACTTGCTCCAGTAGTGACTGGGAGTGGGTGTCCAAGGAGTAAAAGTGAAGAAACCCTTACTGCCAGCCATGAGCAATGCCAAAGGGGATTCCACTGACCCGAGGGGACATCAGGTATGTGCCACAAACCCCTGCCAGCACCTCGTGCTTGTGGGGGGACACCACAGCAGCTCCATTTTTCCTGGTCCTCCACTGTGCAGGGCGGTGAGTGTGTGGTGTAAGTGCACTACAGGGATGCAACCACACACCATCCAGCCACAGGCTGAGCCCTGCAAGGCTGCAAGGCACGTGCCCCACACAGAACCACACCAGTGTGTATCCAACAGGACCTACCATGTGTGCCCTGCAGCCTGGTACTGTGCAGGGCCAAGGTGGCAGGGCTCTGCTGAAGATGGAGACACCTGGGGTTGTGTCCAAAGAAAGTGTGGGGGAGGGAAACCAACTTGGAAACCACCCACTCTGGAGCCGTCCCTGCTGGCACATCTGCAACAAACCTGGTTGATGTGTTTCAGCTTGTCAATAATCTGGCTGATCACTGGCTCAGGACCTTTCATCTTCACCTCATGGTTGCCAGCCTGAGCTTTTGCTCCATTCCTTGTGAGCTGGGGACTGTACCTGTAGGAGTGAGAACAGAGGAGACTACAATGTGATGGGCTAGTACAGAGGAGATCTTTATAGACCAGTACAAACAAAAGAAATCCCAAGATAAGCATCATCCCTTTCCAAAACCGAGAGCACAAGACAGTTAATAATGACAAAGGCAGAAGATTCCCATAAACATTTTTGCTGTGACTTTGCAAAGCAGCAAGATGATGTAGTTGTATCACTTGAGGACAATGAAGTCCTTTCCAGTCCATTAGTAACCAAGGAAGACATTAAACAGTATACAACAGGGATAAACATTTTCACATAACTTGCACCCAAGAGTTCTAAAAAAGCTGGCTCAGAAATTCTGGCTTGCTCATGTTTGTTTAAAATAAATCTTGGCAGACCACAGAGACTCCAGTACAAGAGTGGTAGTGTTGTGCCCACAGCCAAAAAAAATGAGTGGGATGACCCAGTTAACTGCAAACTGATTAGCATAACATCAACCCCCTTGCAAAATAATGACTATCACTGATGTGTGATCTCAATAATAAAGAATTAAAGCATCAGAATATAATTAACGCTGTCAACATTGCTAATGGAAAGTAGGTGTTGTCAAACAATCCTGATTTCAGTCTTTGATGAGATCCAGCCTTGGGGATCAAAGTAACTGCTCAGACAGAACATACCTTGACTTTGGTACAGTGCTGGGCTCTGCACCACGGGGTACCTTGATCTACACGGGTACCACACAAAGCCCTCCTAAAGCAAATTAAGCTGCCAAGGCATCTCTGCAGAGGAGGGTGGCCAAGCCTGCACTCAGCTTTTTCATTGGCATTAGGAAAGAAATAGACATTCACTTGCTGCAAGATTTATGGAATGGCCAAGTTTATCATAGTGATAAAAGTGAGTGGAAGAGGAACAGAGACTGGCCTGTGTAGGAATGCGTTCCTACACTTGGGACCTGGGTAACAGCTCGTGATGCTTGGGACACGAGACAAGCACGTCCACACCAACCTCAACCTCAGCACCAGGACCAGAGCAATCAGCTGCCACCACCATTGCCTGCTGGCAGCCACAGCAGTGGCACAGAGCACCCCGGCACCTTCTCGAGCTGAGGGTTGTTGGTACTCATCACAGCCCCAGTGACAGGCCGTGGTACTCTCCAAGAACTGGCAGCCAGAACAAGCACTGCCAAACCCCGGCACAGCCCACGAAAGTGAGATCGCCGAGATAACACCAGCACCAGGCTGCTTCACTGTGCATCTGTTTTTCCAGCGTCGTGGGTAAACATGATGAATATTCCTTTCCGCATTCGTCTCCTACAGATCATGTCTTTACCAGCTCCCAGCACCAGCCCTAGTGGCTGCCTCCCTGTCTGTCAGCTCCTTGCTCCTCTGCCCAGCTTATCCTTCGTCCCCACGCTGCCAGGCAAGCTTAGGCAATGACAGTCAGCCCATTTCACACGGGTTTTGGGTTGAAAGTGGGAGTTTAGCAAGCATTTAAAGAAGGGGAAGGAGACAGGAGGGATGGCGGGGGCAACTCAGAGAGGACACTTTGCTAGGGGAGAAAGCAAGAAGCACAGAGACACTTGGCCACAAGAGCTGTCAGGGCACACTGAGAGTTTCAGGGATACACAGAAGCTTGGCTTAAACTCTACTTAAACTCTAAATTAGGAATGAGATTGACTCAGACATGTGGGAATGCAAAGGCAACCTCAGATCTATACTGGTGCAGCAGGAATCTGCCCCTGACCTGAAATATTCACATCATTTACAATAGAGAACCAAGGCTGATTTCCACCACAAGGCTATTTCAGAACAGGAGTTGTGTGTTCAGGAGCTCTCTGCACCTCTAGCTGGGTCCCCAGCACTGGGCATTCCCCATACACAGCTCTGCTGATGACTGATGACCCTGTGAGCTGCTGCACTGAGAGAGACGACAGATGGAAAAGAATGGGAGAAAGGAGTTGTCTGTGCCTACAACTAAGGAACACATGCCTGTGTATATTCCTGCTTCCAGGTATAAACAGTTTGTCGAGGTACAAGTGTCACTGCAAAGCAGAGACATCAACCTGGGTCTCCCAAGTCCCACCAGCTCCTCAACAAGGACCTCAACTGCCTGCACAGTCAGCCCACCACCCTGCATTTCAGCACCAGCACTGCACTGAGAGCTCTGCTCTCTACGCCTGTCCCTGTGCTGGGGTCTCCCATTAACACTCAGAATTTTGCAAAACACCTTTTTTTTTTTTAAATAGTTGCATCCTCCTGTGAGGCACAAAACAGCTTTACCTGAGACACCAGAGCTCCCAGTTCAGAAAAGCCTCACACATGCAGTTAGAGGCTTGTTGTAGGCTGAAAGCTCAGTGACTGGGAGCAGTGGGGCCAGAGTGGGTCAGGCTGGGTGCCCAGGAGCAGGGCTGCACTCCTGGCACAGACAGGCCACATGCTCCGAGCACCATCTCGTGGGAAGAGGCTGCTGCTGCTGCAAGCTTAGACCTGCCCGGCTCTTCCAATACTTGGGCTGGACTTTTTTCAGGGGAACAAAGCACTGTGAAGAGTGAACCATTCATCCTGCCACTCATCTGTCACACAGTCACTTAATGTCACCGTGCCCACCTGACAAACACATCTGGAGACTGGACAAACATCCACACGGCGCAAGACTTTTCAGATGCCAAAGGAATTACCATCTTTGGTGCCACTGTAAATTTAATTAAAAGCACTTATGGAACTCAGAAGTACATTGCTGAAAAGTCTCCTGTGGTTTCAGAAATTTAACAAGCAAACTCACACAGGTTTTAGCAAGAGCAGAACCAAGCCCATTTGGTGCATACCTAAACTAATACAATCTCTCTCCTAAATGGTTTTATATAAAGAAATACAATAGCTTGGGTTTGAGTGGGTGAAATCCCTTCTGAAATCCACACAACTGCTGCCAGAGAGGATTTCTGTAGCCTACACAGTGTTGTACAGGAGGGAGGAACACAGTACTACGGCAGTACTACACTGTAACTACATGTCCAAAAAGTGAAATTGTCCTTCAGAAAGTTCTGCTGGGGTCTTGAGGACCTCAGGTCACCCTTCCCAGGGGAACAAGTCTACTAGAGAAGGAAGAAAATCTGAAAGCATTTACAGAATGATCTGTCCCTAAAACAGTGATGAACCAAAGTGTCACCACCTAGAGCCTCCAACCTGGTCTGGTACAAGGGCACATACCAGACCCAAAATTTTGCATCATTACACAAGTCACTGGAAGCAGCAAGGCAGTGGGCACTGCAGGCTGCACATCTTGGAGCATGAATTGCAAACAAGGAGATGCACAGAGATACACTACAAACAGCCAGAGACACTCCTGGGTGGTGTGGATGCTCTGGGACACTCTGCCTTCTGCACTGCCACGCTGAGACCTCCTGGGGTGTTCAGGTATGAGGGGGGCACCAGCTCCCCTTGGCTGTGCCCCTTCTCTCTGGGGTGGCCACACTCAGGCACGCAGGATGAGGCCAACCAAAGGGTTAAAAGCTTTGAAATGTAGCTTCAGCCAGAGACCTGCATTCCTGAAATGCCAGAAAAGCTGGAAAAGGCAGCTGGCACCCCTCCCTGCAGCCTGGGCTGAGCAGCCGGGCCTTAATATGGCAGAGAGATGCCTTTGCAGACCCCAACACGCTGGAGAAGAGGGGGTCACAGTACATCCCCATGAAGGCTCCTCAGCATCCCTCCCCCTCCAAGTTGCTGCAGGGCTAATGGGCTCACAGGCAAAAACAGAGTCAAAACTCCAGTCACAATGCAGAAAAGGAAAATCTCTGAGCCATCTCAAGCTGCTTTCAACTTATGCCAATAAAACAACCCCTTCTGCAGGACACATGTGCCACTCCACAATACCCATCACATACCTCTGCCATGGTCACTGATACCAGCATGGAACAGCAAATATGCACAGTGGATAAAGTCCACCCCGTGGTCCCCAGGGGTCCCTGCACCAAAGGGGTATCAGTGTTGCAACATGAGCATGGTCTGGCTTCCACTTCATAAGCAAAGCTCAAAATACTTTCCTCTTTGACGTGTCTCGACGTCAATCAGCAGCATCTCCTTGCCTTGGCTCCCTGGGTATGGGCTCTTGCTGGAGATGTGGTATTTTCCAAAGACAAATGTCACATTTGTAAAGTGTGCTGATAAGCAGCCCTCCTTAAAAATTACTTTAAAAACAACCACCTTATGAAAACACCAATGATCTGAAGTCTTCTGGGGGAATGGCACAACTAAAGACCCCTTCTGCTCCTTCTCATCCACCAGCCATAAATGTCTGAGCAAGTTGTCAAATTAAGGGATTTTCCCCTCCTTTTCTCCTCACCATCCACAAATGTCTCCTGTGAATGTTTGTTCTTTCCAGTTCAAATGCAGCTCCTTCCACACTTTCATTTCTAAGCAAAGAAGGCGAGCTGACAAATGCTATTTAAATATATGGCAATGAATTTAAAACGTGTGCTCATCCTATTTGGCCATTTTAGGCTTTGACATGAGTTACTACAATGCCTGATATGTGATTTAGAGGAAGCAATCCTGGAAGCCAAACATGAAGAATTACACCTTTTAGAAAAAGGAAAGTATGTATGCCATTCAAGTAACAATTAATTTATGCCTGCCTTCCAGTTGCAAATTATTTATTCAAACGCAGCTCCATGATTTAAACAGCACAGTACTCCTCCTTGCAGGCTCTTTCTCTACTACGTATGATGACTGAATCATACTGGTTTGACAGAGTGAGTGGGGGACAAACATAACACAGACCACTACCAAGACAGAACTACAATGCAAGAGAAGAGGTTTTCTTGCACAGCAGTTGGTAGCTGAGGTTGTGAGAGCAGCATTCCCAGCACCCACGTTGCCCTAAAGCTGCTCTGCATCGCAAGACTTCCTGTAGACCATGTGGGCTGGTGACACCGAGTCCTCGCCACATAGGATGCAAAAAGATATGAAAAAGGGAGAGAAAAGAAAGAAAAGTTTCTCCCTCCACACTCCTGACAGGTCTCACCTCCAGCTGGTCTTCACAGGTAAGTAGAGGTGAGTGCAGTGGTGAAGCCAACATTTTATTCTCTGGCCCTGATAACTTCTGGTCTAGTGAGACAACTTTAGTGTCACATCTGCAGTACAAGCACGGTGGGCCAAAAGGCTTGACAAGCTGTTTCCAACCCACTCATCCTGCCTCGCAGACAGGGAGGAACTTCTGGATGTGCCCACAAGCCACTAAAAAGAGGTGAAAACTTCTTTCCCTGACAGTTTCCTCTCCTAAGAGACACTGTCCAGAGATAATCCTGTCAATCATACCAATTACCCCACCCCAGCTGTCCTCCTCTATATGGGGTGCATGTTTCTGTTATCCCTTGACCATTTGCAGACATTTGTTATAGGGGGGTGCAAGTGGCAGGAGAGAGGTGGGCTGTCTGGCTCTTGGGCGCCTTCCTGGCTTGCAACATGCAATCATTTCCTTCCTTACAGTGAGTCCTTGCAGTCTCTGAAGAGCTCAGAATGCCGCAGTCAATTTACACCACGAGCAGCTCCAAATGAGCTGCTTCAAAAGCAACCAGGAGGATCCAACGCTCCCAGTGGGGAGTGTTCTCACCTAACTAAAAAGGAGCCATTTTCTGCTGGATTTCTAAATATCAACCCCTTGAAGCCAGGTCCATGAGAGCCCTTCTCAGATCCTGCTGTATCAGTTAGTTCTACTGCCAAGAGAAGCGTCCTGCAGCTGATACCTTGGGTATAAATGTGAGGTATCAGGTATTCAGATGGTTCAGGGAGATGGGACTTTAGAAGGAATAGCAAAACAATAGGAGTTTGCAGACAACCTGAAGTCTCCCTCTATTCTTATATCAGTTAAAGTCAAGACAAACAGATTATGGAAAAACAGGCTAAACCTGAGACCAAGCAGAAGGCTTAACAGAGGAAGATTCATGATCTTAATTTCTGAAATATTCTGGAAACAATTATGGCCACTGAATAACCCACTGAATTTGACTACTATCCTCTCATTGCAGCTTGCATTTGCTACAAAGCTGTGTTTTATGGGCTTGAAAAGTTATACTGCCCTCCTCTTTGGGGACTCCATTGTATCAGATATTGTGCAGTCCTGCCAGAAATAACCAAACCCTTCCATAAACTAAAGGGCTATTGCTGGCATGGAATTTCCTTTGTTCCAATTACAGAATCTCATTTTTCTGTCTTGCTTCCAACTGTGCTTTCACTGTTTATGATTTGTACGATTAAAACAAACCACAGTACATTGGCAACAGTATGGAAATCTGAGACTTCAAGCCTGAAGAAGAGATTTGGCAAGGTGCTAAAATATATTAATTTTGAATTAGTACTAAGAGACAAGAGTTATGCTGGTGATTTAGATTAATGCACAGGTTTGTCTTGAGATATTTGGAAATGGCAATATCTAACAGTAATGCTTAATGTGCTTACAAGTTTTGCAGCGGGCAGATGTTGCTGTCATTCTATTCAGAACAGCTTGAAAGGAAAATACTCATGTAAGCAGATTATTAAACTCTGAGAATCTTGATTTTAATAGGCTTTTCGTATTATATGCTGCAAAACCCTGATGCTGTATATAAGGCTCAAATCACCTTTGAGATTCCGATGCCTTGCTCCCATAGAAACTGAGGCAGAGCTTTATATCTCAACACCTACTTGACTTAAGATGAAGGCTTTAAATGAGCTAATTATTCAGTCAGGACTTCAGTGATAAGAATCACCCTCAGGTTTTACTCTGCTTTGGGTGGAGATAACGATAAGAGAGGCTGGACAAAGTCTCACCACATCACACCACCAGCATGAAAGGTCTGGTCAGAACTTGGGGCATGAAGACAAAGACAGGCAAGGAGGGGCCTTAGGGAAACCCTTGCTTAGGCAGCTTTAAGCTGTTGCACACCCACCCTTGTCCACATGTCTGTTTCGTGGAATTGCCTGGAACTGAGCCCAGGAAAGCTGCAAAGAGGTGCACAGCGATGCACAGAGAGAGGAAGATCCAGCAGGTCAGGTCCCCAGCTACCACCAACACCCAAGCACTGTGACCCCTCAACAAGCTCTTTGCAAGTGGTAAAATGTGCCACATGTGGCATTTGCTGTGAACCTTTGTGGCATAAAAACACAGTGTGGTTTTGCACACTGAAAAGTGTGAAAAGCAGGAATGTGTTGCCTTTTATTTTTTCTTCCCACTTTGGCTTATATTCTTCAACCATGCAGCAATCACATAGCAAAAGGCACAGGCATTACGCTGCATGACCAGAAAAATCAACTTTCCTTGTATGGTTCCCACTGTTTGCAAGCCCTGATTTCAAGGCACCATGTCCTAAATCTACAATAGTGATGGCAATCAAACTATTAACCAAAAGCGAAAGCTCAGAAAGAAGGATGAATTCTTGCCGTTAGATCATCCAGTGTGGAGAAGTAAAGCAACACAAAAAATCACAAAGACTCAGTAAAATAAAATGAGGGATGAATCATATTAAAAAGACTGGAATACACTAAGCAGGATCAGTGACCCATGAGCAGAGCACATTGCAAGGCATCCCCACCACGAATCAGGGTACAGAAAGCTGTCAGTCAAGAAGATTCTCAGAGCTCTTCATTTCAGGGGCTTTGCAAGGGGCTGCACCAGGCAGAGAGTGCCACCACTGCATCAAAACCCTTCTCCATTGGTGGAAACCTCAGAGCCAGGGATGAGATGGGAACTCCAGTAGAGTCAGACCTCCATCACCATGACAAGCAAAGCAGAGTCTGCGCAGGACTGCAAAGAGATGGTTTGCTGTGTTGGGAGAAAAGCAGGATAAAATACTCCAGCCACCTGCATTGCATCAGAGCCCCAGACAAACATGCCACCTTCAGTCAGGGCAGAGGGAGTTAAGGACAAGGAGGAAACAGGATGGTTCAAGGCTCACACTGGGAGATGAGACCCAGTGGAAAGGCACTGAGCACATCCTGCCTGTGGGGAGGAGGGACACTCCCTGTCCGTGGATAACAAAGCACTGGGATAAACAGGATAGAGTAAATAGTGATTCAGAAAACTCACAAGAGATGGAGCACAGAGGCATAGAAGGGGCTGTTTGTGTCAAATAACAGGATCCACGTGTGGGTGTTACTTATTACTGGAGAGCAGGGGCATGGGGCTGTGAAGTCCAACGTTCCAGTCATAGGAACCATCTCACCACATCTCTGCCACCCTTCTCTCTGGGAACCACTACATGTGTGGGATACCCAGCAGCCCAGCATCCTGAAATTAATACCAGATATTCAAAACACACCAGATTTCTTTCAAAAAGTGGCAGGATGGAGTCTGATGACCAACACATACACACCAGCCCAGCAAGAGAATTTGCAGCCAAGTCAGAAATGCTTCAGCACATAACACACATCCTCAGAGCTGCTTGCGTAAGAGATCCCAGGCCATGAACAGCTGCTTGGCTCCCTCTTGGGGAAAACACTGAAATAAAGGAACTGGCAGTTTGGGATACTCGAGCACCTTCACCTTAAATGCTCCTGGTTTTCAGGAATCCTCCCAGATTCTCAGAAAGACATGCCAAGCTGGGAAGTCCAAGCGCGTGAAGCAGTCAGGTTTAAGTCCACAAGAACCAATGCAGTTGGCTTTAGAGATCATTTTAACTACATGCTTGCTTCTATTTGAAACATTCTGCAAATGGCTCCTGGGAAAGGAGCACCTTGGACCATTTTCTATTCATTTCTATTAATAATTTATTATTATGAGTAGTCCTGTAGTTTCACTGGCAGAAACACCACTAGGTCTGAGACATTTTCTCAGCCCATGGAGCAGAGGGTCACCCTGGGAAATGTTACAGCTGCAGATGCTAAAAACACCAGGTGGGAAACTTGCATTTGAGGGATCTGGCCTCAGCACCCTTCCACTGATACCACTTCACCCAGCTGTGGCATCAGCAGGACCATTACCAGGACCACTGGTCACGATCCCAATGAACTGTCCTAAGAAGAGGTCTCACCCTGGGTCTTCCCCTCCAGAGTTGCAGTGTTTATAGCCCTGCTTGAGAAGTTCTAATTAACATCAGTGAGACAGCACTGAAATAATCTCTTTCATTCCAATTGAACTTCTTAGTTAGGCATGGAAACTCGAGATTTTCCAGAAATAAGTACCAATAGAGGACATATTTTTCCTTAGGCAACATGAGTACATTTTATTAAGCATGTGATCTCAGATGCTTGAATCGCTTTTTTTCAAAATAGAAGTTTGATGCTATTTTGGTCTATTCAGTGTTTCAGGTCAGTATTGCAAGTACGGGCTAATTACCACCTCAGGTTATGATCAAGAAGTCATAATTAATATCTCCACATTTCACCACTTCCTGATTTTATTTCTATTTCTTCCCTTATGCAAACTACTTAATAGCAAAGGATGCTTTGCAAAGTAGGATGATTAGAAGAGATTTACGTATAATTATGAAAAACATTTCCAAGTTCTATTTCCACATTATTTAACATTCCCAAGGGGTACTTTTTGCAAGGAAAAGTCTCTATTTTTATTAACACTTCCTTTCCCTTTATGCTATGAATCCTGCATTTGCCTGTCTCCATTAACCTCACAGCTACCACCAGAACATCCTCAGAAGCAATGAGTGGGGCAGGGAAAAGTGGCCAGGGCTTAAGCTGGACCTGGGTGTGAATGGCATCACCCAGAGAAGACAGCCAGGACTTGGTGGTGGGAAGATGATCAGATGGCAGTAGTGATACCACCACAGCTCAGTGGTCCTGACCTCCTCCAGCAGACACATGGCAAGGAGAAACCCAACAAGGTGGTGTTCCTTGTCCCTCCCTGGGTAGGGCAGGGGATGCCAACCACACTGCTACCACTGCACAAAGCCAGGCTGGAAACACCCCCAGCCCAGGCAGTGCATGGTGGCAATGCCCTCACTGCTGCTCCAGAGGAGCCCTCCCTGGCACTGTGGTGCATCCTCCACAGCAGGAGCAGGGGCTGTGTCAAGTTACTGCTGCTCTCCTGGCTCTGGCCCACCACTGCCAACCCACCCTGACCTAAACCAGCCAGGGTTGCAGGGTTTTCACTGAGCAGAAGACTCGGTGGAGGGCAGCACACAACCACTTGTCTCCGTGCAGACTCTGCACATCCATCTGAGCTGCAGCACGGCTGAACACTTGCCATGCACAAGGTTCTTAAGGGAGTGAGTAGAGTCCTGGCCACAGACTGCTCCTGTGCCTGGTTAACAAAAGAAAAGCATTGCTGGGGAGAGGGAGGGAAGGGGGATGTGATTCACCTCTCCACGACTTCTTGTCCATTCCAGCAAAGGGTGTTGTTCTGAACAGCAGAGCTGTGGTTGCAGACGTACTCTGGCAGGCTGCTGTAGAAACTGCTGTGGGACTTCAGCTTTGCAATGAGCTCCCTGGAAGAAAGGGAGGGAAAATGATGCTCAGTTAAAGGAGGAAGATGAGATGGGGTTGGTGTATTTTAACCAGTGAAAGTAATCACACAAACACAACAAGAAAGCAGCTGGGTGCAAATAAAGCATCTGTTTTATTTCTGACCTCAGGTAGTTCTTTGGACTGTCCCCTGATGTCAGACAGTCAAAGGCTGAATCTGTGTTTTCTAGGGCAGAACTGCTGGTAATGGGGAGGGATGATGGGGCAGCAGAACCTCAGCCCAGTCACACAGTAGGCAAAAGCCAGACACAGTCTCTGCACTCTTATGGCACCTAAAGCAAAGTGCCACTACCTGAGGCCACAGATACACGGGGCACATGTGAGCAGCAAGTGCTCAGGCTGCCAGAATTCCCCTCTGCTTTGCAGAAGGCAACAGAGGCCCTTGATGGACTTTATCTGCCTGACATTGGCCGTTCAGCATCCCTGCAAGGGCCGGCAGCACTTCTGATGGCAGACCAGAGCAGACCCTCTCAGCACAGACCTGTACACGTGGGTGACGCTGTGTCTTGTGTTGCACCATCAAATTCAAGGCTTACACTGGGCTGGCCATGGGTTTACAGTCTGCATTCAAAGGGGCAGGTTACACTCACCAAAATGGCTCTGCCCTGGGAAGGCAGGAAGAGCCACAGGAGCAGTGCTTGCACCAGACAGAGGGGATGTGAATCAACTTGCACCCCAACCCTGTGCCCTCTCTTCCCAGCACCAAGGATCTCTGTCCCCAGCTGGTCACCTTCAGCAGTGGGCCATAAGTGCCAGGACACAGGCTGACCCCAGGGACTCTGACAGCTGCCAGAAAGGGGACAGAGGCTGTGGGAATGGGATGTGACATCATCCCAGCCCAGGTCAGTCCCCCAGGGACGCTCAGCAGCTGTCACCAGGAAACACCAGCAGATTTAACTAAGTAAATGGCATCAAAAGTATCATAATATAAATAGCAGGGATGGGAGGCAGTAAGATTTGGCCTCACAGTCTCCTTCCTTGGTTTCAGTTCATTCCCCCCACTGACAAGAGGTTATTTCACAGCCTCCTTCCTCCCTGGGGTGATGATGATGATGATGATGATGAGAGCTCTCAGGGACATCCCCTGGGTGCCAGAGTGGGGGCACCCACCTGCAAGCTTAGGCAGTCTGGCATGCAGAGGGGGTGCCCAGCTCCCTCCATCCCTCTCTGTTTGGGATTCCGTGGGGTTCCGTCTGCAGCCGGAGCCCCTGACAGCCAGCTGGGGGCAGGCGACACAAGGAGAAGCCGCACAGGAGCCTCTGCTCAGCGCTGCCTTTTGACTGCCGAGGAGCCTGTTCCTGCCCTGCTGGGACCGACACAGCACCCGCAGGCACAGGGCCACCCAAGTCCTCCCTCTGGCCACCACAGCACGTCCTGCCTGGGTATTATTGCAAATACCAGCCAGTCCACCCATCACTGTCCATGCCAGCGAACAAGGGTTTGCCTGTTAAGTTAAAACCCCATCCAAAGGGTGGGAGTTCAGCCCACAGCCTCCTGCACAGACCAGAGAGGTGCTTCAGACAGTCCCCTCCTGTGTGCATCTCCTGCACTGGCCTTATAGCTGGACAGGAGGTCCAACCAACACCATTTGGAAAGTTCAGATGAGGCAAGACCTGGGTCTTCAGTGAGAGCAAACCCCAAGCAGGACAAGCTCACTGCCCATCACACCCAGACACTGCCTTGCTCCTCTTCTGTAAAACCTGACATAACTGCAGAGAACAGATGGAAGAGAACTTTTCTGGGAAGCAGAGCTCCCCTCTGGGCAGGGATGGGGAGGGAAGAGAAACTCCTCTTATCTGCAGGTATGAGCCCACGTAATTCATCTCAACAGATTTCATTAGACTTCACAGTCCTCAAAAGACATCTCTGTCAGAGCCTGGTCTGTGTAACCCTCCAACATGTTGAGGCAAGGGAGGAATGCAAGCCCCAGTGCTGCATCTCCTGGGAACCGTATCAAGAATGTGGTCCTGTTAGTCTTCAAAGAGAAATCCATCCAACATTGTCTATTCCCAATTTCAAGAATTGCCAAGCTTGCCCGTTTCTCTTCCACAGGGCTTTTTCTTGTACTCAAGACAGCAGTAAAGGCACTGCATATCTCTGGGTGTGCTTTCAGATCCAGAGGGGAAATGCTGCTCCCTAACACACCAGCACAAGCCCACCTAATTACTGCTTCTCCTTACAGTGGGAAGGAAGCACAAGGTGCAGCGCCAGCAGTGGAGGTACCTGCTTCACTTAGAAAATACTCAGTGAAAGGCTGTTAACATTTCTGAACTACCATAAAACACTGTACAAAAAAACCCCATGAAGTGTGTCCCCCTTATCTACACACAGTGTTTTGGTGTGTAATACACAGTGTTCCACTGAGTGACCATTTCCACCTGTGTTTCTGGCACTATAGCAGTGCATTGCAAAAAGCAAAACCAAGATGAAAAGCAGGAGGGAGTTTTACAGGTTAAAAAAATAATGCACTAGGGGAGAAAACCCATGAAGACACCTGGCTGCACTTCAGAGCCAAAGCCAGGTTCATGAGTAAGGGAAATAAGGAGCAATCCCATCCAATTCCAGAGGGCCATCCCATGTGGTGACTGCCCCTGCAGCCCATCCAGCAGGCACCCCACTCAGCCTGAGTGTTCTCACCTCCTCCTGCTCGACAAAGTTTCTTCTTGCTCAATATGAGTCACCTTCAGGACTTTCTTGTCAACAAAAAGGTCTTCAGGGTAATTAGCTGATCGAACCTGCCTCTGCTGAGCATGGCCACATAGCCGGCTGATCTGGAAAACACAAACACAGCAGCATGAGGAAGTGTTGGGACCAGAAGCACTGCAGGAAAATAGCTCAGATGCACACTGGCACCTGCACAGGAGCTGGTCTATTGTCTCCTCATCCCCATCTCACCCACAGCTCACACAGGCACCTGAAAGCAAACTGCTGCCCTAAGGATACAACCTGGCTTTTGTACAAATATCTGCCCTGTGGGAAGGAATGCAGGAAGCTTCAGGCAAGATTTTTGGGCATCCAAGTGCCCCTGTGGCTATCAAAACCCCTGAGCTGCATTTTTGACTGGCAAATGTTCCTGTGTCAGGTTAAACTTGTGCTGGCAAGAGGGGGCTCAAGGTATTCCCTGTTGCTTCCTTGCTGAAAGATGCAGAATCTCAACTCTATGCTCCATCTCTCCAACCAGATTTTTAAGAAATACATCCCCTCTGAAGGTAAATCCTAAACCCCTTGTTCTCTGTCTCAAGGCAGCTCATCATCTGCATGGGCTGCACTGCAGATGCCCAGGGATGAGCATCACACACATCGGTACTAATTAAAAAACCCCAGGGCCTAAAATACAGCAAACATTGTGGCCACAGCCCAGTTGTACACTGGGAGGTCTTGATTAACAGGGCTCTGCCAATGGCACAAATTAGCTCATTAGCATACAGATGATTTGGTAACGGGCTGCAGCAGAGAGGGAAAGAATCCAAACCACCTTGTTAAAGCTCTCCTGCATGGCCACTGTCCCCAGCCTCACCCAGCAGCACTGCGGCCACCACTGCAGTCCCTGCTGCGGACGGATTTGCAGTCATTTCCTTCTCTGGGAGACCACCAAGGGACAACTGTGCTCCCCTGGCATCACTGTGAAACGTGCCTTTTGACCCACCCTGTGCTGTTCTGCAGAATTAATTCATGTTGGGTTGGAAAGGGATCTCGGCTGGTTACTGAGACCACAAAGGCACCACAATTAACATCAACCTCTCCTTCTGTGAGCTTCATCCCACCACACACATCCAGGTTTGGGACCAACCACACAGCCATAAAATGCCTGTTCCTTGCAGCACCTCATTTATCTCCCCACCACTTCGTATCAAGGCAGCCAGCTTAACTCCCACTTAGCTGCACAGCAGAAGTTAAAAGCACACCTGCTGCCCAAAGCTACAAGGACCTGATGTGTAAAGAGAAGAGATCAATTCTGTTCTATTACATCCTGCATTTGGGTGGACAAATAAATTAGTTATGTCACCTCTTTCATTATCAAGAGCAGCACAGTTTGTTTGCTCAGGCTGCCATACAACAAAGAGTAAAAGAGAAACCTTCTGGGAGCTGGTTTCTGGTTCACAGAGCAGTGGGAATAGATGCTGCCACTGGTCCTTCTGCACCTGCAGTTCCCTCTGCCAAAGCAGCTTCTTCTGAAGCTGCCAAGTGAGCAGCTTCTGCAGCATCTTACCTGGTTTTTTCTCCCCTTTCCTCCTTCGGCTGGGTCTCCTCTCTACCTTGCCAAACCCAAGTCTTGCAGAAGAATGTATCAGCCCTCCTGCCCTCCCTAAATCACATGGCAGGCTTCAAACACAGAGAGTGGAAGGCAGTCAGAAAAACTACCACATTTTGGGCTGTTTTCTTTGCCTTTTGGGCTTTCCTTTAGCACTCATCCCTCTCATATAGGATTTACAGGTAGTCCCCTTATCAGACAGGAATAGAAGGAAAATCATGGGGCAGCAGGAGATCTGGAGAAGGGCATTTGAGACCTAAGACTCCACCACTGTGAAATGGGTCTGGACGTCCCATGCTCTCTGTGCTGGCTGGTGCCACTGTTCCTGCAAAGGGCAGATCAGCAGGAGAGTGTGAGGATGCACAGGGGAAGATACAGGGGGAATCTGTGGACTTTTCCCCTCCAGATGTCAGAAATAAGACCTGCCATGAAACCTCCCCAGGGAAACACAAGGCACACAAAAGCCCCAGGACAGTGGATATAGAGGAGACAACGCCACGAAGCAGCATTGCTGCACCCACACTCTGCACGGGCACACAAAGCAGAGAGTGGGAAAAGGTTGGGTATTTTAAGCTGCTGTTTGTGATGATTCCCTTTGATTCTCTCCGGCTCTGTGAAAAGCACCCCCCTTCCCTTTCCAAAGCCTGGCTTTCAGCTGGCAAAGCCTATTGAACTCTGAGAGAAGAGCAAGTCCAGGATCAAGGCTTTTTCCCAAGGATGCAGAGAGGCAACTGAATGGGAGGGGAGGGTCAGTGTGAACAATGGCACCACCAGAGAGTGTGCTTCAAACTGCAAAGCAGCCAGGCAGAGCAGGGCTGCCTCATCTCCCATCCAGCACCAAAGGGACCTCAGCCCCTCTGCTCCCAGCTCCTGTGCTGGAGCTGCAGCTCAGCTGCATCCTCACAGCCCCACACAGCATCTGGGTACCACGGGCTCCCAGAATTACTGAGTAATTAAGGTTGGAAAGGATCTCTACAGTTATCAAGTCCAACTGTTGATCAAGTCTGAGCATTGATCCAACCATCTCTACTGTGGGGGATGAAATCACAAACAGAACTGTGTTAGCTGTGACACTTGACAGCAGATGAAATCTTCTAATGGATAAAAGGTGGAAAGCTTGAACAGTGCATCCAAGTTTATATTTATTTATTTACTCAAGTACCAACTAACCTTTTCAGGGGAAAAAACCCAACCCTGCAGCCCATCTTGTGAAGTCACACTGAAATGATTGTCACCTTTTAGTCAAACAAAAACCAGGCTGAGATCTGAACTTAAAATAAAGTGAGTGAATGTAGAACTAACAGATTGCCTGCTCATTTGCAGGGGCGGCATCGTGTGTGCTTTTTGGGGGAGGGAAGGCTTTCACAAACCATCTGCCAAAGTCTGCTGGGCCACAAGCAGTCCTAGGACAACAGCTCAGAAATCCTATTTCAATGTTTCCCTCTTTTTGAGTTCCCCACTGCAAGCTCGGAACACATGAACACAACTTCCCAGTCTCTCCCTAACCACAGCTATTTTAAAGCAAGCACCAAAAAGTCCAGAAAAATGCCACTCCAGGCCAGGCAGAGAAAGGACAAAAGAAGTTCAGGCCTTAGGGAGACAAAGTGTGATGCTTGAGCTCTCCAGGTATCACCTGCTCTGGCAGGAGCAAGGACAGCCAGCTCCCCAGCATGTGGTGTACCTGCAAGAGGGACAGCAAAGGGAAGGCAGCACATCTAATGGCATGGGCCAAGTGACAGTGGTTAATACCTGGCTTCCTCCCACCACACAAGTATAAATGTGAAATTCCAAGCAAACTGACAGAACTGAACTGCTGGCTCTTCTCCTCAGGCTCTGCCCACCATCAGGGAGATCATAAATATACACCAGCCCTTATCTAAAGCACAGTCAGTGTGAGAGCCATGCAGGCTCTTAATTCATGCCACAGAACAGGCTGAAGTTCAACGCACCAGGCCACAAAAAAAGAAAGCGTAAGTGAATCAGAAGGCAGTGTGTTTTTCAGGCAACAGGAATTGAACTTCTTTGTTTTTAAAAGAATCTGCCGGCCCACTGAAAAGCTACAGCAAGGGGATACCAGGCAAGCAAAACCCTCCCAAAGCCTTGAGCTTTTACAAGCCTCCAAAGCCACCAATACTGCAACAGCCAAAGTAGAATTTCCCTACTCCAGCTCATTAACAAAGTCACTAATTACCCAATTTAATTAGCCTCCTCCACACGAGCAAGACCCAGGCCACGAGGGGAACACTTTTGCCTTTTGACAACGACCATCCACCGCTCTGCTTCTTTATTCCTGGCACAAGGAGGGACCACTCCCCAGTCAGGCACAGCTCCTCGGGGACACCTGAGGCACAGGGTCCCCATACCCGATGGGGACAGATGGCTCCCAACCCCTGGGGGAGCCACACGCCGTGTAATGGCTCTGCTTTGGAGGGAACATTGATTTGAGAGGAGCACAGGGACAATGCTAATGGAGCAGCACTGTCAGTCTATTTTAATGCTTCCACATTAATTTAAGATAAGAGGTGTCTGAGGACTGCAGGGAAGCTGAGGCTGTGTGGGAACGATGCATGGTGAGCCCAGACCTGCCACTGCAGCTTCTTCCAGCTGGGTCGACCACATGGGTGTAAAGCACAATACTGATTCACGTGGGTACCTGCAAGCCCATGAAAACTGGGATGGCTGAGATAAGGTTAATCTATATTGAAGAAAGAGTGAGCACAGTACCAGGTTCTGTGCAAAGCTGATGGAGGGCAGACCTCCTCTACAGGCATCACTGATAGCACTGAGGCTCCACGTGGAACCTGCTCTGCTGCCCAGGCGTGAGGAGCACGGCCACAGAGGGCAAAAACCTCCTGCCCTGCACATCAACAAGCAAATCCAGGGGGGCAAAGGATTGGAAAGCAGCACGCGTTGATCCTCAGTGCCAACCTAAGCATCGCTTTTAAGAATAAGAACATTTTAAAGGCAAGGTTTTAGATGATTAAGAAAAAAAGAGAAGCTAATCAGCTTCCCCTTGGACAAGATGACAGTGCATTAGACACTGCTGGATACCTGCTGCTGCTGCCAGTTCTCATTCAGCCCAGGAGCTCCGCTCTGCTTTAAAGGAGAGCTTGCTGTATTTGACCTTTGCTTAAACTTTATATGGAGTTTCCATTTGTCTTCTCTATGAACTCTTCTGCTTATAGATTCATACTCCAGAAAGACACAGTATTTTTTTCTCCTCAAGGGGATAGCCTCATTTTTGAAGATTTCCTCCCACAATCTCCTCTGCTCTCTGGAGTTCATGTAAGTCATTTTATACCTATTCTTGAGGTTCCTTTGGGAGAAGCTACACATTAAACTGAAAAACGATTAACTGTTGTAATTGATTTGAACACAGCCTCTAAAAGGGTGATTTGCTACAGTATGCACAGAACATCAAGAGATCACAGACATCAAGAAAGCACCGTCTTCAGAGGAACCAACTGGTGCCCACTAACCCTGAGCATCCTTCAGTGATGGAACCCAGTCTGACCAGTAAGCTGAAAGCCTCAGTAATGCAGCTGCCTGCACTGGTCCTTCTTCCCCAATTCTTTTTAACAACCCACTCCACTACACAAGTATTATTAGCATTATAAAGATCGCATTTGTGCCCTGTTTGTCTTCAAAGTCACCATAAAAGTGAACCTGAAGTCTATTACTCAAGCGCTGCTATAGAATTCCGCTTAATTAAATTCTAAAGGGCTTAAACCAAAGATATACATTGAGATGATGTGGGATAGAACATAAACTTTTTAATAGTAGTAACCAAGCGCATCTACCATTTCTACAGGTGTAATAAAAATGCTAATATATGTTAATGTTTAGTCTGTGGTTAATGTTTTGTCTTGTTAATTTCCCCAGGGCTTTTATTACGGATTTAAATCTGCCACACTGCCCCAGTGATTGCATCGCCTTCCACAAACGGCACCACACTCTCAAACCAACACTGATTAACAGCAGTGAAGAAACATTTGGCTAGGACAAATACTCTTATTATGGGCTTCTAATCATTATATACATTTTGTCAAGAAGATGGGAAAGAGATAATTCCCAGCTCTCTCACTCTTCTCACAGCAGAAAAATATGATTGTGGGCATAAAAATGAATTTTTAAGCCTTTATTTTAGGAAGCGCATCATTATTAACTACGTAGTGATTGTTCTTCTGGTTCCAGGCACTCAGGCAGAAAGAACAACCTGAGTATGGTAACACAGATGTCTTCTATGAGCACTTCACTAAAATTCCTCATTAATGGAGTACTAAATGTTATTAATCAGCTCTATAGTATTACTACCTCCATTATTCAGACTGCAAGGATTACATAAGACAGCATCCTAACTCACACAGAGCAGCAGGAATCGTGGGAAGTGACCTACTCTCCACGCCGAGGAGAAGAGTGTTTAATAATGCATCACCCTTAAATAATGCAATGCTATAATGTGTAAAATGCACACAAACACTAATGCTTAAAATAACAGAGTGCCTGTCACACCAGTGCCTGCGGTGACGCCCAGCGCATGCTGCAAGCACAGGTCATAAATGCTCAGAGACCCCTGCAGCCACTGGACCAGGTTACACTGAAGGCCATCACCACCTGGTTTGAAGTCCTGCAGATCATGGCAGCATTAAAGAGGCATATTTAAAAGGAAATATAACCTCATTTTTCATAGAATCATGGAATGGTTTGGGTTGGAAGGAGCCTTTAAGATACTCTAGTTCCAAATCACGATTTTCATCCATCACACAGAGCATTACGAGACATTTTGCAGAGGCTCAGTGTCACAGCAGGAACAAAGGGCCCAGGGAGGACTAATGGGTCCTCCCTCCCTGGCCTGATCTCCTGTCTGCAAGGACTACTCTGACCACCAAATGAGAGAAAAACAGGAGATGGCTCAAAACTCCATGGAAGAGGAGCCAACAGTCCAGCCACCCCTGCAGACCCCAGCTGCTGCCCCAGTGTGGCACAAGGGATAACTGGGGCTGGTGAGCAGGACAAGGACCAGGGCAAGCTCCCCACAGAGCCACGTGTATGGATGTGAGAGAGGGGGTGGCAGGTCTGGCACAGCATACGGCTATAAAGTCACTCTACCACAGAGCCTGCATAAGGCCATGGGTGCACCAGCCCAGCAGAGCAGTGAGGAGCACAAGGGACTTTTTAAGTGTCTCAATCCTTGGTGCCACTTGCTGAAAGCTGGATGGTTCCCATCTGCACTTCCCTCTGCTGTGGCAGGGTTCAAATGGCTTAAATCGGACAGACAAGACCACTGTGTTTCCAATCACTGCTCCTGTTGGGACATGCCAACCTGTCCCCAGGAGAAAGTGATGCCCAGGGTACTGTACATGTGCTGCAGCACACAAGGCACTTCCACGCCATGTCCCACCATCTCCTGACTCCTGCACTGACCCTGCTTCTCCCAGAGCAGGATGCCCTTTCTCCCTGAGGAACTGTGACCTCAGCTTGAGTCAAGCCCTTTCAAACATACATAAAATAATGCAAACAAGATGTTTCTCCTTTCTGGCATCTCCAGCATGGAGTGTTTAATCCACCAAAGAAAGCTGCTTTGTGTTTAAGCAAAAGGCTGTTTATTGTTATTTATAGGTAGAGAGGAAGTTGGACTAAATGAACACAGTTGTTCCTTCTGCCTTTATAATCCATGACATATAATTAAAGCACAACTTTTCAAGTCAGCGTTTCCCTCCAGCATTTTGTTAATTCCATATTTAACACAACATTTGGTATTTTCAGTTCAGATGGCTGGACCTGCAAACCGCAGGGCAGGCGGCTGGAGCCCCAGCCAGGGCTCAGACCCAGCCCAGCCAACCAGCTGGGAGAATCAAGAAAAAAAGCATTTCCCTTAATTTTCAGCACACACTTAGGCAGCTTTCCCAAGTGAAGACATTTCCTGGAACAAGGCCCCGTAGCATACTAATGCACCGTTATGGTTTTAAGTTAGATCTGTGCAATCTGATGTTTCTTAGACGACCAAACTAAGACTTTATTATTGGAAAGAGAAGTCAGCCTTGCCTGGAAAGTGAGAACAGAGAAAAAGGGAAGATGTGGGAGCAAAACCCAGAGAACAGCAGAGCGTGTTAGACTGACCCAAGCCAGGTTCAGGAGCAAAAGGTGAAGCACTCAGAGCCCAGCTCCTGGTGAAGCCCTGAGCCCCCAGCATGCTTCATGGCTAATGAGGCAGCACAGCAGCAGCAGGGACATGGCTGCTCCTGACCCCAGGCTGCTGCTCTGCCTTTGGGACTGATGCCCCAAGGAGGCTGGAGATGCTCCACACTCAAACGACTGATTTCAACATTAGCACTGATTCACCCAACCAGACAGGAAATTGGGACTCGAGGCAGCTAAGCCCATTTGTGCTAAGGATGCAGAATACATTGCAATTATACAACTGTGTTTTGTGCATACTCTGACACTTACAACGAGTGCTACCACAGGTCCCAAGACCCTCCTATTGCAGGCAATTAAATCTACTTCACCCCAACAGACTGAGAAGCAAGGGACTGGCTTGAGGGATTACAAGTTTCTACCAGGCCCTTAAAAACACCATCAGTGGGCACAGCCAGGCAGCAGGGTGGCTCCAGGCAATCACCACGGCTTGTTATATTCCTGCCACGGGTTAATCGGTTTCCTTGGCAGATTTCTGTGGGTTTTAATATTGCACCGTGTTTGTGCCTACGGCACTACAGAAAGGAACAATCCAAGAGAAATAAATTCCTAGCAGCTTCACTTAGAGAGGAAAAACAGATACATTCCAGAGGGATGGCAGGTAAGCCAGCAAGCCAGAGTCAGAGCCTATGATGGGGTATTTAACAGCAGCTGTGTCAGCTGTGTTGCAAATGTGGTCAATACCCACCAGTCTCTCTTCTTGCACCCAGCCATGAGCACAGATTCAATTATTCTTTGAGAAGTACTTTGTTAAATAATTAAAAAGTTACTGCATTACTTTTCCCCTTTTTTTCCCCTTAAACCAGACCGATTCAATTTTGGAAGTATAAAGCCATTATAATGTGTCAGCTAGCAATTAGCTACTGTACACTGTTTATTCTTTAATATAATCTTTGAGTAGAAGGGCAATATTCTTAGAAACGCAGCATTAACTTGTTCCTCAATGACTTTAATATGGCTCTTTTCAAATTACTGCTCATAAAATCTCAGGGAAGAAAAATTTACTGATGATATCCCATCTCCTTAATTAGTTCTCTCTCTCTCTCAGCAATCCAATAGCAACTGTAATATTTATTTAAAATAGAGCACAGGGGGCTTACTGCTAAATCTGCTTTAACTGGTGATATCAAAACAAGCAAGCAAGTGCAATGTCTGTTTTGCAATCTGCACAGACTGTGCTCACAGGTATACACGGCTTTTCAGATTTATATTTCAATAAATGCTTGCACTGAAAACATCCCAAAGGTTTTTACACCACTAAGTATTTTCTTGCTATAAAATGCCCTTCTCCCTTCCCATGCTGAATGGAAACCTTTCCAACCCCAAAGGGTTTGGTACTCACAATTCCTCTGCACTCACCAATCCCTTACAAAGGACCATCACCCTACTTATTTTAACCTCCCCATAGGAATAACCCCTCCAGCAGCCACATTTTGCTCCTTCCATCCACCTGTCTCTGCTAAAACAACAAGGCTGGAGTCACCAAAGCTCACCAAATCATTTGAGCAGTTCAGCTGTTGAATTTTCTCAGCAGAAAAATTACAAGCATTTCTTTTCCAGCAAAGCCTGGAGCAATCCCACAGTACATTATCCAGCTCCAGGCAAGGGGGGCATGAGGCTCCCCCCATGGCCATGCCATGGACCTCTCCAAACAAAGCCTAAAAGAGAGGGGCAACAATTATCATTAATGGAAAGTGGTAAAAGTATCTCTGCACAGCAGAGAATAGCTGCTGGTAAAATTAATCCATTCAAGGCCAAGAAAGGGCTTGGAAAGGCCCCTGTGTTCTTTTTCCATTATGTTTTTTATTTCATCTGTTGGATTTTCTTAGTTTTGAAGCTGCCAGATCCACAGTAATTTTTTTTCCCTGACAGTGAAGCCTAACCTAATCCAATTAAGGGTCAACACCAAGATAATACACTCAAAACATGGCAAACAAGGTAAAAAGGCTCCCATTAGATTTTTGCTCATGATAAAGGAAATACATTTTTCCCAAAGACAAATCAGGCTTATTGAAAATGTAAATCATTCTTTTCTATAAAGATATAAATATCTGCAGGGCTTTTTTAAGACTTTGTTGTAAGACATCTTGTTTTTACATGTACTGTGGTTAGAACAATTGAATTACAGAATGACTTACAACGTTAGATTAGTTTCTGCTTGATTGAGAATATCTTTTTAATGGAAATTGGTGTGCACTTTTAACCTTGTTACAATGCTACATGTCTGATTCATGCGTTAAAGTGACTCATTCAACAATAGGCTGTTTGCAGACAAATGAAATTAATTCAACTTTATCACGTTATCAACATTATCAAATTGAGGACTAATATTTGATTATGAGAGGTGAATTCCAATAAATTGATATACGACTCCAGAAGGAGGTGGGGGAAGCCTTGGATGGAAAGAAAACAATGGACTAAATACTTGCAATGCATTTTTGTTTATCTTTGTTGCAAGTTGTAAGCTGGGCATTTCCACAACTCACTGAAAAGCTAAACATCTTGCACCAAAATCTACAGGTAGTGTTATTGAAGTTCCTTCTGGCTCCTAACAGTGGGAATTGCATGAAGCAAGGCTCAGGGATATTCCTCCTGGACAGTTTTCAGCACCTGCTGGGCAAAAACCCTTTAAGGGCCCACCTGCTCAGAGCTACCGGTACCTTTTCCCTGGTCAGGGCCATCCCAGAATCACCTCATGCAGTTCCCACTGTCCTCAAGTGCCCTCCACTGCACGGTTTTTGAGCTCCCCTCAAGGAGGAGACAGGCAATGGATGAGTTAAATACCAGCACAGGCAGTGGAGGCATCTACAGCAATAGCTGCACTCTGGCTCTCTGGAGAGCAGCTGCACTGAAGTTTATTTGTACAGTGATACAGATCAATATGTGCAATCCACGAGTTAGTAAGCTTTAGAAAGACATCACTCAGAGCACATCAGTCACCCCCAAATTATCCTCAGTAATCACCTGGCTCACTCATTCTCTCCAGGTCAGTGGCTGAGAGCATCATCTCTACCAGTGCCAATAGTGTGGAAGAGAATAGGGTGTGAAAATTGATTAGGTTAAAAAGATACACCTGCATAAAGAATTACAAAATTCTCCAAGAGCTGCCTTGCTTTTTCTTTTCAAACAGGAATAACTCTGCCAAAGTAGCTGTAGGCTATGGGCACAGCTTCCAAGAGCCAGCCTGCTCTTGCTTAAACGGATCTTTGGAAAAATAATGCAGTTAGCAGCAAACTTCACCTCCTGAAAAGTACACTCCATGCCCTCGGGGGCTTATTAGTGGGGCAAGACAACAGACAGGGATGGAAAGGGCCACCAGTTCGCTTTGCAGCACCTGACAAGGCAGTGAGGACCCAGCAGTGCTGGGTCTGCTGCAGCACACAGTCTAAAAACTCTGCCTCTATCATTTGTCGGAGTTTTTTCCCCAGTTAAATGTATTTGTAGATGGCATCTTTCATGCCTGGTACCTCAAAGCCACTTTACAATAAGATGCAAAAATAATACAATTCACAGCACCACACGCAGGCAGAGAATTCAAAATGAAGCAAACCACTCATTGCAACGCAGCCCTCCATCCTCTCCAGCGCAAAACAAAACACCACTGCTCAGCCCGGGCAGCTCTGGGCTCTATTTCTGCTTTGCAGAGGGTGGCTTTTAAGTTTCTGGTTTGTTCTTGGCTCATTCATCAGCATTGCTAATGGGAGAGATAGTTCTAGTTTTAAGGCAGCAACACTCACGGGGGTTACTGTCACTGGAAGTAAACGCAGCACGGTTAAGATGAAGGATGCCCGGCAAATGACCCCGGATGGAGGTCTTAGTGGAAACTGCAGTCACGGATAATGAGGCCAAAAGAGGGTTTAGTGTAAAAAGCACAGGGAGATGGATATTGGTGAGCACAAGTCTGGTGTTGCAAAGCTGCGGGTCTAAGCAAGGATAAAAATCGTCAGGAAAGGAAATGGGCCAGAATGAATTTTGCTAATAAAGCATCTGTGTTAATAGAGGTTGCAGGAGGCTGCAGCAAGCGAAGGGAGCCCTGCCCCCAGGGCTGATGCTCAGGGGTTTCGTTTCTCTGAAAAAAGAAAGATGCGTGGGCAGTTTTGAGAGAGAACCCCAGGGGCAGCTCCACTAAGCACAGACGGCAGTGGCATTTCTGGAGGGACAGTCTGGACCAAGCTAAATAAGAATAAAGGCAGTTCATGCCACGGATATCACTTCTCTGTGGGCTCCTCAGAAGCCAGATAGGACAGCCCTGACCGACAGGTCTCCTGTTTCTGTCATGCAGCAGAGCTTGCAGCATCCTTCAGGTAAACCAAATCTAAATCTCAGCAAGGACTCAGAGCATAAGGCCAGTTTAACTCTGAAGGAAGTTCAGCTATAGAGGGGCAGCTCCTCCCCAGCCAGAACCTCTCCCAACAGCTTTTGAAGTGGCAGAAGCCTCAAGACACCCGGAGGGAACTCTGACACTCTGATCTTTGGTTCAGACTGAAATTCAGGGGTTTTTTTTCTGCTTAAATCCAATCTGCTTCAAAACCTCGCATTATGTCCTTGACCATTACAATTTATTACAAAATGAGACAGTTTGAAATTTCAAAGCCTAAAGCTCAGAGAGCCCAAGGAACAGGCACCCCCATCCTCTCCTTCAATGCACACAGCTTGCTCTGCATGATGTGATCACCAGCTCCCTCCCTCCTCTCCTACATCTCAAAGCATCCCAGGTCCAGCTGCCCAATCCAGCTGTGATGGGAGCCAGGAAAAAGAAGTGGGATGAGAAAAAAAGATGCTGCTCTGTGTAGTGAAGAAAGCTGCAAAACATTACAAACTGTGTCCTCTCACTTTCATCACTTAAGACCATATCCTGCCCCACTACCTCTGCAAGCTCTTTGTACTGATGTCAGGGCATCTCAGAACCAAATATCTTTTTAAATCCTCAGGAACCAGTTGCAAAACAACAAATTAGCTCGTCCACTAAAACAGGGAACAGACTAAGCCACAGGACATGCAGACAGCTACACAGAATCAGTAATTAACCTGCATGACATCTTTAGGCTTGTTCTGACTTCAGCTTGGAAAAAAAAATCCAAGACATCCCATCACATGCAACCTGTGTGCATCTTGCTTGCACTGCAGCCAACACATGATCTGAAGTGAGATCAAGACAGGCTCAGTGGGTGCTGTATGATATTCCCTCCCATAAAATACAGCAGCCTTAAAAAGCTCCTTTTAGGCTGCAGAGTAGTGGGGATGAAGTTGCCACAAGCCAAGAGATCTGTCTCACACTGAAGCCAATGAACAGACTCATGTGAGCTTCAGTACAAAGCTGGGCTGGACATCAAAGGTGCTGTCAAAGGATGCTCCGTGTAGTGTTGTGTGTGCATGCAGGGAGGAAGGGGCACTGTCAGCAGCAACCTTCTACTTTTAATTTAAAAAAAAAAAAAAAAAAAGCATCACTGCAAATTCCCTTGAAATGGCACAACATGCCAGAGGCTAGAAAGCATCCAGTTAAAAGTTTACAGATCAAAACAAAATCAAATACTATTTTTCAATTATACCTGTGCTGATGTTCAATTTCACCTCCTCTGGCTTTGCATTGACAGGTTTGAGCTTCGTTGGCCACTGTTTCCACTCATCATAGCCCTCCCCACATGGTCTGCTTCACCTGGACCCTATTCAGTGACCAATTGACTCAAAGCCTCGCCATGCCACCAGGGCAAGCAGAGGGCAGGCCAAAGAATGGCCCTTTGCCCACACTGGACCCCAACAGGGAAAGGGTAATGCTGACCAAAGAGCATGACAACATGCTACCTGTGTCCCCCAGAGGCAAAGTGCTTGTTGGCAGTGAATTAATTAATTGTGACACCAATGGTGTCCCTCCCCAGGCCAGACAAGAGGTAAAGCTTTCACTGAGAATAAACTCTGAGTCTCACTCAGAGAGGCAAGCGATGGTCAAGAGCATTCATGTCAAAGACCCTTACAAAAATGAGACACAGACCTTTAACTGGCTACTACTAAACCAGAGATTAAAATCCAGTAGCAGCATGCCAAAGTAGCTCAATTGAAATCACTGATACTGGGTTACAAAAGTGCAGGCATGAGTAATATTTGCCCTTACTCTCTCAGCACCAGCCAAGGCACCAACAACGTGGGAATTTCTAACTCAAAATCAACATCCTGAAGTTCAGTGCCTTGCCACATCCTTCAGTCAGAAAATCTTTACTACCTGAAACCTCTTCAGACAACTAATTGTAGCACTCCCAAGGTCTTTTCACAGGAATGGGAATGCTGCTGATACTGCCCTTGGTTTATTTTCACCCTGCAGGGGGAACAGATGCTTACTTTACCGTGCCTTATCAGGCACCTTACACTGCTTATTACAAAATGGGTAACAAAAGTACATTATACACACACCTTGGAATAGCTGCAAGGGGGTCTGAGATCACCGAAAATCAAAACCTCACCTGTATTTCCAGCTTTAAGTGAAAAATGGAGATAGCTACCAGTGAGCATTAGAGAACAGCCTGAGGATTAAACCTTGCCAATAAAGAGCCTGAAAATACAGAGGCTGTACATCCAGCTGACTATCCCAGGAGTGATGCCAACAGAAAGCAACCCACATTAAAAGTACAAAGAAAGCGATCTCTGCGTCTCAAAGGGGGGACTTGGTGAACACTGCTGTAATTTCAAAGCTTTCCTCACAAGTCTCTTGCCAGCTCTAGCACAGAAAGAAAGATCCATTAGCAGATAGGAAAACTCACCAGAGCTCCCTGCTGCTGCAGCCTGCCAAGCAAAGCAGCTTCCAGTAAGTCACCAGGTGAGACGGCTCCAAAAGCAGATTCCAGAGGGAAAAGCCCTGGCATCACTGTGCTGACAAATGCACTAAATCACTGTGTATGGCAACAGGTGATATTTTCATCCCCTCGTTCCAAAAGTCCCTTGATTTACCTATTTTTGATTTTCATCTCTGTGTATCTGCTGGCAGTGCTAATCTGTACATCAAGTGCAGCAGAGCAATGATCCTCTTCATGGTGCTACAACAAACTGAGTACCTGGTCATCTTTACATGCCCACGGACTTCCTGGCAAGATTCCCTAAAAATCTAGGGCAAACAAGGGTCCTGCTTGCCTGACCCTGTTCCTGCCTGAGGCTCCCCTGGCAGCTTCCCAAGGCCAGCATCAGAGCTGGGTTCACACCAGGCACTCTACCTGAGCCAGGGGAGATGATTGTGCCAGCTTTGGGGTAACACCAAACCCAGAGTGCACTGTGGCATCACCTCCACAGCACAGCTGTACGAAAACTAGTTGACCCAGACCACAGCAAATGTTTTAAAGGTGTTTGCAGGGAAGTAAAACAGCAGGGATGCTTTCACAGGACAAGCACTCTGGGGACTGCATGCTGTTCCTGTACAGCATGGGCACCCTTCCTCTAACCTGCTTCCCCCTCAGCACCGATGGGTGTGAGGGGGTGAGAAAAGGTCTGGTTAATTTTGCAATTTAATAAGATTTTCTGGAAACTCAACCATTAGTTCCAAGTGACTAAAAAAGGCTTTGCTGAGCTCCCTGTTCTCTTGTTTCTAGGCAGTGCTCTGCAGATAGAGCTGCACACTTCAGCCAACTACAGGGGCAGCAGCCTGGGCTGCTCCCTCAGCCCCTGTCTCTGCCTGTCTCCCCAGGGATGCAGATGCCCAGGTTGGGACTCACCTGCAGGACAAGCCCAGACTAATTGAAATCTCTTGTTATGATTTATTGGTGGTGGGTTGCTGGAGCACCTCTGCTGTGGAGACAGGCTGAGAGAGTTGGGGTTGTTCAGCCTGGAGAAGAGAGGACTCTGGGGAGATCTTACTGCACCTTCCAGTACCTAAGGGGGCTACAAGAGAGCTTGAAAGGGACTTGTGATAAGGGTGTGGAGACAGGACAAGAATGAATGGCTTTAAACTGACAGAGAACAAGTTTAGATTAGGGATTAGGAAGAAATCCTTGACTTTGAGGGTAGTTGAGGCACTGGCACAGGTTGCCTTGAGAAGCTGTGGATGCTTCATGTCAGGAAGTGTTCCAGCACAGACTGGACAAGCCTTTAAGCACCCCGGTCTAGGTGGAAGGTGTCCCTACCCATGGCAAGGAGTGCTGGGACTTGATGATCTTTAAGGTCTGTTCCAACCTAAACCATTCTGTGATTCTAACTGTGCAGGAGATAAACTATTAGCTACATAAGACACACAGACAGATTGTTCCTCTTGTAATTCCAACAACAGTGAAAGCACTAACTTCTTGAAGTGCTGGGTTTGAATATTTTATTAAGCTTATTGTTCTGCATCTCTCCCAATTGTCTTGGTTTGTGGTAAAAGGCACAAACAGACTGAAATCACTCTTCCCTACACTCATGACTAAAATATCTACAAGAGGTGGACATAGTATAGGCAGATTTTCACCCAGGGAAAAAGTGGAAGATTGGAAAATTAATATAGATATAGCCCTAGACAGCAAATTTTTTTCCCAATGTGCCCTGAGAGTCAGCCTCCTTGACAAAGTATTTTAATAGCATGTTTGAGGGGTGAAGTTTTTAAACAGACAAATTGTAGAAATAATAAAGCCCTAACACACACTACTGCTGACAAATTAGCTACTAAAGGAAGGCTTGGGATGGGAACTGTTTATTGCCACATTACTGAAGTCACTCTTCTGCATTGCTGTTTACAGACCAGAACAACACACAGGCTCACATTTAAATGCATGCCTGGAGGCACACAGTTCCCAAAAGCACATTAAGAGCAGTATGACTTCCTCTTCCTGGGAACTGCAGAGCTGCTCAGAAACCCACCTGCTGCAAGCTATAAAAGGGGCCAGGTCTTCATGCCCAGCCTAGGGGTGGGTGGCAAGGGGGAGGAACAACCATGTGGAGGAAGGATGCCCAGTCAGGTAACACACCTGAGGATCTGAAACACCAGGAGGAAAAACTACTGCTGCAGAAATGCCACCAATGCTGTGAGAAACAAAAAAATTTCAAAGGACAGGCAAGGGCAATTATTCAAATTATAATCAACTATGGGCATGGAAGATAGGTTTTCCATACTTCCAGAAGATTTTAATGACAATTAAATAACCTATCATTATTTTTAATACCATATAGGTGAACAGAATTTTGCTTACAGAAGCAGTGGTGGCCAAGGTCAGTAATAAAAGAGGTCAATATGAGAAACCATGCCAAAACTAAAACCCCACATTTTCCAAGACAACTCCTGTAGCATTTCATACTTTGATAGGACCACAGTGTCTAAAAACAATCATATTTACAGGATAACAGCAAATACAACTGTTTGCTTGTGGGTATATTCTTTGAAACTCAATATGTGCTGATAAGTTTAACAGAGAAACTTTCATTCTAGCACACTTAAATAAAAAAGTTGTACTCTATCACTTACAGAGGTTTCACCCCAGATATAGCTCAGTTATCAGTCAGGCCATCTGCAATACTGTGGTTAAGACTGTCAGTGCTTCCATTACTGCCTTATTTCTTCACTGAAGAGTTGAACATTCATTCATTAAAAAAACGTTGCTCCGAGCTCAGGTTTGACATAAGAGCCTTAGCTGAGCAACATCAGTGTCCTAAAAACAAACCAACCTCAAAAACCCAGTGGCCATTACCTTTTACTGACAATTGCCAGGCAACTATCTTGCTTGGCTTGGATTTTTTTCCTCTGCACTCCTATAACTCAAGAATGTCTCTAGAGCAAATAAAAGAATCACTCAACTATTAAATAATCAAGAGGAGTTATGTTTAAATAAGTACCTAACTACATATGGCACTAATGAATTCAAACAGCTCTATCAAGTACAAAAGCACTAAATGGTTTGGCAATGCCCACTAATTTTTTATTGTAAAGGAAGTCAATGTATGTTCTGGTTTGGCAGAGGACAGGCAGATTGCAGCTCTACTGCTTTGGCTCGTGCTGACTTTAGTGGCACTTCACCCCCTCATCCTCCCACAGACAGATCAAGGTGTCAATATTCAGCAATACAAGTGACAGTCACCTTCATTAGCTGTATACATGGACATCTTCAAGAAAGAGTGCATTTTTGTTGTGCCAATGGGAGACAAGGACATGGGAGAACAAACACTGATCCCTTTAGGATCATACAGCAGTGCACATGTTGGCCGTGCTTGTGAAACCTGGCAAGGGCAATGTTTTTGTTCTGCCTTAGCACCGACAAGTTCTGCTGGTGCAAAACACATCAGATGCTTTTTCTCAAAGCCGAATATGTCAGCTAATCTGTTGAGATCAAACAGACTCACTGCAAGTAGAAGTTAGTTTTGTTTCTTACTGCCTTGGAAATGTCAGCTGGGCTTAGAACTGATCCGGGTCTTCTCTCCCTATCATCTGTAACTTGAACTCTCCATCTCACCTGACCTCAAGCTAAACCTATAGTTCCATCTCTGCTTTCCTGTTCCAGAGAGGGTTGACGGGTTTTGACCAAAGGAAGAAGAATCTGCCCTGGCTCCATGGCAGCAGAGCTGCTGCTCCTGGGCCATCAGCTCGGCAGGCCGCTGTAAAACTGGGATTTTCTGCAGAAGGGGCCTGAGGCAGGTTGAAAGGCAATGTCCTGCACTGTACTCTGGAGTGTAAAATACTGCCCATGAGTCCTGCCTGGCCCCATCTGCCCAAGTAACCACTATCCAGCCCAGCCCAGCCTTCCCTCAGTCCATGCAACACAAGAGTAACCCAGCCTACTATAATTTGATCCCTAAATCCCTTCTAAGCAACGGAGAGAGCTTGCTCCATGTGTGCCAAACTACCCAGGTGGTGTGAAACCACACGAGTGCCACCCCATTATTTCACAGCCTGCAAAAGTGTGGTGGCATGTCTTGGGCAATCGCTGAGCAAAGACGGCGCAGAAAACGGCCCGGGAGAGTGCTGCTGGCTGAGTGCCACAGAGCTCAGCATCCATAAGCTGAGACACTGCCACAGGCCCAAAAAAAAAGATAAGAGTTACTCACAGTGCAAGTAGTACAGTGACCTACATAAACTCAGCTCCTTTGTAAACAGGCGTCAAGAATGGCAGGAACAAGCAGCTAACAGGGAAACGGTGTCAGATTTTAATCACCGCTGGCTTTAAGCAAACTACTACAACACTTGTGCACCTTTGCCCCATTCCCAACGCTACCCTACCTAGAGGGAGCAGCTCAGCTGTGTCTTAAGAAAAATCTCCTCTGCAGAACAAGCATTGTATTACCACAGTACATTTGTCCTTGATGTTCAAACAGAGCAGGATTTTTGGAACAAGAAAGCCTTAGTTTCTCAGGAGACTAAGAAATTCACAGTGTCTTTTTAAAGAGTCAAATCACTTCTAATAAGAAATTATCTCATCCCTGCAATTAAATGCAGCCCAAAGCTGGAATGAGTTACCAAAAGATGGAGAATCAGATTTCCTTTGGTAAGTCAAGGGATGCCACAGCACATGCCTCTTGCTTGGCATCTATCTGGGGGTACCTTTCAGTGATGCTAAAGGAGGCAGGGGACACCTGGAGAGCAGGACCAGCCTTTCACAGCTACCCAAGGTAAGCACAGCACTCAGGAAGAACTGAAGATGTTAGGGCATCTCAGCTCCCAACCTCACACCCCAACTACAAAGCTGATGCCAAGGTGAGTCCAGACCCTCCTGCTCTGACCGACCCAAAATGAGGAAAAGCCTTTAACTGAAACCCAGGCCCTGCAAACACCAGTTTCAAATGCTACCAAAAGCTTTTTAAAGGATCAGAATGGGAGGAAGGAGCTGGCAATTGTAGCATTTGGGGTTTGTTGGCCAGAGGAAAGGGACAGGTTGGTTTAAACACAGAGTTCATGACACGGGAGCCCTGCCACGGCAGCGAGCTCAGGGACCTGCAGAGATCAACTCACAGTTGTTGAGAGCTTCCCTTCGTTCTTCTGCGCGTGGACGATCGCGTCCCGCACCACGGAGAACAGGCTCAGGAGGACGTGCTCCATGTCATAGATGCCGTGCATGCCTTTGGCCAGCCCCTCCAGAGACCCGATGTACTCCCTCCAGTGGCTGTGGATCTCCAGGACGCCCGCCAGGCACCCCTGCATCACCACACTGCAGTAACCAGCACAGGGCTTGGCCAGGAGCAGCCCCTGGCAGTGCGAGCAGTACCACATCTTCAGCAGCGCCCGCCCGCAGTCCTTGCTGAATTTGAGGTGGTCAGTGGTGTTAATCACCTCAATGCCCAGGTTCAGTGCCTGCAGGAACACCCGTGTGGCCTGCAGGGATTTGGACACCTGCGTCATCATCATCTTCGGGTAGTTCCCAAAGACTCTGAGGTCCCTCCTGGCCGCCCGCAGGCACTCGGTCATTTCCGTGGAGGGATCGGGGGAGCCGGGATTGATCAGGTGGGAGTAAACCAGAGGGAATAAACTGTCAAAAAACTCATTTATCATGTCATTAACGCTGATGTCAGAACCCAGTATGTACAGCGAGACATCGGTAAAAAGTTCTCCAACAAATTTAAGAGCTCTGGGCCCCATGCTCTTGTAGTGGGTCCTAAACATGCTGTTGGTGAAGTTTCTTGCGTGCCGTACCACAAGTTCAAAGGCTTCTGCAAAACAGAACAAACAAAAAAATGTTACTAAGAGACAACGAGCTCAGAAGCACGGGGGATAATTTTCTGCTACATCCCTGCTGCCAGGGCTGGCCCCATCCTGCCTGCCTTGGGTCAAACACCTGCTGGCAGCCGTGTCTGCTGCAAAACTTCCCAGCATCAGCAATTTTCAGAGGAAATGCATAAATTCTTTAAACAGAAGCTACATTTCAAAATGGCAAAAAAAATCCTATGATCTAGTTAACATTTCAGTTTCTAAAGAAAATATTGATTCAAGAAAAGGGCTAGACTGCAATTTCTTTCTCTCCCCCTTTCATATTGATTTGAAATTAACAGGAATTCTATCTCCAGACTTAATTTAAGGCAGAGATAAATGCTTGACAAGCTGTACAGTGTTTAAAATCAGGAAACAGTAAATGCTGACGTTCCATTATGAAAAGGAAAATATTTATAGGAGCTTAATTACACAGGATATTCTGACCAGACTCCCAGCACTAAGTGTCCCCAAAGCTATTGGAAAAAGCCCCCATAGTGCTACAGTTTTCCCAAAGGCAACAGGCTCACTTCAGCTGCAGATCCAACATTTCATCTGCCTGGATGAGAGTTGCTCCATGGTCCAAAGCAATGCTGAGAGCAGGAGATGCCATGTCCACCTGTGGGTGCCCAGGCAGGACCACTGACACACATCAGGTTGTGCCAAACTGTCCGACGAAACTCAACTTTTAGACAGAGACTGTGATTTTCCAAGGAAAAAACATGGTGCATTTTCCTGTTTCCATCTTCAAAGACTTGAGGACTTCCTGTCCACATCTCCTCCATGAGGTGAGGAGGAGAGCCCCCAGCAGCACAGTCACTGCACAGTTTTTCCTTTAATTACAGCCCTCGTCACCAGAAGGCTTCCAAAATATCCATACCCCGCTATGTAATGACAACACACCTACACACACACAACAGTTAACATGTTAAAGCATGAGAAGGGGAGGCCATCAGTGCAAACTAAAGTCTTTTTCTTTGGCCAGCTCTACCAGCCTGTGTCCCACCCTCCAGGGTGCTATTCATAAAATGCTAAAAATAATGACCAGCCTCTTGGCTCACAGGTCACTGACACCCCACAATGTGACTGCTCTCAGCTGTGTCACTCTGAAAGCACACATCCAGGCTCAATTTGCATCAAAATTATTCATGTTCAATAATTAAAAGTAATGTTTAATTTTTAAAGCCTTAAGTGTTATTTTCCCCATTTGTTAAGGCTGGGATGCAGCTGAGCACGGCCTGACGTGTCTCCACAGGGGTTCAGTATCAACACCATCACAAGCAATGTCAGGCCTCGCTGCTTGCCCTGCATAACCTCTCACCTTGCTCACGAGCTTTTAAGACCACCACATCCCCATGACTTCCAGCTCTTTCTTCCCAGGTGTCTAAGCAGGAATGCCTGGTGGGACAGGGACTAGGTGCTGTTCACCGCATGCAAAAAGCTGGGTTGTAAGCAGAGACCAAAGCAGAAATTACTGATATACCTCTGCAAACACTGTCACCACCCCATCTGGTGCCTGCACACATCCCAGGCACGCTGTTGAAGCATTTTGTCCACAGCTTCCACCAGGACTGTCCCAGCAAGCCTGAAAGAACCATCTTTGCTCCCAGGCAACAGCAACCCTTTCTAACAGCACAGACTGAGGGATGCAGCAGTGCAAGGACACAGAGCCCCTCTCTCCATGCCTTCTCTGTAACAGCCAGCATCATCCTGCCCTGCACAGAATATGCTCTGCCATACAGAGGATGGCAAAGCTCTCCAGCCACAACAGCAAGGCTGACACAGAGTGGGCTGTGCAAGCAGAGCAAATTCTGCTTGCACTGTTACTCAAAGTTTTAAAACAAAAAATGTCTCCTTTAAAGAGGGCACATGGATTACAAAACCTTTTTTTCCCCTTCTTTATCCTCAAGAGCACCAGAATAGTTTTTTCCCCTCAAAGAGCACAAAGAACTTTTTGGACCAGTGTTTTTCTGACAGCCCTGGAGACGGTGCCAGGATTTTCATGCTGTGCCTCACCACTCGCCTTTAACCTCTTCTCTGTTAGTTCCCTTAGAAAAAGCCATCGCTCTTTCCTTTCCTCTCTCCTCTGTGCTTTTCCAGTTATCATCAGAGCCAAAAGACTCTTCGCTGATTAGAAAAATATTCCGAGCCCCTATGCAAACCTCCTACGGCGAGAAATGCTTCAGAAAGGAACGGAGCACAGTGGTGTATCAGCAGAGCATGCACACACAGTCCCACTGCTTTAAAGGTCATGACACGCACATAATTTTTATCATAATAACTGGCTGAGAGTATCTGTTTTATGCGCCTTGGAGCTTTTGCATATATCCATTAGAAAGCGCAACAGGGACTATAAAAGCATATGGAGACTCCTGCTGCCCTATTAATAGATGCAAGAAATAATAAAACTTTGTAAAAAAGGAGTCTTACACATTCAAAATCTCTCCCATCCAACTCCCATAGTAGGTGCTTATTCTGAAATATCCCTCGCCAGGCGCTGGCTGCAGGAACACTAAATCCCCAGCTGCCAGCAGCTGCAGTGACCCATGGCCAGGCTCCGAGCACTTCAAAGAGGGGCAAACTGTGCAGGTCAGTCCCCTGTGCTCCCATGAGGGAGCCTTGCAAGGAAACAGAGGGGATGACGCATTACAGAAGCAACACGGGCTTCTGATCCCCCATAAAATCCCCCAGCCTGGATTTGCTGCTGGTAAAATGTGCCCTGCTTATAACACAGCATCATTGAAACTCCCATTGCTGGAGGATAATTCAATCTTTTCTTCTATTTTCTTTTTTTTTTTTTTTATTTCAAAAGCTGCTATTGAAGGCAGTCAGTTTGCAGGTCGAGCTGAAGCAGAGTGAATACCCTGACAAAGCAAAGCATCAGACTTGCTCCTAACTTCAGGAGGCAAAAGTACTGCACAGCTGACAGGGTTCACACTTTAAAATCTCCATCACTGTAGCTGTGCACAGACAGCACAGAATAAAAAACGTTCATGTAAATAAATTAGCAACGAAAGAAGCGCTCAGGAGAAACTCCATCCTTTACTGGATGCAGGGTAAGCTCAAAGGACTGTGACATGAAAAGGACAAGGAAAAGGCAGATGAACTTAATGCCTTCATTGCCTCAGTCTTTAACAGTGAGAGCAGGTGCTCTTCAGGTATCTGACCCCTTGAGCCAGAAGACAGGGATGAGGTGTGGAATGAAGACTCCATAATCCAGGAGGAAATGGTCAGGGACCTGCTACACCACCTCAGTCAAGGGGAGTTATCAGGGCTCCCAAAGGATTCATGAAACAGCCGAACAGACCACAGGTATCAGGCACCACTTGAAAAGCACGGGTTGTTGCTTATTTTTCAGGTAGGACTCTTGCTGAGGCACCTGGAGAGGAATTGCTGCCCAGTTCAAGCAGCCAGGAGGGAAGGACTAAGCTCCTTTCCAAGTGCAAAAACCTTCCCAGAACACAGCCCAGGGAGAGCTGCGTGGCCACTGCAAACTGGCAATTAGAGAAAATAAATTGTAAAAGAGCATAACAGTGCCCTGAGTGGGGATTACTGGAGAGAAGAAGGAAATCACTGCCTTCTCAGCTCGGATAATAAGAGTCCACTGCTTAGTAAAAATGCCAGCTTTCCTGAGAAACCACGTTCATTCCTAAGCTGCAGCAACTTCAAAGGGGTCGACGGCGGGGCCGGAGGAGCTCTGGATTAACCTACTGGCTGCCCCAGGCTGCAGGAGGCTCCAGCCACGTCTGCCACTTGATGGGTTTATTTAAGAGATTATGTGATGCAGTTGCCTGAACTGCAAGGAACCAGCATGAGAGACCCCAGCAAGCCATCCCCATACAGCATCTCACTGGAGAGGCAGCCCAAATCTGATGGCAGAGCTGGGGCAGCGACAGAGATGGCACCTCCAGGTCTGAGCTCACTGAGTGCAGCTCCACATGCAGCTGAAGGGGTTTGGAAAGGGGATGCTACCAGGAGTAAGGAACTCTCATCCCTCACCCCCCATACCAGCTCACCAAAAAGCAGCACCACAGCTCTGCAGCCCCTGGGAGAAGGTGGGAGCTGGCACACAGCAGGGAGGAGGGGGCAGCAGCATCCACATGGTGGTCAGGCACCACGACGTGCCAGGGGCTTCATGCTTGCCCCTCCAGTACTGTGCCGCTCTGGTTTTGCTGCAAAGACAAGCTTCCCACATGGACAGCTGCCCTTCTCTAGGTATCACGCAACACACCATGCAAGTCCTCCTTGGCAAATGTGAGGGGGCTGTACAGCAGAACCTACTGCATCAGCAGAAGGTCCATGGGGCTCCCTGGAAGTGATGGGTGGAGGACTGTGTGACCCGTGCACCCCTCAGCACGTGGACACCAAGGCATTAAAACTGCACCTGCAACCTTGATTTTCCTGTTTCTTTACACCCAAGCACACAAACCCTGCAACCATAAAGCTCTCTCTGAGCAGGGAAACTCTCACCATGGCTGCTTCCACTTCCTTTCAGGAGCTGAGCTCCCAAATCCCACTTGCACCTTTGCAAACGATTGTTTGCTTAAAAACTTGTTTTCCCACACTTAAGATCTATCCTGATCATCTTCACAGTGGAAGAACTACAATATGTTTGTTATCCCACTACCAAGGGCCAGTAACAGCAAGGCTCAATTTTACTTTTTGGTGAGTATTTACCACAGACAAGGTCACATTGTCACCATCATGTGCCTACCCCCATAAAAGCTTCAGGACCATCTCCTCCAAGGCTTTGTGGCAGAGTGGTGAATCCTCATGCACTATCCCAAACTGTAAAACAAACAAGAAACTGATTTCTGTGCAGCACGAGCCTCCCTTGAGATCAACACGGACCACTAGCATCCAGCTGAACTCCTCTCTGCAGAAGATGATGGATTTTGTGATTCACTGCACCTTCCCCAGGATGCTGCTGCTGTGGAGCACACTGGGTTCCAGGCTGCAAACGTGGCATGCAGTCATTCCCTGTCTTGCACATGGCACCATTTTCAAATCTCACCAGCTCCACATCATAAAAAGCACTTTAATGCCTTGAATCTCATCTATGGATGCAACTGCTCCAGGGAAGCAAGTGGCCCAGCCCCTGCAGCTCAGTGGATTTGCTGCAGTCCCTCTTTTGGGCTTCAGTGGCTCCCCTCGTGTCCCTGGGTTTGCTCCCCAGACCCTGTCCCTTAGAGAGTCCCTGCTCACAGGGCCTGACACCAAACTCTCTGTACAAGGTACAGCAATAACTGCAGGGGTCAGGGAGCCTCCAGACTGGCCAAGACTTCACCTGCCAAACTGTCTTGGCTCTTCCCACCCTCTGGCACTTCACTGCTGACGGCAAAACCTCTCCCCTCACTCCTCAAGACACAAAATCCTATCAGGAGAGAACCAGGCACTGGAATCCCTCAGGCCACGAGAAGCATTTTCATCCTGAGGCAAAAGGTGTCCAGGCAGGATGATGGAACATTAATCTGTTCATTAATCTGTTCCTAAAGCAATCGCTGCAATCCCTTCAGACCTGGGGTTCCCAAACCTTTAAAAGTCCCATATATCTAAAAGTCAAAAATGTTCAGCCCCCAAAACCCACCACCAATGTTCACATTGATGGGAATTCAAATGGTCACCAAGGAAATGCTAAAAGTTTGGGGGTTTGCAAGCTTGACCAAATATTATCTGACCTGGTAATTACCACGGTACTGCTTAAAGTGGCAAAAGGAGCCAGAGGCATCCACATGTGAGTGAGCTCTAAGAAGGAAACACTACTTTAATATCTCCAATGAGTCAGACAACTTCAGACTGATCACAACAGCCTGTGTTCCCAAAACACTCAACAGAGCTCCCCAACAGAGGAACAACTGTTTGCAATAACAGCCTGGTTGCCACAGGCGCTCCTGGTGAGATGAACCCCAAGTCATTTTTCAAACAGCAGGTAATATTTATTTACCAACTTGGAAAAGGTTTGCAATATATTGAGCAGAAAGGAAACAAAATCTAAGAGAATTTCCCCTGGCAGCAATAAGAGCAGCCTCCAGATTTGTTCCGTTATGATTTACACTACACTGCAAGTTTTTAACAACATTATCTGGAGACAAAAGCTCTTCTAAGCAGCATAATTACTTTTGTCTGTGGCATTACAAAACCCATCAGATGGTGCCACTGCTGCTCTTATAGGGTTTGTTTCTCTGAGCACATTTGAGTTTAAAGCTTAGGAAATGCTATTTTTCCAACTATGACACGGCCTTTTGGATTGCTTTTACAATATTTTCACCATAAAAATTACGGTCTCAAGCTCCCAAGATTAGCTTCAAAGCATTAGTAATAAAAATTAGAACAAATCATTTATTCCATCTTCTAAATATTAAGCCACCAAGACGTGCACTTTCCACCTTTGCTCCTTCACCACCAGACCAAGAGAGCAAAGGTCTCAGTCCAGTCTCTAAATGAGAGGGAGCTCCTTCCAGCTCTGTGCCACTCCCTTCACTCCCACAGGAGCCAAGTTACATGTTTCCAAGCCAGTGTTGCTCACCAGCCAACGCCAAATCATTACGCTCTTGTCAGAAAAGCATCCTCTCCTAATTATCTGTTTCTATCAAAACACCAAACTCCAAAGCCATTTATTTTTAATTGTTCAGCCTATCTAACCGCCCTGGCAGTTTGAAATACACTCCCTGAAGTTTCTAATAAAAATGCTGTATGATAACATCTCATTATCTGCACTCAAACCATCCCGAAAATGCACTCCTGTTACAGTCCAGGTAACAGTCCGGTTCTTAGACAATTAGTCACACTGTGGTTCACCCATTTAATATTTATATCCCACACACAAAAACTTCATTAATGCAGGCTGCAGAGCTCACCAACACAAGCTGCCACAAGACCAGAAGCAAGGAGACAAGAAACTTTTGTCCACAGCTCCCCACCTCCAACTAGCCCCTCACCTGGAGGGAGTTTGGTGCAGAGCTCTGTAACTCACGTTGGTACCTCCATCTCCTGACAGCAAAGGACAGGCTTAGGGATGCTGGAGGGGACCAGTGTTTCTTTGAGAGTCACCAGGATGCCTTGAGAGATCCCTGAAGACCCTTAGGAATGCCCACTTTGACACAGGAAACCAACACTCAAAGTGAAAATTCAAAAGAACTTCACATCAAACCCCTCACATGAATGACGCTGCCGTAAAATCTTTCCTGGGGTCTCATGCTTGAACACGTGGCTTTGGAGCTTCTATTAAATATGGGTTGCATAGCCACTGTATAATTTGTTTCCCTGAGTATCAAGGAAGATAATGCTTTGTGCCTTGACAGATGTGTGAATGCTTTACAGATTCCTGAAAATTTAATAAGGACAAAGTTAAAAATGCAAAGAGTCGGGGCTGGCACAAGCAGAGGATGAACATGATTCTTTATCAAATCAAAGGGAGGAATAAGGGCCTGTGGAAACAAACTCAAACCAAGCCCTGGGAGCACAAATGGGAAAAGTGGAGACAGAGGGATGCAAGAGCCTTCCGCAGCAAAAAGGCACCTCTGTTGTGCTGGTAACCAAAGAAAGACAAACTTCTCTCCACGCGCCACACTCCTCCATCCTGGTGCCAAAGCCCACAGAAAGGCTGGGTTTCAAGTTCAGGCTCCTCTCCATCACTGGGCACCAGTTTAGGGCTGTCCCATGCAGCAGGACCACTGGGAAGAGGCATGGCTGAGCCCAGATGCAGGACTGGCCAAGGATGGAGGGAACCATTTGGCTTGAAGAGCATCAAACTCTGCACCCACCACTTGTGTGGGGCGAGGGCTGCTCCTGCAGAAGGGACTGACTGGTGTTTTTATCCTTGCCCAGTGCTGTCCAAGAAGTTGGGAATTTGCAACAGAGGAAGCAGAAAACCAAACTGCTGTTCCAGCAGGCAGAGACCACTGGGGTGAGAGCAGAGCCACCAACCCAGCCCTGTGGGAAGGCAGTGGGAGAGCCTGTGGTCAGCCAACGAGGGACACACTTCCAGACATGCACACAAATATGTGCACTCCAAACACTTCATGTCTTCCTCTTCCCATCTAAAGGGGAAAAGTTAATTAAACTGATCCCATAGAACAAAGTAAATCACTGAAAACCACAGCACCAGGCACTTCTATCACATTAGAATTATACCAATAATATGCCCAGAATTAATGTCACGTTACTGGGGAACTTTCACCTTCCCCATTTTATTTTTATCACAAATACTTAACATTCTTTGTTTTCAGTCTCTCTTACCTCTCCAATCTGCTGCAGAGATGACAGTCTCCACCCAAAACTCTTATTTCAAGCCAGATGCTCAGCCAGGGAACACAGCCCGGTGCAGCAGGAATAGCTTCCAAAACCCTGGGAAAAAGGCATTTCTGCCCTGGGCAATTGAGCACACAAAGTTATCATAGGCATTTTACCATTGCAAAGGTGCATCTGGGACTGTTGTGGTTTTATTTTTAAACACAAAGAGCATTTATTAAAAAAAAAGAGAGGGGACACAGAAAAACCAGTACTTGGTCACCACCCACACAGGCATATTTTACTAATTGGAGGCTCCAACATCCACCTAATGGGGTTATAAAGATATCAAAAAAGCAGCATGCCTCTTAAAAGATGACTGACGAGCCACATATCAAGCGGAGGGTAAGTGATTCCATGCACTCCCTCCCAAATTTACAAGCCAAGCGTTTCTTTAAGACCAGGACACCAGTTTGTGCAGTTCCTTCATTATTTTAAACTAAAAGTTATAAGCAACTTCTGAAAAAATGCCAGCCTAGCAAATTCCTTTCTTCATCAGAATAAACGAAGATAAAGCAAGCCACTAGGTCAAGTTGAGCTTGTATTCAGAAAGTTGAAAAAAAGTCTTTGGAAGTGCATTGGTCTCAGTAACTTTAGAGCAAGGCAGATCTGTGACGGGTTTTCCAGGCTCCCTTTCATTTCAGCGGGCTTTTATCAGCCTGTTAAGTCTCCAACAATGGAGAGCAGACTATTTATTTAAGAAGCAAATTCCTTCCTTAATAATCTCTCCTGGTCAAAATTCTCTTTAAAGTTATCTCAACTGTCTGATGAAAAGCAAATGGCAGAAGATCAGTTCTTGATCCCTATAGTAACACGAAGGACTTGCACTTATTTAAGGGCACCTGTTGACCATTTTTAAGTCACCACAGGCCCTTTATTTCTGTTATCAGCTTCCTACCTGTGTTGGCAGAACCTGGGAAAGGCATTTGCACAGTAACATACAGCTCTTCCCTTGAGTGACTGTTTCCAAGACACAGAACAATGCCCAGGCTCTCCAAAGCAGTTTAGTGATATTTCAAGCTGGTTTTGTCTCAAGGCACTGCAGAGAGAGGCAGAGGTTTCCAGCATGGAAATAAGACCATGAATCACCTCGGTAGCACAAGTGCAACCAACCCCTCCAATGCCCCCTGACAGCACCTGACTCACTGAGGACACAGAATATTTTAGCAACAACTTGCTTGACACTGAGCAGGGCACTCAAACTCCCTTCCTGTCTGAGACAAATGGTCGGTTGGGGGAGTTTTTTTGGTTGTTGGTTTGCAGGTTTTTGTGTGTTCTCCTTGGTGGGTTGGTTTCGACTCTATTTTAAGTTGATGCATGGGCAGGTCGCTGCAAAGGAAAGAAGCTGAAGTTGAGACACCACGACCTGGTGCTACCAGTTGACCCTATGGTTGGGCCATTCCATGTGGCTCCTGCATCCCACTTGCCCTGGCTCAAAGCTCTGGGTTGATTAACACTCATTTTAAAAGGACCATGTTTTATCGTCTCCTTACTCCCCCTGTGAGAGCAAGGCAGCTGCTGCAACAGGAGCACAAGATGATAATTTGGCTCTCAAGAGCAAGGCTCACAACCACAGCTGCCAGGAATCGATCCAGGGCTCCACTGCCCGCTCCAGAGAGGCTTTCCTTCAAGAACATGAATAATCCTCTGCAAAGTAATGGCACTATTCATCTCTCGAAAGTTCCTCGCAGGCTTAAATCCCTTGCTGAACAAGGGGCCCACGTGTTCAGCCACCTTCCCAGTGAATTAAAATTCAGCTTGTTCTGTCTCTGAAGGGAAACCTGGAGAGTATGGATCGATAAATTTACCAAAAGTTTGATGGCAGCTGGCTTTGTCAGTAAGAGAGCAACCACTGCTCAGACATGGTTTTACACATAATCTCCAGATCGATATAACTTGTGATTTATAAATAATGATAACAAAAGGAGCAAGGACAAATACGCTAGGGGAAAAAAATAAACAGGGTTTTTTCCCAAAGGATACCTCTAGCATAGTCCTCTTGAAATAAAGATCACATATTTCAAAGGCTGCATGTGAAAACCAACACAGGAAGTATCTACAAAGCTGAAGATTCATCATCATCACACTGTTCTGACCCATCTATTCTGCAACTCTTGGCACATGTGACCCTCCTGGTGCCATTTGCTAAGTACTAGCTGCTCATAACTCCAAAATCCCTCTCTGCCTAAGGAAAAGTTACCACCCAGAGACACCTCCCATCTGAACACTTCTCCACGAGTTATAGGTTCTTACTGTAAACATTATGTTTATAATGGAGTCTTTCCAAGGTGTGAAAACACAGGTCAGAGAGGATTATAAATCCTATCACCTGACAATTTTCAATTACTGTGCATGTTAAAATGATGCCACCACAAATAGGCTGCAAGAGATATGCTGGAAAATCTATTAATTCGCTGTAAATCTATTTAAGTTGGGACTTCATGCCTTGCAGAATTTTACCATTAGTCCTGAGAATTAGTTTATTGCTGGACAGGGAGAGCGGAGCCCATGAGGGTCATTTCAAAGACATATTGCACCATGGTCTGTGTTAAAAAAGGACCCTACCCAGGTATTTAATGCCTTAGCAAGTCTTTGAGTACATGCTTGCACACTTCCCTCTACTAAGTAAGAAAAGTCATCACCTTCTTCTAAACTTTCACATTGCTTCCCCTCCCATCCACAGTGGAAGCAGTGACATATCTGAGAGGTTGTAACAATTCAGGTACAATTATTTCGTTGCTTTGGCAATCAACACCTGATATTTTTACATCCATGGAGAAAAACGAGCAGGAAAAAGAGCTCAGGTTCAAATACAGAGAATCCTGATCCAAAGACAACTGCCTTCCCTTTCCCCAAGCCCACCACTGTTCCTGCAAAAAACACTTTCCCTTGAAAAGCCATTCTTCGTTGACTTCTTGTCAAGAACCAAAAAACTCATTTCCTGTGAGGTCTGCACTTAGCTGACTGGCTCAGGCATGTCAGAGATTGATCGTTCCTGATAACGAAATAGCAGGAGGTTTAACAGTCTCTAGAGACAGAAAGCAGAACCAACCCCTTTTTCCACCCTCTGAACTGATCATTTGCTACTTGTCCTCTGAAGGCGTTGGTGAGAGGGAGCTCCCAGACTGACATCATCCACTGCACAGCCTCCCACGTGAGCAACATGACAGGGATGGAGGGGGAAAGGAATTAAACACTGGCAGCTCAGAGTTTTGTCCACATCCTCCACATGTCTCTGGAAGTCTACACAACCTTGCTATTTTGATCTACAGCCAGTAGAGAGCCCAAAATTGCCTTCAAGTTGTGCCAGGGGAGGTTCAGATTAGACATTAAGGAAAATTTCTACACTGACAGGGTGGTCAGGCATTAAAACAGGCTGTCCAGGGGAAGTGATGGAGTAACCATCCCTGCAGTCTTCAAAAGGTACATGGGTGTGACACCTGGGGACATGGATTAGTGGTGGGGCTGAGTTAACAGCTGGACTCGATGATCTTAGAGGTCTTTTCCAGCCTTAATGATTTTGTGATTCTGTGATCTGGGTTCAAACCAAGTCATAGCTGAGCTAAAGCAGCATGCAGCACCATGGCATGGAAAAGAGCCTTGGAAAGAGAGAAGGGGAGACCTGTATGCCTGTGGCTGGCACTAAGAAAAATATCTGCTCTCAACATGGATGAAGAGAGGAGAGTGTCCTCTTTGCAGTAAATATCCCATATTTATATTAAAATACATTTTGCTGTTTGAAGTAAATAGCATTCCTCTAGCACACATCCTCACCTTTCTCCAAAGCTTTCAGTTTTCCACCCAAGGCCCAAGGACCCTGGAAGATCCCTTTCCTTAGGACCTTCCTGAAGGTCTCTTAAAACATCCTCACTCTGAGCTGGGACAAAAAGGGTGAAGCCCCAGTGCAGTTCAGCCCCAGCTGATGGGCAGTCTGCTCCCCTTCATCAAGGGATGCCCTGAGCCCCTCTGGTGAAACCCACACCCTCCACAGAGGGACCTTTGCAGGCAGGGAAAGAGTTGGGGCCAACAGAGGAGCAAGAATGCCCTATGACATCCCTGCACCCCCAAAATCCTTCCTGGAAGACACCTAACCACAGTAGTCACATTGCAACACCGCGACCACCCCCTCCCACGTGCTTTTCCATTACAAACACTGTACAGACTCCCTGTGGCTTGAGGGCAGCTGAGGAAAGCAGGTGGGCAAAGCCAACAGCACTGCCAGCACCAACACGGGCTCTCCATGGGCTCAGAGCCCCCGAGTCAAGGGCTGGGTGAAGATGCTGACAGTGACCAGATGGGATGGGCTCGCTCTGCTGCGGTCACTTCTCCCCAAACACAGTCCAGTCGCTGTGACAGATCCTGGGAAAGCTCCTCCCGATGTCCCAAAGCAGCAGCTCAAAGCAGACCCACACAGACATGGACCCAGCCTTTCTCTAAAGCCTGCAGAGCCCAGCACAAAGCACTCCTTTCATTGCCCCTCACACACAGAGCCTGCTCCGCTGCTGCTCAGCCCCAGGCTGTGCTGCAAACCTCCCTCCTCCTTCTGTTACCAATTTGATGGCATTCTACATGCCCAAGAAACCTACAGTGTAAAAAAGAAAAATAAAAAGGAAAAAAACCCAACCCCACAGTGACAAAACCCAAAGTGGCAATGGAAAAAGCAGCTCCTGCCCAGAGTGGCTGCGCAGGGAGCGTGTTAAAAGCTGTCTGGAGCAAGAGCCATTAAAATCCACAAACATGCAGCTCTCTGCTAACCACCCCCAGACACCAAACCCCCCCTGGCCCAGACAAAGAGCCCATGGACGCCAGGGCTGCACAATCTCCCCATAAACACTTTTATTTTAAGCCAGTTTAACTGGAGAAAGGTCAACACCAGTAACAGCCCAGCATGTGTTATCAGTTAAACAAAGTTAGCAGCTATCAGTTAAACAAAGACCACTTAGACACAAGCCAAACCAAAGATCCTCTGTATTCCAGGCACCCGGATGAATCCCTAATACCCTACTAAGCCTCTGTTTTATGTGCAGTCTTCATGAAGTCTGCATTATGCATTTTCAACTGCACATGAATGAATAAACCATCCAGGTAAAAAGGCTACAACTTGAAAAGAAGGGTAACAATATAAAATGCTGGAAGTGTCATCTACATCTCTGCTGCCCAGAGTCACTGCTTGTGTTTCTGATTTCCCATCACCAAGCACTATCTAAATTATCACCCAATTTGTATGTACAGTCCACAGAGTATTTTTCTCCACCAAAAAGATCAAATAGAGATACATGTTAAGCAGATCTTTCACAAAAAAGGCTTGCTCTGTGCAAGGTGAATGTTTCCATGCCATCTCAATGGTAGGGATGCAAATAGCATCTGGGTTCCAGCTGGCATACTACCACTTCAATGAGTGATATTTGTAGCCAAGTTTCACCTTCAGCAAAGGCTGACTCTACTCCCAGCCTCTGGAATTGCTCCCACAGCTTGCACAATCTGTTGTTTTCCTGAAGCCCCAGCTTTGGGCAGAGCACATTACATAAAGACCTCAGTTTACAATTAAAAACCAAAACAATCCAGCCCTCGCTGCTGTGGGAAAAAGCTTGAAACTGACCTGTAGTGCTGGAAGACAGGAAAAGCAAAAGGAAAACCTCACAATGTATCATTTTTCAGACTTACCAACTTTAATGCCGATCTTATTGTTCTTAGGGCTTTAATCGTGATTTTGTAATGCCTTGAGGTTATGGGAACTGAAAACCACATGCTTCCACTCAAGTGAGACAGCAAAACGTTTTGCAAAGTCATCTTTCCTATGAAGACACTTATGTTCCATCCTAACCTTGACCTCCACACTGAAACAAAAACTTACCCAAATCTCCCAAAGACTGACTAGAGTTAAGACATGGTGCCATAAACCCCTGAGAGTTTGTTCTCCTTCCCTTTCCAGAACATCACTGTAACCCTACCGAGGATTTGAGGGAGTCCCAGCCTTTGCCTTTATATATGAACAAAACCAACCAGTTTTAAAACGTGGCCATCTCACCCTTCCTTCCCCACTTCCCAGGTTGGCACACAACTTATCCCTCAGACCTAAGAAGCAGCATGTAAGCACAAGATGCAGCTCCAAACATCCACAAACCACAAATGATTCCCCCCAGATGCTGCACTGGAAATTCTGACATGCTTTCCCCACGAGCTGAGCGGTGCCGGAGCCAGGAGGGCACAGCACCAGGGTGGGATGGTACCCCCTGACCCACCCACATCCCTGGGAAAGGAAAATTAGGGAGAAAAAGCTGATTTCCTTTGCTCATGAGTGGATTATTAACTGCAGTTCCCGTCCCAAAGTGTTTCTGTTGGCTTAAGCAGCATGAAAGCAATGCAAACTAGAGAGGGGGAAAAAAAAAAAAGGCAAGTGGAAGGTTCATGTTTAGCAATGCCACTGTATCAGCCTTCATATAGCAGGGGGAAAAAGAGAATTATCACAGGAAATGCTGAGGACCTCTCTCTGAGCTTTGACACCTTCACTTGAACTGAACATCACTTCCACTCCTCACTGGTTCCATGAAAAGTGACTGGGAACCCCCAGAGCTGCTTTCTTAGCACAAGTATCTGCTCTCAAGCGCTTTCTGTCCATCAAAAAAGTCAAGTAGACAGTAACATCAGCTAGAGGGTAGGAAAAAATGTGAAGCAGAGGCTCGACTGCTTCTCACCCTTCTCGTTCCTGTGTGAACCCACTCCTGCATCAGTCCACTCTTCCAGCCCAAGCCTGACATCTTAAAACCCTGTCTGCAGAGGGAATTAGGTTGGATTTATTGCAAGCACCTCCTCTGGACACTTGTAAAGCAATCTGAGAGCAACTAATGGATTTAGGATTTAGCTAAATTGGTGAAACACAATAAAGAGATGAAGAGCAGAGTCAATCAAGCAATTGAGTTAGCTCATCCTTAAAAAACCATGGTCATCAGCAACGTCCAAGAGGAACAAGTGAGCAGGGGAAAAGGGACGCAGAAACACACGGTAGAGGATGGGGTTTCCTCCAGCACATTCTGGGGAAAGTCTCTAAGGATCTGCACAGGTTAGCCTGCATCACAGGGACACAGAGCTGCAAAGTGGCACCCACCCTGTCACCTGAACCCCCTGTCCACCCAACACCTCCCTTGTGCATGCTGCAGCACAACTGCACCACCATCAGAGTGTCTCTGCAACAGCCTCCATTTCCCATGTAGGAAACCTCTGGCACCAAGAAGCACTTGGTACAAGCTCATCTGCACAGCAAAGAAAACCCACTGGCAATTTGATTTTGGAAAATGTATTCAAAGAATAAATAAATTCAAAATAGCACAGTGCTGACTGCAGACCCATTCCCGTGAGTGACCATCTACATGGATACTTAGAGGATCCAGCCGACACCTTGCAGGATCATCTCACAGCCCCGCCTGACCTCACTGCAATCCACCAAATGGTGTCACAAAAAAACACCACATGGGTCTGCATCCAAGAGTTTCATGTACTCTGAATGGGCAGGGTCCTTCTGGAGCTTGGTAAGGTACATTTTTTCCCAGCTTTCACTATGTATTTCCACGTGTTTCCTTGAGTCCTCTTCCGCTCTTTCTCGACTCTAGCACATATTGCTGGTGGATGCAGGGGAGCAGATTACATACCACCCTCCCAGTTGGTTCTGCCAGCAGTTCTCCTCCAGGTGGGCAGAAACATGGTCCAGTGGGGTGTTTGGGTAGTAGAAAGTGATTTGACTCAGGGCAGTCACAGCAGCAAAGTCCACCAGCACCCAAACTGCATGGCCCTACCTTGCAGTGGCAGCAGCACTTTCCAGCCTAATTCCCAAGAAGAAGTTTATAAACAGGCTTATCATAAAAAAGCCTTTTTTGTAGCTCAGGAAAAAAAAACATGAACCATATTCTGTCTTCATGTTCATGCAGACACCAGAAAAGAGCAGAACCAACCTCTTCTTAGCATCCTATCAGTCACACTCCTTCCTGCACCATTTGTTTCTGAGCAAACAGAAGCACTGAAAACCTTCCTCCTAATGCACTGAAACTGCACATCTTCAGTTCAAGCAAGTCCTACTTATATTAGTCCTCACCAACATATTAATTTCAGAAGAAGCCATCCGTATTCCTCAGTCTCAGAAAAATTCTTCTTCAAACAAGTTGTAATAAAAGGCTTCCCCCATCCAGCTCCAGTGTGAGAACACAAGTATCTAAATATTTTGGCTGTTGGAATTGTATAATAGCCTAGCTTATTGCTTCATTTTGTATCAAACTTAGTGAGGCTTCCAGGCATTTACACTGCCAGCAGCCCTTCCCTTACTGTAAAATCTTTTTTATTGACAATTCAATCATGTCAGGTTTGGAACAGCAGACGCACTGATTTGATCAGCTATCATTGGATTTACAATATATAAATGACAGCACCATATCTGCCCCACGTTGCAAGCAGCTGCCTTTTATCGATTTATATTCTACTAGCAAGGAAGAAAAATTGCAGCACAATGTAGTGGTATAGTCTCAGATCAATACCAATTTTTTTCTTAATGACACGAAGGCCAAGATAAGGACAGCATAAGTCAAAGCCAGACAGATCAAATTTGCCCGATATCCCTTTCAATTACTGAGGAACATACGCAGGGATATGTAACATTAAAGCTGAGGGGAACATTATCAAAACACTTTAAAATTACAACAGGCTTACAAGGTTGCCTAACATCCCCATAGTCCCTGGGAATCATGATGGAGAACCCGGAGCTGCCTGGCTCCAGCAGCTGATGTGCTGCCTTGGCAGCCCTTGAAGCCTGAAGGCTGAGGCTTCCCCGGAGAGCAGGCAGGACCAACTCCACTGCAGCAAGGACAGGGACTCTGCTTTGGCACTAACGAAGTCAACAACAGTCACAGTTCCTGGTATTTGCTCCGTGGTCATAGCTCCAGTAGTGCCCAGTGCACCAGGTGCTGGCATGGGGTCCCTGGTGTGCTGGGTACCACCAACACAACCCCAAAAGAACAGGGCCAGAAAAGAAGACAGCAAATGGCCCTTGCTGATCCCTCCTGCCTCCTGTGCTCAGGTTCAGCCCTTCTCCTCTGGATAGTCCAGAGGCAATGGGGATGTTGTGCAGTGCCACCTCCCCACCATCAGCAAGTGGTGTCCCCACACCCTTGGCATCACCCCAAGGTGACCAACGAAGAGGAAGGGCAGACATGCACCTGTTTAGATCCTGCCCCTCGCTCTGTACCAGCCAGCCTGACCCTGCATTCCCAACAGGGCCAAGAGCCTTGCAGCAGGACAAGCCCACCTGAGGATGTGCTCCCTCTGCCCAGCACCCTGCAGAGCCCCGGCAGGATCCAAGTGGTCCCGGCCCATTTCCAGCCACAGCACAGAGCACCAGCACAGGCTTCAGGACTGGGGCTCTTGGAGATAATGCATCTCTCTTCAGAAGTCCAACTCATCAATAATAGAAAACTCCTAATTATTCCAGCAGTGCCAGCATTTCATAAATCCAGCTATTTCTTAATGAGAAGTTATGAGCAAGCACTTTCTTCATTAACTCTTCTGTAAGACACAGAAACGGAAACTTCCCAACCTAAACCCTCCACGCTCAGGCAGCTTAAATTCCCATTCTTAATTGGCAGCTGGAAAGCAGTGCTGTCATGATTTATACCTCTTCTGTACTCCCAGTTTTGATAATTACAAGTTCTGCATGGCTTGTGATTAATCTATTTGCACTGTATGAATTACAAACCCAAACACATTTGGAAATGAAAATTCACATGCTAGCTCAAGTATAGGCAACGTGACAGTGAAGTGACAAAGCAAAATCAGCCCAAGGCTGAGGCTGAAACAACAGTGCCTGGGATCAGCCTTGAAAACTAGTTTGGGAGATCTGAAAAAAGAAGAGGGAAAAAACCAAAAACATTCCACAAAAACCCCACAGTTGAAAGTTTCCTCCCTCCTCACTTCTTTTCTAGAGGCAGAAAAAGGCCAAAAGAGCTTAGATAATTATTAATTTATATGACCTTGCTGCATGTGCATTTCTCAGCTCTTTAAAATGCATCTAGAGTAGTCGGTGCAAAAGCTCCATTGAGCCAAGTGTGTGCACAGGCACACAAGTTTCTCAAGGCAACACAAATTTTAAAAGGTAAGTGGGAGGAAATCAAGTCTGATTATTCTTGCAATATTGAATGCCCCTGTCCTGAGCTGTGCAGGTTTCTGGGCACAGCGAGCTTGCACAGAGTGCTGACCACTGCAGGAAGGCAGGAGCGGCTTCTGGGCACAGAGATGAGCAGCCCTGGGACACCCAGGTGACATGGCCAGGATCACCAGCGAGGCACAGGGACCACACTGCAGCAGCAGCCAGCACAGGAGGGTCCCCTCAGGCACAAAGGACCAGGCAGTCCCACCACAGGACGTTCCCACCCAAGCACATGCACAGCAGGTCAGCCCCAGCACTTCACAGTTCACCGTGGCTGTTCTGCTCCTTGTCCTGTCTCACATGCCACAGGAAGCAACACCGAGGTGTCCAAAGACAAAGAGAAAACTGGGGCTGGCTTCAGCAGGCACAGACACGTTCCCAAAAACCCAGAAACACAGGGATCAGCCATGCCCCTCAGTTCCTGTGACAGGTGTACCATCCCAGCAGGGCTGGAGCCCTCCAGCCAGTGATCCTTAAGCCAGTCATGTAGTGACCAACTCCACTTGAGACCACCAACCTGTATTCACATGTTGGCAGAGCTTTAATTGGTTTATCCGGTTTAACTGGTCTATAAAAAGACTTCCATTTGAATATATCGTTTGTCTCAACGTTATGAGCCTCCATGACAATTCCCTGCCTTGGGCAGCTGTGACCCAGCCTTGGGGCTCTCCATCAGACCTCCATTTCCAACTTCTGTTTCACAGAGCAATTTCGCTGTAACTTACACAGCATTTGGTCTATGCTGGGGTTTTTTTCCCCTTCATTTCAAGATCATTACAATCCATTCTATAAATCAGCCTGTCCTTTTAGTGCAATTACTCTGAAAAAAAATGCAATGTAGCGGTGAAACTTTTCACTCAACAGTGGCCACGCTCCAAGAGAGACTGGAAAAATGTTACTTCCACTCTGAAAAACAAACATTGATTTTTAATTGCCTAAAAGGACAAGACAATTTCCAATTCTGTTGAGAGATTACTTATTTGGAATAAATATTTATTGATACCTACATCTCACCTACTTAGTCATTTACTTTTTTTAAAATATGCACATTTTAAAACAAGTTTACTTTCTCCTCCATCATAAAAAATGCAGGCTGCATTTCTCATTCATGAGGGTTTCATTTTTAATCTGCCATCTCAGACAGGTTTGGGCTGCATTTGTGGTGAGGACAGGCATGAGAAAAATAAAACTTTACTTTTAGAAGAAAGAGTGGTGGGAGAAAAAAAAAACCAAAAAACACACCTCTAAGTCTCTCTTTTTTGTGTTTGCCTCAAAGAATCCCCCAAGTCCTTGTGGCAGCAGATGCAATTTCATGTTCATATTGGGTCCTTGAGTCACATTCTTCCCAGAGCACATTACCGTGACATTTAGAAACACTGGTTTGAAAGGTATTTGAACAGTAAGAAGTTCCTGACTATTTCTGATCTGCAGGGCAATAAGAGGAACAAGGGTAGTAATTAATTCCTCTCCCACTGCAGGGGAGGAACAAAGCCAACCTCAAATGAAAGCTTTCCCTGGAAAATGGCAAAACATATCCTACAAATGCAGCAGCAGAGACACACAGCAAGTGTCCTGGCTGTGCAAACTACAGTGAACAGTGTGGGTGGAGACTGTCCCAGGGTTTTGGGATGCACCTTGCTTCCACGCAGAGCACCCCGTCTTGGGCTCCCCTACTTGCAAATTCACTCCAGCTGGTTGTTCAAGCCCTGCTAAGAGGCACAGGAACCAGTTTGCACACACCAGCCACACAGGGCACCTCAACAGGAGCTCTGGACTCATCTGCCTCAGCAAGGAAGGAGCTCACCCCAACTCAGCACCATGGAAGTGTTGGATGACATGCTTGAGCCCATTATTTTTAAAGGATTTGTCCAGTTTCTGGAACTGCTGCCCCAACACCAAGAGAAGGAGTTAAGCATCATTTCCTGTATTCAAGACAGCAGTCAAGCATCCACTGTGCCAGCTGAAGGCAAAACAATGCCACCCACAGAAGACTGAGGGAGCATTCACTCGTGCACAGAGCAGTCATTTCCCACGGGACTGCACTGCAGGAAGGGTTGCTGGTTTATTAAAAGCTTTCACATGATTTCTGGATGCTTTCTTTCCTCCACAGGCACCCCCCATGCCAAAGTATTACAGATTAAAGTTACAACTAAAAGAATTTATTAACTAATAAAATAGCATTAAGACAACTAATAGCACACTGCAAGAATTCCGGCTGCCTCGTGATAATACAAAAATCCCCTGGTGTGGAAGGCACAAAGTGCAAGTGGGACAGTTGTCTGGGGCTGAGCCAGATCTCAGATACATCCTTGATCTCTTCTCCAGGACATCAGCCCATTAAACTCAGAGCCCAGTTTCCCAGCTCAGACAGCCACCACACAGATGACAGGGCATCTGTGGCTGCCATCCACATCCATGCAGGAGAGGACAGAAACCATCCTACCTGCCCCACGCAGAAAGATTTGCTTGATGCTTCCCAGTTGCATCCCTCTCCACTCCACACTCCGCTTCTCCCCTGCTGGTATTGGAAACATCCACCTGGTCCACGCCCAAGATTACCCACCTTTGTGTCCATCCCTGCCCCATGCTGTTTCTATACCTCTCTCAAGGCTCAATGCAGAAGGAACACAGAAGTGCAAGTGGGGAATAAAAAGGCAGGATCTTTTATGCTCTGGTGGAAAAAAAAATAAAAGAGAAAGAGAAGTCTGGTTCCTGTGCTGACACAGCTCTGAGACATCACTCATCCAGTTTGCTTCAACTGCATCATCATCAGGACTCTCAGAGCAAGATGGTGACCCAACACTGCAGGTGGCAACTGCAGATCTATTGCGTTGAAAAATAAATGTTTTGTAGCCTTGCAGGAGAGATACCAGGGTGATTTTATCACCTACACACCAAAGAACACCCAGGCCTAATAAGCTGCTAAGAGAAATGCTGTAAACTTGCCTTGGCAGGTATCTCTTCCTCATCTCTCCACAAGGAGTTCATGGATCAAATGATGACCCAGCCGTGTCATACAAAAAAGTCTTTAATACCCTTCTGGCTGCCAAAGGGACCTTTGAGCAGATAAGCTCCCCATCCAGCACTGCAATAGGGATGTGGCAGCCAGCCCAGCTCCAGAGGCAGGGGCTGTGCCCAAAGCTCTCTGTCCTGCAGCTGGTAGGAGACAGAGAAACAGGGCCCCAACATCAGAGCAGCCTCCAGGCTGCTTGAGAGCACAGGAGGGGATGAACAGAGCAGGGTAAAGCACCAAGTCAGCAATCATTAACCAGTTATTGCTCACACAGGGGAAATTTTTTATTTCTAAAAAATTTCTGAATTTAAAAATTTAAATTTAAAATATTTAAATATTAAATAAAAAATTTTAAATTTCAGTTTCTGAACTCCATCGTGCTGCAGAGCACATCTGTCCCCCTGTGCTACCCACACTACAACCCCAGCCCTGGGATACCTTCATGTTAGCAAAGGACCACGAACAAGAACCATCAAGGGGGGCTGAGATGCCTTCAAGAAAGAGGTGAAGGCAACAGAAGAGGAAAATAGCAATGCCTACAGCTGGGTTCAGGCCAGAGGAGAGCAAGGGGAAGGACCAGCAGCAGAACCCTGTGACCTCTGATTGCAGCTGATAATTGCTTGCTCTGCTTTGAGCAGGAGCTGTACCAGAAACCTTTATATGAGGGTTACTAATTTCTGGTTTGTATTCTTATGTGGAAAGTCGAGTCCAAAAAGCCTAACAAAGCAACAGGCACATGCTCTGCTGAGTCCATCCTGCTGTGCCTGGGGAGAAGGAACTTTCCTCCCTTTGCATTCTTTGCAGAATAGGGCATGAACAGCCTTCACTCCTGTCTGCACACACCACTCTGCTCACAGACAGTTTAATAGCCTAATTCTTAATTCAGGCACATGCATGAAGTGTGAAACAGATCCTGTGTGCAGAAAAGTGGTATTTACTGATGGAGATCATTTTTGCAGCTGATGGACTAGAACTGTTCCCACTGTGTGCTCTAATACCCTACCAGCAACAGAGCAGGCATTTCCCACTTTTCCTGTATTTCCTCTAAATCCCATGCAGATGGGTTTGTTGCATGGTTAGTCACCTAGATCTGCCACATTAGAAGCAACAGGAACTTCAATCCAGCCCAAAAATCCACCTTGTCATTTACAAGACTTTTTTCAACCGACCCCCAGGATCCACCTATAATACCAACAGGCAAGCAAGGCAAGCTAGAACAGCTGTCCCAGACATCCACAGGGAAGAGTTATTCAGAAAGAAAACATGTTTTCTTCACTTCAAAAAAAAAAAAGAAAAAGGTAGAAGACAGGAGTAGAGCCCATTCAGTCCAATAAATCCCACATGCTGAGTTACACCAGTACCTGCGAGTTTCCACCAACAGATCCTCTCCAAGGTATTTCCACACTTCAGATTTGTTTTCCTATTAGGAAACAAAGGATTTAAGGCTAAAGCAGACATTTGGTTGCCAGCATTGCCTCTGTGTTCTCCACTATGAGATTCAGACACATTCCCCCCTCCCCTCACTGAGCTTAATGCTGAGCAGACTGGCTGTGATTGCCAGTACCCCATCAACTGCTCCTCACTGTGCACAAACACCCAGAGCCACCCTCCAAAGGAATATGCTAATATCTGTCATTCAGCTGAGAAGAGAGAGGATCTAAAATGTTATTAAGGATGAACAACCCCAGCTCTTTGGAGGGGGGGCTGAAGCTGATGACTGACAAACAGCCGGCAACAGAAACGCATCGAACTTATCAAGTCAGAATGTGTAATTGTGCACACACGATGCCACATATGGGGCATTCCAGCACAGCCAGCCATCTGCAGGAAGGGAATATTTTAAGTCATTCAGAAAAGGAAAAACAGGGGGGGAAGAAAGGGGGCATTTTATCATCATTTCCCCTCTCTAATTTTCATCTCTTACATCAATTTTTACCAACAGTTCCAAGAGGGATGACATATGGTCTGGTTTGAAAAGCTTTCTTCCTCTGATGTGACTGAAATGAGGGGTTCTTAAAATGGGGAGCTGTGATTTTGGGCCAGCACAGCCACACCACTGAGCAGCACAGGCCACAGGACAGAAGCTGTGAAGCAAAGTATAAGCAACAACTTTGAGACATATATTCTATTTTAAGCTCCTGATTAGCAAAGCAGGTTCTCCCTTCTCAATAATTATTATTCAAGCAAGCCCAATACAGACAATTTTGTAATGCAAAAGATAAAGGGAGGAAGAGGAGTATGATGATTCAGGCAGCATCTGGCTAGTGGTTCAGTGTGCTGCCCTCTCTGTGAACAACTGCAGCCCAAATTACAGGCTACATTCTGTTCTCTTACACCAGCCACATCAACACCAGCATAAGTGGTATTTTGGGTATGAAACCAGGCAAATTTGGATGCAAGTTTCACAAGAATTATTCCCCTTTAAAGTTACTTTCCCCTCTTTCTAGTCTGACCAACCTCAATGCTCCAGCGAGATCCAATTCCATTTCATACCCTGAATCCAACAAATAATTTCAAACAGACTTGAGCAGAACCCCTGTAATTAAGCAGCCTGCTCAGGAAGCACGACTTCAACAGCAGAAGCAGCAAAGTAAGTGCCTGCAGTCCCCATTAAAATTGGTAATGGCTATCCATAGAGAAAGTGCTGCCCAGGACTGACAATTTTTTTCCCCCACCAGCCCCACTGACTCTGGCAGGCTGTGCCACTGGGATTTCCATATTATTTTAATTCTTTTTATGTGATACTTCAGACAAAAGGTAACCAGCAAGTCCCTTCAGCCTGTGAAGTGCAAGCATCCATCAAACTGACAGCAGAAGCAGCACAGTCCCTTTCAGCCTGGATAAACCATGTCATAAAGCACATGCCCCCCCAACCACTGCCAGCACTGAGCCACATGGGGAGCTGGAGCCAGGGGGACAGAAGGGAGGGCTGCAGTGCTCCCAGGAGCCATCAGAGCACCTGAAGGGGCACATGGTGATAACACAGCTGGCCATCCCACCACATCACATGACAAGGAAGTTTGGCAACAGTCTCAGCAAGCTGTGATGGAGAAGCAGGGGAGAGTCTGGGGTCCTTCTCAGGGCAGAGCCCTCCACCAGCACACCTGGAGCCCCTCTCACCAGCAGCACACACAGTGGATGCTCCTCAAGGCAGGAAAGGTACAGGCAAGGCAGGTTGAAACATCACTCAGCAGTGACAAGATCCATGCAGGTGGATCTTGTCAAATGGGTCAGCAGGAAAAGCAGCACACAGAGTGGGTTTGGGACAGGCAGGCACGTTGCTCTGCAGCAGAGGGCTTATGATCACTGAAGCCTGTGCTCACTGTGTGTCCACCCAAAGCAGTAGAAAAAGAACAGGAATTACGCTAAAATTTCAGACCATTTCATAAAAACAAGGTATGCTCATTTTCTTTGTCTCCTGACATCTTAGACTGTAAGGCAAGACTGGGTTGGGTTTTCAACCCTCTCCCTGTAGTTACCCAGGCAAAGCCTTTTTTTTTGAGGGGGGGGGAAAGTTAAAAACAAAAACTTCAACCCTCTTCCTTAAGTGTATAAAACTGGGAGAAGGGACTTTGCTTTAACAGCATACCAAGTGTTGTAAGAAAGCTGCCACTCCTGTTAACCAATAAGCTCTCCAGTGTCCAAATGGAATTAAACAATCTTTTTAACAGCTAAATTCACAACAGCATCTGACTTCATGAAAGGTTCACTAATTCCAGGAGAAATGCTCAAACGTCTGTGCCACTGCAGGCTGGAAAAAGCTTCAGCACTATTAGGAGGCCATTTGGGACTTGGTATGCAATCTGCATTTTAAGCCATGGGAATGACAAGTTTTGCTAAACCCTGACCTTGACAGCCGTTGTGTGTTCATAAGGGATTTTATCTCAAATGTCATTTAATGCTCTGTAATTATCACAGCATTCAACAGCACCCAACTAGTTGCTGTGTTTATTTGCAGTCCCTGTGCTAAGGAACGTCAGTCTGGGGGCTTTTAATCCTTCAGTATGGATAAAGAATAACCACATCTTCAAACCAGGATAAAAAGAGGAGGGGATAGGAATACCAACCAATTAGAGGCATTACATTATTAACATAATTTCATTCACACACCGATCTACATCCCTTAACTTTAAAGCTTTTCTTTTAAACCCCCAAAGCACCGACCGCAGCCACAACAGCAGGTGAGGAGATGCCCTGAAGGGACAGATTTTGGGAGCCTGGAGCCCTGCTCATGGGCATCCACCCCTCCCTTCAGCACCAGCAATTGTTTCACATAATTAGGTTTAAGTGGTATTTATGGGTGGAGGTTTGGGGAGCCACCTCCTCATGTCCATGGGTCACTGCTCCTTCCTAGGGAGATCCAGGGGCTCACCCAAGGACAGGTATGGGATGTCTGTCTGAACAAGGAGATCATACAATCACAGAATAAATGTGTTTGGCAAAGAACTTTCAGATCACTGAGGCCAGCTATTACCACAGCACTGCCAACGTTCACCACTAAACCATGTCCCCAGATGGCACAGCTACTTGTCTTTTGAACACTTCCAGGGATGGTGATTCCACCACTTGTCTGGACAGCATGTTCCAATACCTGACCACTCTTTCCTCAGCCATTATTCCCCATCAGACTCACGCTTCAGACCCTTCTCCAGTTCCATTGCCCTTTTCTGGACCTGCTCCAGCACCTCAATGTCCTCCTTGTAGAGAGGGGCCCAGAACTGAACCCATAGTCAGGGTGCAACCTTACCAGTGCTGAGTACAGGGGATCATTGCACATGCTTTACTTGCACATTATTACTCCTTCTACCACAAGACAAACGTTATTTTAACATATTCCTTGCAGTACAACAAAGAGACAAATCAAGTTGCTGTTGACATCCTTGTCAGTCTTCCCCAGTAAAACACAAATATGCATAAAATAAAATGCATGGCATGCATTCTGAGCTGAGTCAGGTGACAACCAGGAGTCCTGGTTTTACTCCTGGCTGTGATCAAAATCCCTCCAGTGACGAGCCAGGACAGACCCACAGTCACTCTGCAACAGCTGCCTTGGGGCTGGGAGTGGACATGAACTGCAAGGCACCAGAGCCTGAGATCAAGGCAAGTGGCAGCATCGGGAAACCGGTGAGGTTTGTTACTGTTATGCATACTGAGCTAAAAAGGGAGACAAATATGAACACTAATATATTTTGGTCATGAATTAAACAGAAGAGAAGTGTGCTCTTCAGAAGGGAGTGCTACAGGAAAGTAAATAATGAGGCACATAGCCAGAAACAGGCTCAGATCAAAGGGAGGTTTACAGACAAACCAGACAGTTCAGTGCAGATAACTGTAGAGTAATGACGACTTTGATGAGTCTTTATCACACATGCCTCTGTGTCAATGACTTCGAGAAATAACAAACACAGAGGAAGGCTCTGCTGACACTTGTGTACATCATTAATGAAGGAGGAACTGAAAACACAAACACCCCAGTGCTGAGAACAAACACAAGGAGGCTGCATTTGAGGAAACTCCGGGCAGCCCCGAGGTTGGAAATGCACTCCACAAAGTAGAAAACATTCAAGATGTTCATATGCCACCTCAAATAGCAAACACTTCTGCATTAGAGTCATGCCTGTTCGAGGCGTTTCTCACTGGAGGGTGGTGTCAGAGGCAGATTCATCACATTTAATGATGCCAGGACGAAGCTTAATATTTCACAGTTATGTGCAGTTGGACATTACTATACCCCCTGAGCCCCGTATGCCCTAAATCATCTTTGTTAACTCATGTAATCTGCACAAGGTATTGGGTAATCATTTCAAGCTGGTTCTGTTGGTTTAACTGGTGTCCCTTGTAAATTTACTGACCCAAGTTAATTCAATAAGTTGAACAGAAAAATTCGTGCACATTAATGGCATCAGTTCTATCAGCAGCAAATCACCTCTTCATATCAACCCTGCAACTCTGAACATAAATCAGAATTTAGGGGAAAGGCATCTTTGAAAACAGCAACACAAGACAGAAGAACAGCAGAACTAATAAAGAGGGAGACCATGAGAGAGGAGAGGGAGCCAAGCACAGAAGGCACACGTGGTTTGGCGAAGCTCACTAACGGGAGATGCCAGTCCCAGGGCTGGGGCAGTGATCCGAGCAGCACAGGTAACCTGGAAACTGCAATCCCTGCCCTGAAGAGACAGCTGGACCAGAGGAGCTCCAGACATCCTTACCAGCTTAAATTATTCAGTGAACAGACTAGAGAGGTCAGACCTAGACAGGAGGCTCCTAAGAGGCAGATGTTTTTCCTCTTCCACGTCGGTTGCCCAGTGAGGATCAGAGCACTCGGTAACTCCGTACTCCTCCGGTGATTCAGCACACTGAATTTCTTGCACTGTCTCCCACGTCTCACATTGTATATTCAACTTATGAATATTTTAGCCCACACCACCACTGAATCACAAAGCTCAGTCCAGGCTGGGCCACACTGAATCACAGGTTGTATTTGTATGTGCAGACACGAGGGGTCTGCCAAGGCACAGCCACTCCTGAGACCAAGCACAGCACCAGGCACAGCTCTTACCAGCAATTCCACATCAGTTTTCTGCACTTTAAAAATAAAACTAAAACAAAAAAAACCCACACACACAGGTACCTGGGCAGCAAAATGATGCCAAGTGACAGTCCCAGTGGTCCTTCAGAGGCATACCCAGGACCCAGCAGGGGTCTGCAGATTAAAACCCCTGGCTTTAGACAGAACGAATCCAGGGACATTTCTGCAGACTGATCACTATTTCCACATGAACCAAGAGACAAAGAAGCCTCAGAAAGAAGCAGCAAGGTTCACACTCTCCCAAGGGAGGGGACCCCAAAGCAGGGTGTGAGGACACTGAGGGTGCTGCTGGCAAAGGGCCCACAGGTGGCACGGGGCACACAGCACCCCACACAGCACCCTCGAGTCCCAGTGGGCACACAGGGATGGGGAGCACAGCACAAAACCTCTGGGTCATTACCCTCTACAAGAAAAATGCCACCTTTGGCTAACAGCGTTTGAGGAAGGAAAGAAAGCAGCCTGGGCATAAAACAGGATTGGCTGACTTTTGCAAATCATCTTTCTGGTCTTGTTGCTTAATGCGCAGCAGACACACAAACTATGTGTGGTTGTAAGATGTTATGTATGTAAGATGGATGTATGTATGTAAGAAACGCTGGTACTTAGAACAGGGGCAGGGAGAGGCACAGCACCACAGGCTGTCCGGGGGCACTCCTGCTTCCCACTCCTTCCTCTGATGGAAGAGGGAATTTCTCCAAGGATCTTGCTGCAGAGAGAGACTAAAACAAACAAACAACCCCAAACACACACCTCAGATTTCTGGGAAACAAGACTAGAATTCAAGATCATCTTACAAAGTGCAGAGACAATTCAATTAGCTCAACCAAGAGCCCAGAGATGTCATCCACCAGGAGCCATGTGGACCAACATATGCCAGGATGGGCAGGGGCACAGCAGGAAAAGCACCCAAGGCTGCTCAAGTGGCAAGAAAAGGCAGGCATGAGTAGTGATGTCAAGTGCCATATATAAGACAGGAGAACTCTGTCTTTCTCTGTGTCATCAAAGGATGAAATATTAACTGGACAACAAATCCACACTGCTCTGCCAGATGTTATGGGGTCATCCATGAGTGGAGACTCACAAGAAATAATTCTGGTATTTAGCTTACAAGACACACAATGCAAAAGCAAAAGATAGTTAAAATGAAAAAATGTGATCCCTCATTCCCCTCCTCCCTGGAAAAGCACAAGGAGGAGCAGGCTGAAGCACAGAGGCTTCCATCTCCTGGGAGCTGCCAGCACAATGCTTTACAGTTGTATTTGCTGACCAGTCTGTGGTAGCTGGGACTAAGATGTTCATCAGTCAGCCCAACTGCTTGCTGCCTGGAAGCCCCTGGGGACCACATCATTCAGTGCAAGGAACTCACCAGAACGTCCTGGCTGTGTTCCTGGATGTCACTCCTCTAGCTAAAAAGGCAGAAAGGTCAACATGTAAAAATCCACCTCAATACCACCAACACCTTGGCGTCTCAGAAATGAAAGCTTTTCAGAAAAATGTCTTGTCGTGTGAGCCATGACCACACAATGTTTGCAGGTTTTATACACTGATGGTTGCTTCCTGGGATTTTTTTTTCCCCCTTGTAGGACAGAAGACAAACAGAGCACCATCACTTTGGAGATAAACTCTATAGAATTCTCCAAACACTGTGGTCCATCCACACTGCTGGGTGATCTGAGTCAAAGAACCAGCCCTGCTCCTCGTGCTGAGTGGTGCAGGTTGCCTTGCACACAGACCCCTGACCAAGAGCCATCCCTGCTCCAGGAACTCTGATCCACTCCAGTCCAAGGACTGGGAACAAATGAACTCACTGGGGCACTGCCAGACTTGTGTAAACACAACAGAGAGGAGTTAAAAAATAAAGCATCAGCATAGGAACACCCAGAGCTGCATTTCACAAAACAGCAACCCAGTGATGAGCACTAAAGGGCTTATCCAAAAGCCCCAAGTCAGCTACAGAGCTCACATTTAGAAATATTACACAATTTATGACATTGCAACAGCACAGTCCCTCTCCCATGGCCACAAGGAGGAGGCCAGGCAGGCTCTGCCTCGTTGGTTTTACTGTCTCTCTGGTGGAAAATGTTACATGAAAGTCGGTTTCAAGTGCAGTGTCAGTAGTTGTTTAAAGTAATTGTTACTTGTCATACAAATTTGACCCGAACAGCAACAGAGCAGCATTTACCAGCAACAGAGACCCCTGGAGATGCACACACAGGTACATGGCACAGCAGAGTGGCACCTGTGAGCTGAGCTGCTGCGCGCGCTCACTTACAAACATCAGCATCTTGGTTACAACTCAGTTGTCTTCCTTAGTGCCCTATATATATGTATATTTGTCCTTATACTGGACAAACAAACAAATTACCTCATGCCACGCTAATGTAATCAATATTTCATGCAAGGCAGATGCAAGTTTAGATGGTCTGTCCAAAAGCAAATTTGAGATAAAAAGCAAAGTTCCCTTCAGAGCCCCACATTAACAAGCCATTTCACAAGGAAGGGAGTTTTCAGTAAATTGCACATTTAATTTCCATGTTATGGGAAGTGGCTCCCCTCAGTTCTTACAGCAGTCACCTCCTGCTATTAATGACCACAAGCAACGCAGTGACCCTTAAACCGTCTGATTTCACAGCAAATATTTTAATTTCTGAAGGTGAAATGTGAGACGTACTCTGCTATAACACTTATCTTTATGGCTCTCTTAATTCTTTAGGATTTATCGTCTCCACTAAAAGCACACAGAACATAATTGAAATGGATTTTTCAAGATATATCTGGAGTATTTAACCTACCTTTCCTTGTTAGCCTTTTATATTGAATTATTCTAACACAGGGAAAAAATATTTTCACACTAAGTGTTCACCAGCAGCTTTTTAAACTTAAAAAAAATTCGCTTTAAGAAAAAATCAAAACACATTGCTTCTGGCAGCAAAGGTTTTCAGAAGTCAGAACATGAGGGAAGGCTCTACAGCCTCAAGATTCTCCTGTTTTGTCCAAATGGATCAGTCTCTCAAAGACATTAATACATCTTGAAATTATGACTCAAAACAAAATGCGCAATTTCAGGGATCTTAGAAAGGTATGAACATGACGTTGCAATGAGTCTCCAGTGCACAGAGAACAACTGTGGTCCAAGCAAGCCCCGAGCATAGGAAAAGAGCATTTCCCAAATTTTTTCCTGCTTACAGGAGGTCCCACTGTGCTCTGGGAGACGCTGCCACACCTCTAAGTTTGAGAACATCACCAAGAGTGGCTTTGCAGCCCACTAAACTTCTGGTTTTCATTGCTGTTTTATGAGAGTTTTTCCCTCCAGAAAAACAATATTGAGGCAAAAAGCACAGTTTGAAGAATGAATGCCTTTTCCAGTGTTATCACTGCAGCAAGAGGGGCATATGGGAACTCAAAGCAAGCTCAGTTCTGATTTATGTTTGATATTTCATTTAATTGAATTTTTGCACAAAAACCGCTTTCATTATTGAGAAATGGACCTCCCATCATGCAAAGGGGAGGGGAATCAAATGTTTAAACTGTCTCATTTAGCAGTGACACTTCAGGAATGAACAATAGCTTCGTACAGAAATTTGCTTGTTTGGCTGCCACTGATACAAATTGTCAGGGCATTTTGGAACAAAAGAAATGACATGTCAAAGCAAATCTATAGTTTAGCTAATCAAAATGCCATGTTTTAAAAATTCAGATTGTTTTACACCAAAAGGCAGCATTTATCTGAAAGCACATAAATTGACAGGAAATCTCAGATGAAAGTGAAATGCAGACAAAATAAAAGATTTTCACGTACATACAAGAAATTTATTTTTCTGTGCACTTTATCAACCATCACCTCCCCTCCCCCCCAAAAAGCCCACAACCCAAACCAGCACATCTAAAAGCATATCCTTTGCCACTTTTAAGCAATGAAAACATTAAAGCCACCTAAAGTAATTTAGCTAACAAAGCTGGTTCAGCATTTTGCATTGCTCAGAGTTGGTTACAACACTTTGTAAGCAACTCTTGCAAGACCAAGGGCTGAGCTTCTTCCCCATCCTTCCACTATGTTTTATCCAGGTACCGGTTTCCAGCTTCCAGAGCTCAGAGTGGTATGACTGGTAGGAAATGGAAACATTGGGTACATCTGAAAAGATTTAACTTGCTTTCTGCAGGCAGTCTGGGGACAACAAGCACGAGGGGGTGTATTTGGTGACTAATATACGTACACACTCTTTACCTGTAAGCAGGTAAAGGCATATGGATACTTCCAAGGGTACTGCACCTAGCTATGAAAAAACCCCCAAGGGAATCAGGCACAAATTGCTCATTTTGTGGGTCCCTTGCTCACAGTCAGCCTCCTCACACCCCCTCAGCACAGAATTCATCAAGCCCCGCTCCCCCCAGACCTCTCTGCTCCTGCCAGCCTGCTCTGAAGTTACAGTAAAACTTGTCAGATCAAAAACCTTATTATGCAGGCACAACAGCTCGCTGTGCTTAGCTGTTCCCAGCACAATGCCCAGCTGTGGAAGCTTAACATTATCTCTTAAAAGTTAAGCCCTATTCCTTTATCATCTATTGCCAGAACAGTCACTGGGTTGCTAAAAAAAAAAAAAAGAACACTCCAAAGGGAGACTTTTACAGCAGTTGGTCTGTTTCCTGCTTCTCTGTGCTTGGGAGGTTAAGTCCATTGCCAGAGTTTTGCCTTTGCAACACAAACATGTTCCAGAGCTTGTAAAATCCCCCTAAGCCCACCGAAGGTGTCGGTCCTGTTGTGAATCTCACCTCTGCCCGTGTTCCACAGCCTACAAACCTGCAGATAAGCTTCCTGGAAAAACATCAGCTCTCCCCTGCTCTGCCACAGCTGAGAGCTGCTGCATGCTAGAGACACACAGAAAAAGCCACAAAAGGTCACACCCAGACTTTAGAAGAATTTCAGGAGCTGGGCTTACAGTTCATCAATGAGCTGGGAACCCAATACATGAACCAGAGTTCAGGAAAGCACAGCTGGGGCCCATCTCCACAGAGAATGGAACAGCACTAACTGGCTGCAGTAATGCTTGCCATAAGGAAAGCACAGCATGCCACTGGATACCATGATTATCATAATGTTCTTTGGCATCTGTCACTTTTAGCCCATCTTTCATCAGGTCCCAAAACTCATCCCCCTACCAGCCTCCCAGCTGAGCCTTCATCCCACATGATAAAATAATTCTGTTTACAGAAGTCCCTGCTTAAGACAGGTTTTTGCATACCCATCCAGGATTTCTGTTCCACGGCAGGTAGAGCACTGATTCTGGAAGGAGGGATTTGCACAGCCCACAGTCCCCAGTCGAGGAGCCAGCAGATGTGCAAGAAGAACTGCAGAATGAAGCTTCATCAGAGACAGCAGCTGCCTGCAGAAGAGACACTTTTTTTGCTGGGCTAAAAGATCGGGGTATTTCCTGCATGAGGCTCTAGGGTCACTGCATTCCCAATTCAGCAGCAATAATTTATGGCAGTCTAAACTCACAGACTGCAGAGAGACTTCATCACCAGAAAGGTCCTGCTGAATCTGCAGAAGAGCACGGTGGGATCAGCGTGCCCAACACCGTGCAAATGCCAAGCTCCATCAGCAGCACTGTGATTTCCTGAGAGACTGAACTCCTGTGGCACTTCTAGTAAGTTGCTGGATTAGTAAACATTTAAACTCAAGATGTAAACACCACCACCTATAGAAACATATAGATATTGCTGCACTGAGTGCTGTTGGGCAATGATGCCAACCGAGCTGAAAACAAACGGCACTAAGAGCTGTGTACGAGTGTCTTATTTCTCCTATTCTCTCAGAAACTGTCCCTCAGCAATTCAACAAACCTGGCAGTTGCAAATGACTTAAACACTCCCTGATCCCTTTAAATGACAGCTAAAAAGCAGCATCTAACACTTTGAAGCTTTACTTTGGCTATAGCTGCAAAAAACCCCATTCATAAGATCCTTAAATGCAGCTACGACGCAAAGAACCCTGCAAATATTTCTTCTCACAAATCTGAATAACCAACATATCTAGGAGAAAAGCATCGCTCCAGCAAGAGTTCAGACAGATGGTATGCCTGTCAGGAGAGAGCTTTCTACACTTTCAAGAAGGGCACGGGGCTGACTAAAGCTCTGTTCTCCATGTGCCCGGGGCTCCCCTGCTCCAAACCCACTGTGCCCAATCTTCCAGCATCCAAACCAGGTATCTCTGCCTGCAGGACCATCCATGGAAACAGAGCAGTGAGTGGTGAGCCTGATCTGGAGGGGATGCCAAACAGTGAATTAGTCAAAATATAAAATACAGGTTTCAAACACCTGCCATGTCCATATTGTAGCATTTCATTATTTGCACTGGACACATGGCAAGAAGGGCACTATCACCAGATGCATTTCCCTGGAGTGCTCGATCTCCCACTTTAAATGATTAAAAGTTTGTGTTACTAGGAACTACACCATATTTTTTTAATTCTGAACTTGTCTCCCACAGAAGTAGCCCAGCAACAAAAACACTGTAGTAAGTCACTGTGTAGCTATGAAACAGTCACCTCCCAGACTGAACTGGGCTTGGGACAAAAGACTGCCCTCTCCTAAAACACTGAACCCATGCTCCATTTGGAAACATTATTAGACTATTTAGTTCTTTATTAATGAAGCCATTGAGATTTATAGCCTACAGAAAATGGTTGTTCAATCAACAAGGAGCAACTGAAGTGAAAAAGCATTAATGTTACCACTGAGGCAATTATTGTAACATGATCACAATTCCTATGCATCTTAATTTTTTTGCCAACACAACAGATTCTCTAATACACAAACCCCTGTTTCATTAAAAGAATATGATTTGTAATAATAATATGAGGTGGGTGAAACAGAATCCAGCCTCTTAACACTTGAGCATTGCTTTCCCTTGGGAGATATCAGTACACAAAATGGGGTTCCAGCAAAGTGCTTGTAACCCCAGAAGCTGGTGCTCCTATTAAACACTTAGCAGGGCTCCAGCAGAAAGACAATCCCAGAGACAACGGTCTCAACTGAGATAAAAATCCCAGCCCCAGTCTGAGGAGTGGAATGCTGGTTTAGCTCCATTTAATATCTACCTGGAAATCCAAACGGGCAAGAAAATGTCATCACCCTCTACAGACCAGAGCAGCAATTCTCCAATCCCACACAGCTCCAGCAGTGCAGTCTTGGGCAGGTGACCAGTTTGTCACGGGAAAACCAATTCCCTGGGGCCAGCAATCCCTCTGCATCTCTTCTGTTCCAGGGTGATGCCTTTCCTTTGGGAGTCTTGAAAAGCAGACCCAAAGGGAATGCCTTTATACTAGGAATCAACCTGAACTGTTTCTTTGAAATTTATGGGTTTTTTCTTCTTTCTCCTTTTTGGTGGAAGGAAGGGAAAGATGGGAACAGGCACCAAGAAAACTAGTTGTTCTAAGTAGAACACAAAAAAGAAGAGGATAAAGGAGATTCCTATTAAGGTAAAAAGTTTACTGCACTGCAATCATCACTTCACTGAAGGATCAGATCCTATCAGAGCACTGGTTATCTCCATCTCCCAGTGAAAGTGTATCTGAGGACGATGGAAGGGCAGGTCATGAGCCCTAGTCCTGCCACAGCACAGAGCTTTGAGGAACTTTACAACTCATAACATTCTCCACTTAATACTTCACCAGGCTGGATAAGGGAGCCAACCTTGTCAGGAAGAGACAGCTGCAGGAGGGAGAGGAATGTTTGTGTAGAGTCAGAGCTGTGCAAGCCACACGGTCGGACTGAGTTTCAGAGCAATATAAAGAAGGGGAAAAGTGAGTTCCTTTCAGGACCAGTGCTGATCTCTGGATGAAAACAAAGAGGGAAGCAAAAAATTCACAGAGGGGAGAAAAAAAAAAATCTCAAAACACAATCTGGTCATTATGTTTAGGGCTTTAGAGTGAACCTATCTGTTATCTTGCACCAAGGTGCAGATCCCAGGCATGCCAACAGAGCCCTTGCTGTAGCACCCTCCTCAATGAGTACAGTCCTGTACCCTCCCTCTTCAGGTCTCCTCTCTGACAGAGAGATTTTGCAGACCTCTGACATGCTGCTGTTCGTGTACAAAGCCACAATTCCCCCCCTTAAAACTCGTGCCAGTGTCCTGGCACCTGCTTTGGCCCCCAAAGGAAGGGCCGATCAGACAATATCAGCTGACTGGTATCATGTCACCCACACTCGCTTCCAGAGGGTATCAAGCAATACAGCAAGAAGAATAAATGCACAAAGCTCAGCCCCTCCCTTGGAAACCCTCAGTGGGATGCCCTGTGGAAAGCCCCAGCTCTGTTCACGAGCCAGGAATCCAGGCAAGAGCCACAGACCTCCTTGGTCATGTCAGCTGGAAGGCAACAGCTTGGGTTTATGAAAAATGGAGGCTGTGACATTTGGGTTTTTTGCTGAAACAGATGTTTTTAGCTAGCAGGCATTTTTCTGTCCAGTTCTCAAATTGATTTTTTCCTGGATCCCCTGCACAGTGCCACTGTTGCTGTGTTATGCACTGAAAACATTTACAAAGGCATCAAAATTAACTCTGGGTAGGACTTTGACAAGAAGAGGATGGAGGCCAAAAGAAAGCAATTCTACATGTGGAAAAGAAGCTGTTTCCTTTCACTTCAACCAAAGAAACAGAGCAACTGGAGAACCAGCTCTGAAGTCAAATAAGATGAACGGCAACCACAGCAAGGGCCATAAAAACACCAATAAAAAGTAAGTTGCCATAAGGGAAATACCTGGCTCAACACCTCTCCAACAAGGTAAGCATAATAAACTCACTTCTAGCATGGACACCAGTTTATTTTTTCAGGTGCAACCTAAATACAAAACCAGGGAAAGATGCAGGAGAAGCAGCCCTTAAATTAAATTCCATCTGCTATGTAAATAGTCTTGCTTGTTGATGGAATTAGTTGCACGACTTAGATCAACATAATATCATTGTTTAAGGTCAGATTAACATCCAAAAGCCAGTGCTCCTCCTTCCCTGGGGGCTGCAGCAGTTCCTCTGCAAGCCCCTTTCTCAGACCCTCAGAGAAGCGATTCCTCCTACGCTCGTCTTGGCACCTGTCAGAGACCATGTTTTATTTTACTTTGCACCAATGCAAAGAGGTTCTAAATATTCTGGAATTAAAACGATCACAAAACATGAAAGTGCTTGTAAGGCATTTCCACATTCTCATCTGGCAAGTGAGCAGCTGATTTACAAGCCAGCTGTCAATACAGAACAATTGTTCACCTCATTTTACAGGAAAGCAAAAAAGCACTGGGAAAAAAAAAATACTTGCAGTGCAGAATACTGTGTAAAACTGCCTTTTTTTCCAACGTGGCAATCAGCACTGTGTGTTCATCTGTGACCTGTCAAGGAGAGATGCTTGTTTAGCTTTCAGATGAGCACCCAAGAGCTGGGACCTGCTAAGCAAATAACCAGAGGCCACCCCAAAGCTTCCCCCTCTGCAAATCAGTGACCAGCGAGTCCCTACAGCTGAAGACCATCATCTCCTCCCAATATCTGCGACCGTGCACTTACTTGTGTCAACACAAAGCAGGATCCCACAGGCTCCAAGAACCCAAAGCCTCCAAGGGAAGATAATCCTTGCAGTTAATGGTTATCTAGGCCAGCACAGTTACAGCTCTCAAAGGAAGACTCCAGTTTGGAAGTGTGAAACGTTAATGTCTGCAGAGGATGGACTGCAAGTGAACCACTCCATTTCGACGCAGTGCTTACAAAAACAGAAGGGGAATACAAAAAGCTGTGCTCTGCACCCAGGGACACCTCGGCAGCTTTCCTGGAAGAAGGAACCAAATGAAAGCAGAAGAGAGCATCAGTGCCTGACCTTCCATCTCCCGGTTGTATCTGCCCAAGACTCTGCTTAGGATGCAACAGTGGATGGTATTGCTCTTTCCTGAAAGAAAACAGACATGCTTTAGGGAACTCTGTGCAAGAGTACTGTATCAAGAAGGGCAGATCAAACCTTCTGAGAGACTCTGAGCTGACTTTTAGGTCAGTATTTTCAAGCTTGAAGTATCTGGCACTTTTCTGTACAAGAACTGTTCAAAACTGCCTCTTCACTATTCACCATGCTAGTCACCACTAGTCCTGCTGGTCTGGGCATCTTGGTGCTAACCCAGGCAGTGCCCCAGGGCAGCCACAAATACCCATAAAATGCCCTGATGCAGTGACACACCAGCAGCAGGACATGGATGACCATGGTCAACATGCTACTCTGGGAAACAAACAGCTCTCAGTTACAGCAACATCCCCCTACTACTGGAGGTACCTGCACAGAGCCTTCCCCTCCAGCTGGCCCGTGGGGACACACCAAACAAAACCTGTCCTCGTCCCTGACCAACCACCACTCCCACTGATGGTGCCAGAGCTCCCTACTTTGTACTTTCTTTCTCAAGTGCTGCCTGCAATGGGTTTTGCCAAGTCCCTGCCCCAGCTCTGCACCTCCACCACCTGTTCTCATTAAAATCCTGCTAAAAAACTCTGTACTACAGCAGCATAATGCATTAAAATGACAATTACGTAGTAAGGACAAGGCAACGGCATTTTGAAGGAGCAAGTATGACTTAGTCTAAAATGTCATTACTGCTAGGAAAATAAACAAACCAAGGACACTTCGTTCTATACCATTCAGCATTTCACCCTCATACAGGGTGACACCACTGTACTAAGTAACAGACCACTCACTTTCCCATATAATTTGTTTAATAGGCAGCTGAAAACATTAGAAAGACAAAAGGGAGTTTTTGTATTCTGATCATTTACATTTTATCTACATGAACAATCAAAAGCACCATAAGCAGTGAAGGGGCTGTTGTCAGATACCATTTTGATGACACATGTCCTTTTAAGTGTATCCAGTGTTCCTCATATCATTAGAAGCAGGGGAAAAATTAATAGAATACTAATGGCCAAGCAAGCTCTGAGTACAATAATAATTCTTTTTTTTCTGTTCATTTTATCAGTCCATATTTTAGCTCCATTTCTTCTTGAAGACCATTTGAAGAAATAAAATAGAAATTTGAATATATTGTCTGAATACTTAATTTTCTCCCATGCTCCACTAAACCTGAAGGGCTACCAAAAACACGGCAGAGCTGATTATTTCTATACCTTTGGGTTATTCTTCCCATGCCCCCCCCCCCCATGTTTTTTTCCCAATGTGATGCTGAGACCACAGCATCCTCATCATTACACCTGTTTCTTTACATCACACCTCTTTAGTCCATACTCAACTGCTGTCACCAGTTGACACTCAGACTGCAAACCTCAGACCAGACACAGCAGCACCATTGTCCTGCACAGGGGCTGGGTACAGACACGTATTTATAACCCAATGCTGTATCATTGCAATTCAGGTGGACAAGCTGCCCCTAATCCTAGATTTCAGCAAGAACCTGCATCATCCTTTCCTTAGTCCTAAACTGAGGCTCCCTGATCATCCCTTCCCTTCAAAGGACAAAAGGAAAACCAACACTGAAAAGGTTATGAAAGGATCAACAGCACAGCCCTTTGGTATTTTGCCTCCCCTTGTACTTTTTACTGGATCTATAACTCTTAAGAAGTGCACCCATGCACCAAACCCAGATGGTTTTTCCTGCCCTGTATCTCCACAGACTCCCCAGAGCAGCACAGGAGGAGCAGGACGTGCTTTGCTGCACAAGGTGTATCTTATCATTGAGAGTAGCAGAGAAACAGAAAGCATCACTGAAGAGCAGAGAAAGTCACAGTCTGTTAACTGTAATTAGAGGAAAGACTAATTAATGAAGTAAATAAACTTGGATGTATGTTAGTTCTATACAGTAAATGCACAGAAGGTAATGCCTTCTGAAGAGTTTCCATCATTCCCTGGTAATCCATGCTTAATTAGATATTTTTACTTTAATGCAGATTTCCTCTCTCTAATGCTCCTGCTGTCCTTCCCCACCTCACCCTTTCCCCTAATTTAAGTGCCTTTGTCCTCTGACAAAAGCCCACTGCAATGGGCAAAGCGCCAACATAATTAATTTTTCAGTAAAAGCCAAGTTGTTGTTTCCTCAGAAACATTTTACACTTCAGGAAACGTCAGAAATGTCAGAGTCCATAAGCAGAAACAAAATCAGAGATCTGCTTCCCTATTAATACTGCATGACCTCCTCAACCATCTCACTCCGGGAGAGGAAGACAGAGAGCTCAACAGGGAGCAGAGGAGCCAGCAAAGAGGGGAGGGGGCCAGGGAGCTAAACAGTGTCAGCTGCGGGCAGGTTGGAAAAGAAAACAAGGATAAAATATAAGGAGCACAGAATCAGATGCCTCAGCCTTTGGAGATGGCTGAAACGCTGCTCAGAAGGGGCATGCAAAGCCCAGAGCAGAGCAGAGGCAAGACTTGGTCCTCAGTGCTCAATCAGCCTTAAATTCCTACTCTGACACCTCTGCATGCAGAGGTGGCAATGCAAAATTATAGTTGTCTATAGAGAGGATGGAAGACAAGTGCTGTGTTGACTCTGTTTGTATCTCAGAGGGATCCCTTAGGCCTCCCCTCAGTGCATCACCCAAGACAAGGCAGAGGGGCATCTTCAGAAATAACATGCAGGAGCCCTGTTTTCTGTCCCCTTTCACCCTTGAGCTCAGCTGCTGCTGCTTTACTGCGACCTCGGCTCCCATACATGCACAAACACCCTTCCTGAAGCCTGCAAATATATCACAGTGAGTTATGTGCACTTTCAGACCTCTACAAAAAAAAACCACAAAAGGAGATACATCTCTGTTTCCCCAGGAGAGCCTCAGCAGAACAGCTCGGACACAATGGGCATTGGTCATGGAAGACACCAATCCCACTTCCACAAGGGTTTTATAGCCCTGAAGATCTAAGGGCTCAGGTCACCACCCGATTTCATCATCATTTGGTGTAGCTGGTAGCTAACAGCACCCAAACCTGGTATTAACAGGGCAGATCAGGTCTTACCCAGAGTAATTCAAAAATATTTTGGCACAACTTAGAAGTCAGAGAATCATAGAATTGTTTAGGTTGAAAAAGTCCTCTAAGGTCATCAAATCCAATCATTAACCCAGCACTGCCAAGTCCACCACTAAACCATGTCCTCAAGTGCCACATCTACATGTTTTTTTAAAATCCCTCTGTGGATAGTGACTCTCAGTCCCCTGGGCAGCCTGTTCCACGTGAAGTTTTGCTCCAGCCTGCTGAGGCTTTCTGCTTTCTATTGCCCCATGAACCACGATCAGCAACATTACTGACAGAACTGAGCAGTGTCCTATCCACAAAAGGGTGGCATCAGGCTCAGCTGGGCTCCTGCCACCTAAGACAGGCTCCATCCTTGCAGCTTTTTCTGCTCTTGTTCCATTTCTTCTCCTCTGAGCACATTAAAGTACTCAAAACATTTTCTGGCACATTCATAAAGTTTGGAGCCAGGTCCTTGAAGAGTTGATCATTTCTCAGCCTCTAACCGAAGTTCTCTTACTGGATTAGTCCCCAAAGAGTTTAAAAAATGGTACTGAAATGCCTTCTATGAAAAAATATCCACACAGCTTAATTTGCTCACACTGACTCCTGCAGCAACCTAAACACAAACAAAAAAGAGGCATAGCCATTTACAGGATTGGAACAAAAATTTCCATTATAAATGCATCAGTAAATAAGTAATAAACTCAAACTTAGGAAAGATTTGTTATGACCAAGCTTTGGTTTGTTCATCTACCACACAGACTGATTACAGAAACCATAAAACAGCAGCACGGGTACCTGAGGTCTGCATGACCACAGCAGATATTGCTCATGCAGATCCAGCTGAGAGGAGGTGACACATTCCTAACATCATATACACAGAGGATAAAAAAATCCCTCTCACATTCCACAAGCAAACTCACTTTAACTACAGCTTTGAGTCCCTTCCAAATCTCTGAATGAACAATCACACTTGAGATCAGCACAAGAACTTTCTGCAAGAGACATTTAGATTAAACATTATAACAGATTACAGGCAGAGCTGGTAGCCCTGCATATTACAGTTGCCTAATGCTTCTGATCTTTAGACCCTGTTCCTACTTACCTATAATTTTGCCAAGCTCCAGCCATCTGGACTGCAACTTCGTGTGCCTTTTGTCTGCCTCAGGCAAGTTTTAATTTCAGCCAAAATGCTTCGACTGCTTCTGAGAACAAGGCAGAGAGGAAAGATTTATCTTTTCTTTTTTTTGCCTACAGTAAAAAAATCCTGCTGACCTTTTCTTTAATTAGCTAAAGCATTTCCCAGACTTTGAAACAGAACTCAACTTCTGACAGGATTTTGTTTGAGTCTGTATAAACATGAACTTCTTGCTCACAGTTTGGGGGTTTGGTCGAGTTTGGCCTTTTTTCTTTGCTCCGTCTGCAGGAACACACCCGGGTCCAATCCACTTGAGCTTTGAGGGGAGGGGGAGAGAAAAAGAATTGAATTTTTTTTATATTTTTTCAGCCTTGAAACCTCCTGCATTTTAAAACAGAGCTCAGGTTTTGGTGCATTATTGCTTTTTTTTTTTTCTTTAATTAACTTGAAAACTTAGTGGAAATACTTGGAAGCTGGACACTAGTCCTCCAGCTCCTTGCCTTGCCAGCTTTTGACACCAGTCAAAAAGTGTAGGGTGCACAAAGTCAGCATTAACCAGAGAGGCTGTACCCAAAGCCAAGACCTACAACTTGAAAATCTGTTCACTGAACACAAACTTAAAAGGTCTTAATTAAGCTCTCTCCAAATGCTAGTTTTTCTATCTGTGGGAGAAACATGCTACTTACTCAGCACTGAACTTCATGACAAAGCATTAAAATATTCACGTGCAATTGAAGACGTGTAAGATTTCTGTCTTTAAGTGTCATTTAGAAGTACTAAAAAAGACAAGGAGAAACAAAACAACTCATCAAGGAACATTCATTCAGTGCCCTTACACAAGGGAAGAAGCTTGTGGAAAAACACACATGATGCTATAATTAAAGGCTGTATTCTAATCCACAGAACACAAGAAACGAAATTGAGGTTGCAGAGATCACCTGGTTTGTTCATAACCTTCATAAACTTTTCACCCTCAATAATGTCCTTCTGATGTAGTTTTCTGAACACAATTTTGTGATCCAGCTGTTGGTGTGAGACAAATCCAGGAGAATCAATGTGCATTTGAAGAGGTCACTTTCTCCCACCTCTGTATCTTCAAGAGGCATTTCAGAAGCAAATATTTACTTACTAGGGAGTTTAATTATTTTTCATGCTTATTTCACAGGGAAGCATCACAAGTTAGACAAAGAAATAGGTTTCAAGCTCTCTAGTTCAAACTCTGCCTTCCCATTTGATGTGAAGTATTTGCTTTTATTTAACAGTAGTAATGTAATGCACTTTATAGAGCATCTTTAACAGTAGTAATGCAATGCACTTTATAGAGCATCTTCAAGGTAAAAATCTATGCAACCTAGTAAAAAAATAGCATTATACTCTCCATTAGTTCAAGAAGTAGATTTTGAACCACATCCCTTAGAAAATGAACCATTTCCTCAAATGTCAAATGCACTGTTTACTCCTCACTGGTAGCAAAATGTGATGTACAGGGTTACTAATATCATTTCCAGGCTGTTATCTAAACAAACAGCCTATGAACAAAGGAAGAGAGGGGGAAAAGCAGCTCATCACCTCCAGCTTTAAAGCTGCTGCAAATTCCAACACACAAGTGCCATCTCTCAGCACACACAAAGAGTTACTCAGTATGGAAACATACCTTTAATCTTTCTCCAGAAATCACAGAGCTCATTCCCAAGGACAACACAGGCTCCATCAGCACAAATGCTCTTCAAGGCAGAACCTTCCCCCTATTCAAGACTACCCATTTCAAAGCAGACACTCTCTATTTAGAACGGTGCTGCAGCTCACACAGGCTGCAGCAGGTGTGTGACCTCCTGGTCCCTGTGACGTGTGGTTTCCTCTCCATGCCAGACAGAGGGCAGACAGAAGCATCTCAGCCCTGTCTTTGGTCCCACACTCTGGGGAGCTGCCACAGAACCCAGGTGTGACCTACAGCAAGCCAGGAGTGGTACTGGGCTGTTCCTTTCAGCACCTGCAGAGCCTCCCAGTGTTCAGCCCACAGTCATCCTCCTCCTCCTTTTGTTGTCCCCTGTCTCTATAGAGGGTCGAGACCAGCACACAGCCCACCAAGCAGCCACACCATCCTCCTGCAGGACCACAGGCAACAGTGACCATCCCTCCCTCCTCTTCTCACCTAAAACCAGCTCACTGCCTGACCCTGGGACAGCCACCCATGGGTCAGTCTCCCACGTGCTGCTCCCATGGATCCATCCATGGATCCCTCCACGATCCTTGCCAGTGACTGGGCAGCTCTGGCTCCAGTGCCCCACACAGGAGAACTGCCCCTGCACAGTCTCGTGGCCAAGTACCATCCTCCTCCTCCAACCAGCACACGAGGCTCTTCTGCAAAGACAGGGAGGACCCCCCCCACTCACCCTGCCCTCTACAAGAGGCTGAAGAGAAGACCACCATCCACTGCTGGGATCTTGCTATCTGCTCAGTCAAAAAAAGTCCATGTTTTCAATGTTTCTTACTGATATACCAACAGCAGAGGTCAACTCCTTATGACTGAAGTGCTCGCTGTGAGCAGAAGTGCTGTGCAAGAGACTCACTGTTCTTCTGGTCATTTTTCTCTTTAGACAACACTTTAATTTTTTTCTTTTTTTTTTTTTTTTAATGTCTTATCTACACAGGAGGAGGCTTAACTGCAGAACCACCCACCAGCTGGGCATCCCAGCCCCACTTCCACCCAGCTGAGGGGGGCAATGCCTCACATCACACATGAAAATCCCTCTCAGGCCATCTCAGAGGTCTGCAGCCAGCTCTCAGCTAAGTACATAATAATTCCCAAAGGTCTCCTAAGAAGGTCGATCGCAGCTCTGCAGATGGACATCAGAAACTCCCCTGACAAACGACAGCATAAATAACAATCTTAAAAGCCTTGTCCAGAGGGAACTTGTGCACCTAAATCAGCCAGAGCAGATTTCTCCCGTACAAATGGCAGCTCTCACCCTGCCATGATACTGGCTGGCATTCTCAGCTGAAGGACCAAGGATACTATTTTCTTCCACTTAAAGAACTATACGGAATTTATGAGCCAATATTTAAGAACAGTTGATAGCTCACTTACATGGGAGACTCAAGCAGATTGAAATAATTTCATAATTAAAAGGCAGTAAAAGCATGTGTGTCATTTCAATACAACACCATGAAAATCCAGTAGCAATTTGATTTTATTTTTTTAATGAGATAGATTTTAGAGTATGCACTGATCTGATTAGCCTTTACATTCTTTCCTCCTTTTACAGTAAGCCAATCTCCTTACATGGATTACTAGGCCTATTTAATTTCCTTTCCCTAAAAGAAGGAACCTCATTTTTCACTGTGATCATAATAGGAATTTGACCAATACAAATATGCTGCATTTCTGCAATCTGTTAGTCACCAATTTCCTTCAAAGAGAGTGAATTCCCAAGCTGTGAGCTGTAATCCTAGAGGCAGCCTTTCTGTTCTCTACTGCTTTTAAAATTGCTTCTTCATGACACTCAATCACAGATTTTCTGACTTGAAGATGACAGACTTGGAAAGAGCTAATCAGCAACAGAATTCATTTGCAATTGATCTGCACTACTCTTTGTTTTGCCTTGTCTCAGAGGGTTGGCTTTTTTAAATCTTCACTTTCTAACCAACAGGTTTATGTGATGCTTTTTTCCCCAAGCAGACATTCAGATGATTTTTTTCCAATTAAGCTTTCTTTTTAGTTTGTTTGGTTTGTTTTTGTTTGGGGTTTTTTGTGTGATTGGTTTTGGGTTTTTTTTTTTTTTTTTGGGTTGGTTTTTTGGTTTTTTTTGGGGGGGTTTTTTTTTGGGGTTTTGGGGTTTTTTGGGTTTTTTTTTTTTTTTGTTTGTGTCTGTTTGTTTGTTTTTGTTTTGGGGTTTTTTAATTTTTGTTGGGGTTGTTTTGTTTTGTTTTTTAATTATTAGCAGATTAAATGTGCAGCGCTTCCTACATTTAATCTGTCATAGAAGATGCATTAATTCCTAGATCCAATACTTCCTGGAGATGGATTTACTTTCACATATCAGAATTTTCTCTTCTGTGCAGCACTGCCCACCCACATGTCCATCTCTGACCCACCAGTATGACAGGGGACAAATGGTTCAACCCACCAAAGCCACCCAAAGAAGTCCAGCTGCTGTGCACACTGCAGCAGTTACAGATCCCACTAACACTGCTAAATCCAGGGCCAAAAGTTGTTGAGCTCATTGCATAAATACACCCTGAAGTATTTTCCTTTGCCCTTTACTAAGAATGCCAAGGTAGCACCATCCTGCCAACGTCACTTCCAGGCACTAAACCAGAGGGAAGGGTGGGGAAAAATGTCATCTCATCACACTGGTTGCTAATTTCTATTTTGCAGCAGTTTTGAACTAATCTACAATGCAAAGCAGAACTGAAAACATCCCCAGGTGTGCTGCAACCAACTCCTTAATTCACAGTGGGCCAATGGGAATACATTTTGACTCCAGCCCTTTCCTACACACCAGCAGTGGCACAGAGGTTGCACAGGAGCGGTGATGAGCTGCAGTGTCACCGAGACTTCTGGATCAAGATAAAGAGCAAAAATATCTTTCCTTTGTAAAAGGAAAACATCTTTTAGACCTATGTTTATCAGAAAGCAGGAGGGTTTAATCACCTAATTGGCTTTAAAGAAAAGCCCACCACAATAAAGGCAGCAGAACCAGGCAGCAACTACTGTGTTGTTGTTCTCAGCTAGGGAGAGAAAATGGCAAATGCCATCCCTTCCCAAACATCAATAAATTGGAGCTCTTTCCAGTTGCTTATTGGGATCTGTCTCCAAGATGCACTTGGGTCATATTCATCTGCAGCCAATGTGTAAGAGCTTTAATTTCAAAAGCAAAGCTTCTCAGACACCCACATCAATCACCATCCATTGGAATCACTATCCCTGGAAGTGTTCAAAACCCATGTAGATGTGGCACTTTGGGGACATGGTTTAGTGGTGGGCTTGGCAGTGCTGGGGTAGTGGCTGCACTCAAGGAACTTAAAGATCTTTTCCAATCTAAATGACTCTCTGATTCTTATGACACCTACACTCTGAGGGCTGCAAGTAGAGAAGACACCAGGGACAGCATCCCAGTGTTCCTGGAGGAAAGGGATCTTGCAGGTAACAGCTCCCCTAGGCACATCAGCCTGGTCCAGACCTGCATCCCCTTCACAGCAGCAGGAAAAAAACCTAAACCCAAACATTTAGATACTGTTGCCACAGAAACAAAACACGAGGAAGATCCCACATCCCTCAGCATCTCTGCACCATCCCTGTCAGATGTATCTGCTTCACTTTCTAATGAGCAGTATGTACCACAAGTCTGCCACGCTCATTTCTTTGATATCAAATGAAACTGCAGAAAGCTGGGCCTCTTCTGGGCTGAGGCAATAAAGCCAATTTAATACTGCAGTTGAGTAATGAAATATTACATCAAGGTGTAATATGATTTTTTTTTTGAACATTTTAGGGATGAAGCCCAAAGCTTGAAAACTGGACTGTCAGTGACTCCAGTGAATCCAAAAGTTACATGGGCTTCTAAACACCAGATAATCCAAGAGGCACTGCCAGTTCTACATGGTCAGGAGGAAAGCTGTCATCTCCCCTCACTGTTTGAGTGGTGTTTTTCACAGATTAATATACTTTCATAGTAGAATGAAAGATTATAAATTGCTAACATTGATTTCACATCAGTGGTGAAGTCAGAGTGAGTAACACACCTGAGGTGACCCAGTCTGCTCACAGGAACGTGAAACCACAGTGTATTGACAGTTTAATTGGCTCAGCAAGAGTTCATTTCCCTCAGATGAAATGCACCATTGGCCATTTTATCACTATATCTTATTGCGGCTTTAAAAGTGAAGCAGATGACAATCTAGCAAAATGTTTTTGTTACAGAGACAGCCCCTGTCTTTATTGCTTGGTGCTGGCTTCCTTCTCCCTTTCCTCCCCACCAAATGCAAACTAGCTCTTGTTTGCATTTTAAGCACTCTGCAGGATGAGAATGCCTCTGTACATCCTTCCAGGACAAGCAATGGAAGGTGCTGCCATGCCTATTTCTGTACTGGAACTACAAAGGAGAAAACACAAAAATTCAATGGCATCAAGCAGTTCTATAAATACCACATTCAAGGGTAACATGACATTTGTATCACCTCACTGCAAGCTAAAAAGATGTCATCTGACTGCTTTATAGCATTAGGAGGCATTTAAAGAATGTTAGCACTTCAACTATCAAAAGATGATAACTTAGAGCTCAAAAGGTAATTACAGAAAACAGCCCACTTGTGGAAGCAGGAGCCTTGAAGAAACACAGACGCCCTCATTCCCTGGTTATCTCACAGCTCACGCTCCAACAGAGGACACAGGAGGAGGATCGTGTTTTCCCAGCGTGGCTCAGAGCAGATGGGGCAGAGGCACCACCACCACGCAGATGTGGAGGAGCTGAGGGAGATGCCACAGGCATCCCAGAAAGGCCACAGTGCCCCTGCAAATGCCCAGTGCAGACACTTCCCCATCCAAAAGGTCCCCATCCCCTGTGGAGGGGCAGCATCTTCCACAGCCCTGCCCACGGTCAATGCCCCTCAGAAGCAGCAAAGCACCATCCCCTTTCACAGCAGAAAAGCAGTATGAGAGCTGGCAGGGAACAGTACCCCCAGCAGCAGAAGGCACAGGGATCCAGGGATTCTTCTGCACACTTTGAAATGGGGACCCCAAAGCCCAGACACCAAGTGCAGCACTTAAAAACTGCTGAAGCAGCACTTTACACAAAGCCCCTTATTAACCTCCAAGCCTCATTTCACTGATGAGAAGGGCATCAGCAGTATGTAATTGCAGGGGGGAAACACAGGCAGATCACAGGGAGGGATCTCAACCACACACGACTTCACCCTTTAAGCCGTAAGGGCCCCAAAGGCAGAGCTTGAGGGGACAGAGACATCTCCCACCACACACTTCACTCCTCCATGGACGTGCCAGAGTTGCTGCTACCCCTCTGCAAAGGGCATAATGCAGAATCTTCCTACAGCAGTCAACTGATGGGATACCCAAAATGGGGATCCCACAGGGGCCTCTCTGCATGGAGAAGCAGGTTCGGGAGAGGCTGTTGGTGTCGGGATGTGCTGCAAGTGAGGATGAAGGGAAACAGCAGCAAGAGCCACCAAGCTCCCTCCTGGCAAGGAGGAACCCCGGAAACACATGCCAAGAGCTCCACCAGCTGTGAGCAAGGGCTGTGCAAGATCCACCTGGATGCTGGAAGACCAAGGGAAATGGGAAAACTCTGGCACTGGCTGAAGCAGGGCAGAGGGAGCCCCATATCTCAGGCTCAGCATCACAAGGAGCACCAAGAGGCACCTCTGAGGAGCAGCCCCATCCAGCCTGGTGAGCCACATGCCAACACTGTGCTGGCACTGCAACTTCAGGCAGTGAGAGGAAGAAACAAAAGCAAAACTAAACATATTTCAAAATATCCCTTCCCGGTAGCATGCACTGTCATGCAATACTTCCAAAGCCATGGTTTATGTGGCTCAGGAGGGCAGTTTCATGCCCTAACTCCTGCATGATGGATTTTACAATTTGTTAAAGAAACTCATCAATCCTCAGCAGTCATTTTTAATGCCCAGAGCCTCCACAAACTCCTGCATTTTGCTGATCCCCCAATTTCAAATCATTTGAAATTGCTGCTACTATTACAGCTCTGCTCCTAAAGCTAAGCATTATGGCACACTCCAGACTTCCAGCTTCCTATGCTGGTGTAATAAACAGATTAACTGTGATTTATGAACAATAAGTTCTGGTTATTTGAAAGGAAACATTACCTCCCTAGACCAATTCTGACAACCAGAGATCTCTCATTATGCAGACAGCTCTTTCCACCTACCTGTAATCATCGGTTTAGCACGTCGTTATCAACCTGGGAAATGTATCACCATAGTTTTTCACTACAAACTTCGTGCATCCAAAGCATCTGGCAGGAAGCACCACCAAAGGCAGAATACCAGCCTGAATTGACCCAGTGAGACAATTCCTATTTAAAATACACATTAATAATTAAAAAAGAAAAAAGATTAAACCAAAGCCCAAACAGGAAGCTTTCAGAGAGAAGGGCCTCAGTGGAAACAGGTGCATCACAGAAGGGACAGCAAGACCTCAGTTAGCAGAGGACTAATTAGGATCGAGAATAAGATGACACAGAGATCTGGTTTGTGATGCTTATTTACTTGTAAAGTCTAATAAGAGTTTTAGTACTCTTTTCCAAAAAATGGACTCTATGAGTCCACTCTAAAATGTCAGCTCAGTATTTTACAAGCCCACAAGCAGAGTTCACATTTTCACATGCACTTTTCACCTGCAGCTACTAAACTGACCACCCAACTCATGAGGCTTTTGAGCACTGCTAGGAATTGGTTTATACATCTATTCAGTTAACTATAGTCAGCTTCCTCCTGTGTAGAAAAGCTGTGCAACACTGAACACTGGTTAGACACCTAAGGCCATGCACACACCACAGCTGTGACCTGTTGGTCCCCAGGGCACCTCCCCTCTGCAGGGCTGGTTCAACTCCAAGACCTCCCAAGTCCCAGCACCTTTCACCTTCACCTTCAGAAATAGTTATTAACTTCCCAAGCAAAAGACTTTTCCCCTCTCACCCCATATCACCTCCTCTCTCCCCACACCATAAGGACAATGGTCTGCAAAACAACACAGTGCTAAAATCCATCCAAGGCTCTTCCTACTGCCAACACCTGAAAGACCTTCCTGAATTCTCAAACTTAGTTGGATTAAAGATGCTGGAGCATTAAACTACCCCAAAAGATAAGACCTGAGCTCTGCTGGGCAGCATTAGTATCTACAGACCCTTCTCAGTGATTAATGTGCACGAACTCCCACCACACAGCCCATCTCTTCTCACCTAATTGCCACGTGCACCTTGGATTTACCTGTGCAAGGCATAATTACTAAGGACAAAATTCTTTATATACTTAAACCTCTTTAATAGGATAAAAGAAATCTCAGCTCCCTCACCTTGACTCTAAAGTAGTAACAGCCACTCGTGAAAAATGAAAAGCCGTGAAGGATTTGGAATAAGAAACTTGGAGAGACAATCGCTAATCTTTTATCTTCCAGACTTCAAGCAGAATCAAGTTCTTCAAAGAAAACCCAATAAAGCCCAGACATTTTCATCATAACAAAATAAATAATTCAGTCATACTTTAGAGGACTCAAGCATTAGGATTGGCTATTTGATATATTTGTGGCTTAGGTGCCTCTAAACTGATTAAAGATAACCTGATAGAAGCTTGCAATGTCAAAACTGCCTTCAATGCTGACAGATATGAATGGATTGTGTAAATAACTATAAATAACCAAAATGGCTGCATTTATGCCTAACGGAGGATTTACAGCCTCCAGAGCTGCCTGGTAGGACTGAGAGTTACAGCTCTGCCTTTATCCAACTGCAGCACACAAGGGGAGATGAATCCATATCTTCCACACACCACCTGCTCTGCCAGAATGACCCAGGGCTCAGCTCCAGAAGGCACAGAGAACAGGATTCTCCCACAAATAAGAGAATGCCATACACGTACAGGCAGGTTAGTTGGTATTGACTTATTGCAGTCTTCCTAAATACTGCTCTGAAATACATCCCAAAAGTCCCTCAAATCTCCACAGCCGCTGCAAGTTCCCCCTAATGGAGCCTCTGTTATCTTCGAGGTGCCATCTGCAGAAGGTAAAGTGCCATTGCCTTTGAGGGGAACAGAGCAGGTCTTCATTTAAGCTTAAGGACCTTCACCAAGGGGGACTCACCTGCACTCCTACCTTCCCTCCATCCCCCTCATTCCCAAGGTCCCAGCAGCTCTGCAGTCTCACAGGAGCTATTTGGGAAGCAGGCAGAGGCAAGCCCTGTGCCCACACAGGCATTGGGGCAGCTTGATCCAGGGTCAGGAACAGCCACACTGTGTATCTCATGATCTGCGCCACTGCCAGAACGTCGTGGAGCAGCCACTGACACCCTCCAACAGCAGATGCTCCTCTTCCCTTGGAGGTCCTTGTGTTGCAGTGTTTCCCCTTTTTAAAAGAGCCTTTTCCCCTGGACAAAGAACTGGGAGGGATGTACCACTGAAGCAGCACCCCAGCAGCTGCTGCAGCTTCAGTGTTCTGCTGTTCACAGACCAACGTGGTCAATATGAAGGACAAGAGATTAAGTGATCACCCAAAAGCAAATTGCCAAATTTGGGAAGCAGGATGAATCAGGCTGACAAACAGGCACACAACTCAACCCCATAGAACAGAGTTCTTTAGTGAGGGGAAGAAGAGATAAAGAAACCACCACACCAATATTTTCCTGCTCAAGTTTGCCTTTCACAGAGTTGAGCTATTCAGATTTAATATTTAGGAAATCAGTAGGATTCACTGAGGGCTTTTTTTGTTGTAATTGTTTCAATGAGAAAAGATTAGCTGATGGCAGGTCAGAAATTCCCCCATCAAAAAAACAAATATCTAAGGTCAGAAGAAAGAGAGGAGAAAGCCAACCACAGGCAAGGCTCTCACCACGCTCTATAGCAGGTGAGTTGCACTGACTGACTGGTTAGGGCAGATGAGAACCCCACAGCAATGCTAAATATCACTTGAGAAAAGACCCATGAACAGCTCTGAAGCAACAGGGTCCATCCTGTCTCCATGGTATGGAGCTGCTGGTGGCTGAGAGCCCAAACAGGGAGGTGCACACGTGGGCAGACATCAGCATGGATACACAGCATGAAAGTGAAAAAACTGCTTGAAAAATAATCCTAGAGCAAGATTTAACTGCAGTTGAGGCAGCCACAATCCATTTTAACACTGTCAAAGGCAGCAAGTTCTCAAAAGATTAAATCACTACTTAAATCATCTTCATAATTTTAAAAAGTGCCTGCAAGAGAAGACCAGGAGCTAATTGTACCATTTAAATTTAGTGAAGGCAGAATGTTTTTCGTTGGGATTTTTCCTTCTTGACTGCAATAAAAAAAAAAAAAGCCCAAGGGTCTAAAACTAATAATCTAATAAACTTTGCTAAGTGAACATTGCAACAGATAGGCCTGGATGAGATTTCCTGTAAATGCCAGACAATTTCCCTTGATCTTTATCAGCAGAGATGCTGCTGTAGCTTCAGCAGGAACAAATTAAATTTGGTGCAAAATAATAACATCTGGGTGAGATTCTGTTTGTCAGACTAGCAGTCCCTTTAGATGCCAAGCTAAAAATATTAAGACTTAAGGATTTTACATTTGTGTTTTGAATATGAGTGGTTTGGCTGTGTTTCCATACCAAGACACTTCCCAGCTCTCTAGAGTGGTGCAATCATCTATCCTCTGCACAAGGTCCCCAGATGGTGCTGGGGTCCAACCCAAAGCAAGACACACACAGAGCTCTCTGCCCTGCCAGAACACACCTCAGGGATTGCTTGGAGACCTCCCACTCCTGCAGTCCCAATTCCCAAAGCCACAGGACATCTGTCCCCAGGGTCGAGCAGGACCTACAGGAGGTGTTTGGGCACCACGAGCATCCTTTGCCTGACCCCTCCAATATTCCTGACCTGCAACCAGCTGTCCCAGCACGTATCTTGGCACCTGGGGTTTGATTTGGGACACTGTACCAGCTCCTTTAGAGATAGAAGAGATAGAAGCCTGTCCCCTGTGGTGCCAAAAACAAATCAGACCACCACGTGTTGGGTCCAAGCCCAATTTCTACAGCTGGAACAGCCTCTGGCACTGCAGCCATCAAAATACTCTTAAGCAAGCAGCAATCAAAAGATCAACCTATTTTTTTAGACTTTCGGACTAATTTTAAAGATAACAAAAGCAAACAATGTTCAAAGCCTAATGAATTGTCCTTTCAAGCCCCAAACAACTTTATACAAGATAATTAAAGTGAGCTCTTCAACCGTTCCAGTTAGGAATTCCTCTTCTTCAATGGGCTTGCAAATGAGTTTTAGTCACGAGCTTTTTTATTAGCAGAAGTGGTCAGAAACTGGTCAATTAAATGCTTTTCTTCCCCACCACCAAGAACGGCAATTCTGCATACCAAGGCTTCTCAGAATAACATGAGTTTCAAAATCCCTACCCAGGTCTCTGGGCCAGGATGGAAATATATATTAAAAAAAAAAAAAAAAAGAAGGAGAGAAG